>OY757270.1:1738803-1898944 GCA_963584085.1 Pyrausta aurata
CAGCGCCTGCGAGTGCCGCGGGAACAGTACCGGTAACACACACATAATGTACAAGTGCGCCTTCACATTAAAGCGACAGCAGCACGGCAGCAGCTGTCATTTATATATGAAATTATCAGCAGCGCGACTGTCGCCTAAATGTAATAGCGCTCTTAGATGAGTTCCGTTTTTCTTCGCTTGGCGAATATTTGTAAGTCTTTTGTAATTTTATTTTTATTAAATAAGAAACAAAAAACAGAATTACATCTTTTAAAATACAGTATACACTTAGCTATTATAAGATTAACACTAGACGCTATACCAAAACATGTGTCTTGTGCTTAGTTAGTTATATTAAATAATGCTAAACATATTGACAAAACCAAATGTACCTCTAATTTATTAATATATTATTCATTTTCCTCCTGAATGAACTCTTCAAAAAGTATATTTAATAATAATATTAATATTGTAAACAATATTTTAACAACTTTTTATATAATATCTGTGAATAAAATCGAATAACAATTTGATTTAAAGAGACTTTAGAGTTCAAAAATGAGTTATATCTATTTAGGTTATCAATTTTTAGTATTTTTTTTTTAATTTTAAAAACGAATGTCTCTTCTCGCGACTTCGTATTTATTTAACCTCTAACAAAAATATACTTTAGACAAAATCAAGAAATAATTTGTACTTGAAAAAAAAACCAGTAACACAAATCTACGTCTACTCACCATAGCAGCAATAGCTTGAGCGCTCAACAAGCGACGAGGCCCATCGACTACGTCGCGCCCCATCGCACAGTAGTCCGATTCGGCCGCGTCCGCCTCGGCGGGTTGGTTCACCTCGGGGGGTTGGTTGACCTCGGGGTTTTGGTTGACCTCGGTGCGTTGGTCGACGGGCAGGTCAGGAATCTCCTCGTATATGCCAGATGCGACGGAAACCAACGAGCGGCGGTCGCACATACTAGATAAAAGGAAGTAAATAACAAATGTCGATGTAGAAAGTTTTTATTTTTAACTACCAGCTTTAGCAAACTTGTTTTACACACGGCCCCGTTCAGTATTCTTAAATTTTCGTGCAATTTCCTTAATATTTTCTCCCATAAGAACCTTCTCCCGACCGTATCAAACATTGGTCCAGCCGTTCACTCGTGATGGCCTGACCAAAGGAAATATAAATATTGTTAGGTTTCTTAACAGTGTTTTAGAACTATCTGATAACACACTTTTATATTTATGTAAATCCATAAATTACAGTTAAATACACCATAGCTCGAGGCAGGTACCCCTTCTTTCGCTTTCTCAAATCTTCGCATTCAAAATTAAACTCTATCGCACTGTACTTTAGGTATACCTGTCTTCAGCACGCGCGGGGGCGAGGTGCGGTGCGCCGGCGCAGCGGGCCAACTGCCCGTGAGGGATGCGCGCCGCTTCCTAATACAAATAAAAAACATCTCTAAGACTTGTGCACACGTAATAAATTACAGTGGCAGATTGATAAAATGTAAGTTATCAATCGAAATACATCTTTAATTTTGCACTAATGTTATATTTCCTAGCTTTGTAAGGCCCACTTGAACATGATGATTTAACCCAGG
The DNA here is from genome assembly GCA_963584085.1 of Pyrausta aurata. NCBI lineage: Eukaryota > Metazoa > Arthropoda > Insecta > Lepidoptera > Crambidae > Pyrausta > Pyrausta aurata. The sequence continues at coordinate 1,740,386 of OY757270.1, forward strand.
ATTACGCTTCATCATCATCATCATCAGCCCAATTATGTCTAATCTTGGACGTAGGCCTCCTCCATTTTCTGCCATGACTGGCGGTCTTGTGCCCGTGTCATCCAGCCATGTCCTGCGTGTCATGATTACACTTATCTCGGATTAAATCGTCATTCTGTCACTGTCAGTTTAGTAGACGTTGCTAGAGACAGAAATAAGATTAAATTATCATGCGCAATGTATGAGATATTAAAGGTGAAAAAAAAAATGCACAGCCCTGCATTTGTACCTCTTGGTCAGATAGGCATGCTAGCTAAGTGACTACAAAGTCCTACAGAGCAGAATTAATTTATTTACAGTAGCATGTTAAATAGACCCCATACCTTAGACATAATGAGATCGATGTCATCTAAAGACACTTCAGAAGGGCCGCTGTACCAGCTGCTCCGACGAATATCGTCTGCGAAATAGAACGAACACAGTTTGAAAATGATATTATTATGCCGAAAAAGTATTGGCAGAGAGACTCCCATATAGTTTTATAGGTAAACCGCTTCATTGAGACTTCGCCTGCGGGGTACAGGGGTGCGGGCGGAAAGACGAGAGCGGGGAATGTAAGGGGTGCGGGCGGCGGTGATACACAAGAGACGAAATTTGCCGTGACAGTTCTTGAGATATGTGACGTCAGTGGTCACAATAGTGGTCGTCAGTGTCGACACTTTATAAACATTACATAACATATTGGAAAAAAATATTCGATTCAATACAATTACACCAATAAGAGTGAACTAATTCTAAATTTTACTATCCAAAATCGTGGATTTTGATCAATAAATAAAATGGAATTTTAAAATAAGATAGGTTATTTGGCAAAATTAAAAACTTCAAATAACATTCCCTGGTAACTTTTGCGACTGTTTTGTTTGAGTGTTTTATCGAGTTCATATTCATATCTAGTTTATATTCCACTGAGTTTAGATCTATATTTTATTATATAATATTCGTATATATTTAGAGCATTTATTTAAACACTGTTATTTAACAGTGTTCAAACGGTGGACTTAATGCTAGAATGATGTAAAATAGAATTTAAAAAAAACACGACAAAATACAATAATATAGATTTTGTGTCCGATTATACTGCGACTCATCTTCAGACTTCAGTCAGACAGTATTCTCTTGTGTACTTCTGTCAAAGCGTCCGCAACTGTCAACAGATGCTATCGCTACCTGTGTAGCGAGCGTACTGAATTTTGAAAAGAATGTGCCTGCCGCCCGCACCTCTCACAAGCCCTGCTCTCGCCTCCCCCCGCGCCCCTGTACCCCGCAGGCGAGGTCTCAATTTCGCGGTTTACCTATAGTAGCACTTACTTCCTAGCCAAAATACCACAATATTTTGTTGACAGCAAAAATAACTTTGTTTTTGATAGTGTTTGTAAGAAGGACAAAGTTACATTTACGGTTTTCGTAAAGGTGATATATTTTATAGTATAACTTCCAGTTCGATGTCGTTCTAACCAACTTTTAAAGATTTTTTTTTTCACTTGCTTAGCTTAATAGTTACACCTGGGGGGATGCCCATTTTACCACTTTGGAAGCATTTATCTATATTTGTTTTGTTTTATGCCACCCCCTCAAATTCCTTTTAATGAATCGTAAAGCGTTTACAGGATACACCTAACTGCCAGGTTTCAACTGTGTAATGCTAAGTTTCAGAATAAAGTGGCTGTGAAATACGGACAGACAGACAGATAAACCCAACTTGTCGAAACTAAAAGGGTTCCGTTTTTTCTCATTCTCTCATCATAAATGGACCATCTAGTAAACATAGTAATCACCTGTGTCAGGGCTGGCGCCCCGAGCGCGGCGTAGGTCGCCCTCGCTGCGGCTGAGCTTGGGGCCGCGAGCAGACGCCTGCCTCTGCAGCGCTGCAGCCAGCGCCGAGGCCAACTCCTCCGCTAGAGGGCTGCTGAACTTCAGCTCGCCGCCGCCGCTCTGGTGAGTGCTGGAATAGGCCACATTGTTCAATAGTTTACTGGCTGGCTATTTTTAGTTTAGCGGCTGAAAGTATTCTATTTTGACGTTTTGAATTTTGATAGAAATTGTATAGAAAAATTTTCAGTCTGGAATTTTGTCATTTTTTCCATAAATTTTGTTTTAAAAATAGAAAACGTAAAAATAGCAATCTCTGAGCGGCTAAACTACAGTATTAATTTATGACGCCACCAACAAGTCCGTCTATTCAAATAAAAAGGTTATGACGGCTTACATACCTCATTGCCTTGCAAAAATACTCTTTTGTCGAATAAAAACATCGACTATGCGACTTACTTACTAACTAGACACTAATCAAATATATTTTTTTTAATTCAAAGTGTTAATTTGAAAGCCACAAATTGTGCCCAGTTAATAAAAACTTCACCAATCCAACAAAATGTACAGCTTATTGAACCAAATATTTTAGCATGCATGACTGGACTTACAGAATGCTATGAAAACGAGTGACTTAAATATAAATTCCGTGTGTTCGAGATCGGCAGTGGATTCAACGTGGTAGGCAAAAAATATAAGGGAGGTTTTGTCTGTCAGGACTCACCTATTATCCGCCAGTAGATGGTTTCCAGGTTGCAGGTGATCACCGAGGACACAGGCACAGTCACACAGGTCTTCAGATAGGTTTAAGGGAAAGCACACGCGAAAATTGAGCCCTGGTAGGTCAGTTCAGTGTGATGGGAACAACGTCTCGAAAGCAACTACTTTACGGGGTTCTCAAACAAGCAAAAAATAGGTATGTACTCAAAATGATGTGCGTAGGAGCGCGCGCCGCAAGATTAGGATGGCAACACAGGTTTCAATCAAATTATTGTAATGAACATATCGCCCGCCCTAAACACGTTAAGTGTTTACGAGAGAGAAAGGAAGGGTAAAAGGAAAAGTTATATACTAAACTGGAAGACGAACCAGCTTCGTCACAGATCTCTTAAGGATACCTGTGGGAGTTTTCACATCAACGACGCGAACAACTTTGTCTTGTCTAGGGTATAAATGAGCAATGCGACCACGGCGCCATTGCAAAGGTGGGAGGTTGTCGTCCTTTATTAGAACTAGTTCGCCAACTTGGGGAGGATTACAAGGAGATGTCCATTTATTCCTTGCCTGTAAGGTATTTAAGTACTCTAAATGCCAACGAGACCAAAAGTGCTGCGTAAGTTGTTGGATCAGCTGAAACCGTGTGAGGCGATGAAGCTTAACATTCTCATAAGGGTACTCAGGTAAAGCGGTTAAAGGCTGACTTATCAAAAAATGACCGGGCGTTAATACTTCGACGTCGTTAGGATCTGGAGAAAGTGGACACAGAGGCCGCGAGTTTAAAACTGCTTCTATTTTGGTAAAAACAGTTGTTAATTCCTCAAAGGTAAGAGGGGTTTCTCCTATCACGCGTTTGAGGTGGGATTTTGCCGATTTCACAGCAGCTTCGAAAAGGCCTCCCCAGTGGGGGCAGACAGGGGGGTCGAAAACCCAGTTAATATTGCGCTTGGAAAGCTCGGAACCAATAGTAGCTTGATTTTGAGACAAGAAGGACTCTAACTCCTGTAAGTAATTACGTGCACCGATATAATTTCGGCCACAGTCCGAGCGGATAAGGCGAGGTAAACCACGACGTGAAACGAATCGGGAAAAGGCGGCAACAAAGGCTTCTGTACTTAGGTCCGACACGACCTCAAGGTGGACTGCCTTGGTGGAGAGGCAAACAAATACACAAAGGTAACTCTTAACCAACCTTTTATTTCTATAGGCCTGAACTTTGGTGTAGAAGGGGCCCGCGAAGTCAGTGCCTACACCATCAAATGGCCTAGCCGCGGTGACACGGTCCTTAGGAAGGTCACCCATAGGAGGCTGGGAGACAGCCGTTTTAAGTCGATAACAAGAAAGGCATTTAAAAATCACATGTTGAATAGCGCGGCGGGCAGACAGGATCCAGAATTCTCTGTTTAGAATAGCCAGAAGGGCATTCGCACCTGCGTGAGCATTTTCACGATGGTAATGGGAGATTAAAATATTCACGAAATTACCATTTTTAGGCAGAAGCAGGGGGTGTCTAGCGTCATAAGGAAGGTCAGAGTGCCGTAAACGGCCACCCACTCGTATTAGGCCTCTGTCATCTAAAAACAGGCTTAATTTCCTGAGGGAGTTGGTGATTGTATCACCCCTCTTCAAACGGTCTAGTTCATCACTGAAGCAGGTAAATTGCATAATTTTCACTAAATATATAAGAGATTCTCTACGCTCTTCAGTACTCAGGAATGAGGAGTAAGTTTTAGGGTATAAAAACCGCCTTAGGTAACAAGTTACATTTATCAACTTGTTCAACGAGCTATACCGCTCTAATAAAAAGGAAGGGTCCGGAGGAGAAACTTCAGCAGACACTACTAAACAACGTAGTCCCGGGAGGTCATTATTCGAGGTAGGTTCCGCAGTCACGGGCCACTGATTAGGAGACTCGGTCAACCACGAAGGAGAAAACCAAAGAGTGTGGTCTACCAATTTAGAGACGGGCATGCCTCTTGATGCACAGTCGCTAGGGTTCATATAGCCAGGAATATGTCTCCAATGACTAGATGTTGGAGAATTAATAATTTGGGAAACACGATTTGCCTCAAAAGTCTGAAGAAGGTGGGGAGGTGTTTTCAACCAACACAAAACAATTTTGCTATCCGTCCAACTATGGATTGAAGTCAACACAGACGTCCTTTGCAGACAAAGAGCGACGTGATGTAATAATTTAGAGAGGAGGGTAGCTCCTAACAATTCCAACTTGGGAATTGTTAAACGGGTCCTAACGGGTGCAACCTTTGACTTGGCCATAACAAGATGGACGGAGCAATTACCAGACGTATGCTCTGCGCGTAAATAAACGGCCGCAGCATAACCTAACTCGGAGGCATCGCAAAAACCATGTAGCGATAAGGAGGAGGAACCGCTAGAAAGTATATGACGAGGAATAGCCACTTTGCTCACTTTAGTCATATCTTGAATAAAGGTAGCCCACTCTAAAGCGAGGGGCTCCGTAAGGGGATCATCCCAGGAAAGGCCAGATAGCCACAAACGTTGGATAAACTCTTTGGCCTTAAACACGACTGGAGATATCCAGCCACAGGGATCATAAATTCGGGCAATCACAGATAATACCTTTCTCTTTGTAATCACTGTATCACAGGCATCATAGGAACATTTATAGGTAAATGAGTCGCTCACAGGGTTGTACTGAACACCTAACACTGCTATAGTCTGCGGATTACCCTGATCTACGATTGAGTGAGGAAGTTGTAAATGGTCTAGGGGGCCTCTTCAATCTTCCAGAACCTCTCCACTATTTGGGACAATGAGACTCCAGTCATAGGAGATTCCATTTCAGAAAGACGTCCATGAACAGGGCCTGACAAGACGAACCCAAAGATTGTCAATATGGCAGTAAGGCCATCAGGTAAAACAAACAACTCAGGCTTCAACAGGCGGCCAATGATGTCAGCTCCAAGTAGTACACTTATAGGACCAGGTTTATGGAACAGGGGGTCAGCAAGTGGTAGATGCTTGGTAGGGGTAACAACACTTTTAGGTACATCTACTTCCGGGAGGGACCCAGCAATCACGTCGACAACTATGGCGGTAGTCGATATCACAGGTAGGGTAGAATTGACAGGTTTAAAAGAAAGGGATACAGTTCCATGGGAATGGACTGACTGTATATTACCTATTCCACGAACGGGCACATGTGAAGGAGTGATAGGTAAGTTCATTTGGTCCGTAACAAACTCTGTAGTAAGGAGGCAGCCTTGGGCGCCGGTATCTAATAAGGCACGGGCTTCTGCGTAATATCCAGACGAAGTTTTAACGTGAATTAAGGCCGTAGGTAAAAGAACAAGAGAATTGCGTGATACTGAAGTAAGGGTAGGTACAGGAGGGCTATCTAGTCAGAATTGTGAAGAGTCGTTTGGCTTTGAATGGAAGGCACGTACATCCTGAGATCTTGGAGGAGGAGCGTGATAAACACGATCACTATTGGGTACAGGCGAAAATCGACCGCCCGAACGCGGGGGTGAAGCTCTGTGGGAATTACGAGGTGAAAAGCTGTTATAGGCTCTAGTGCGTGGGAAAGTACGTTCCGTCAGGTCACGCGGCGGGGACGTCCTCGGCGAATTTGAAGGTAAGGCTGCGACGTCGCGGTAGGAGCGTTCATGCTGATGCTTCACGGGGGCGTCATCGGCATAACACAGCAACGTATGATGACTAGAACGACGGCAGGTATTGCAGCGATAATCTCGCTTGCATTGAGAGATGGAGTGTTTATCTAGGCATCGATAACACAAACGGGCCTCTTTAACTACATTGACACGTTGACGTGTAGGAAGGCGAACAAACTCGGGGCATTCGCGTACGTAATGCGACGTACTATTACAAACGTGACACTTCGGTGTGGGTGCAAACGTAACAAATGTCTTCGTAGGAGGCGGAGACCGCGCGTTAGATTTCGGGAATCGAGTGGAGCTCGTACTAAGTGAGGCAGTAGTGTCGACGACCGAAGCACTACCTACATTGTCGTGATGCCTACATTCATCCTCTAAGAAGGTAATAAGTTGATCAAAGGTTGGAAGTTTATTAGGGTCATCACCAAAACGACGCTCAAAACGGGATTTTAATTCAGAAGGCAACTTCGCAAGGCATAGGTGTACCAGTAAATATGACCAATGATTAACAGGCAGGTCTAATCGTTCTAAACAACGGTAAGTTGAGAGAAGAGGGTTAAGAAACGATACACGTAAGCCGGACAACTTAGGTGAAATATTAGGTAGCATCATTATCTGCGCGATATGCGTATCTGCCAGGACGCGAAGGTTGTGATACCTACGCTTGAGAAGGTCACGAGCCACAGTATAATTGCCCGCTTCAATCTTAAGGTGCTGAATCAACCTACGGGGCTCGTCAGACAAGGCACCGACTAGGTAATGAAGCTTTAAGGTAGGGGTCAAAGTCGGCTGATTGTCGACCACACTATCAAACTGGTCTATAAAACTAATCCATCCGTCGGGACGGCCGTCAAATCTAGGTATAGGTAGGTCAGGTAATTTACTAGCCGGGGTGTCAACAATCATGAACTTATTTTCCTTCAAGGGGGTACTAGTACGGGGAGACTCGAACTGGTGGGGTTTTATTTCCTCCAATCTTATTTTAAGGTCATCTACCTTGTCCCTCACAACGCGCATCTCGGTTTTAATTTGAACATATTCTTGTTCATAAATAGCAGGGTCAAGGTTTCCTAACAACTTGGAACAGGCAGCTCTAAACTTATCACACATAAGTGGGAGGTCAGAAAGACGCGCACGCATGCGATTAACGGAGAAGGTCTCAAGGACGCGATGGGAATCATCAACCCAATCACTTACATAACGAATTTCACCTATAGCCTCATGGTATTCAGCCGTGTCCGTGTAAAGCAGGGCCCTCACGGTCTTGTTACCCGATTCAGAATCAGGCATGTTTGAAGTAGGTATATGTACTTACTTACACTAAAATCAATGGTAATTAATCAACACGTAATTTTCAAAAGGCAAAGGAATGCAGGACGGCTCGGTGAAGGTGTAATGAATAAAATAGGTAAGGAATAATCATAACTCGTAAATAGCTCGTATAAACACACACGTGGCGGAGGGACGGCGAACGTTATCAATAGCACAACAATAGGCAGGAATGCAAGTAATTAAAATGCGCTCGCGCACCCCGTAACACAATGATGAATTTGGATATTTATTTATTTATCGTCATTATGTAACTACTAGAAATGAATGGAACTAAGATGGCTACCGCGTGCAAAGGGGGAATGCAGATTTCACAATAATTACTAAGATAGAATGAGACGTTTTATGTAAAGGGTGGAAGCTAATTAATTACGTTAATTTTAAAATAATTATTTAGGCAAAGGTCCAAAATAAACTACGCTCTGCTACCAAAAGATGTTCGAGATCGGCAGTGGATTCAACGTGGTAGGCAAAAAATATAAGGGAGGTTTTGTCTGTCAGGACTCACCTATTATCCGCCAGTAGATGGTTTCCAGGTTGCAGGTGATCACCGAGGACACAGGCACAGTCACACAGGTCTTCAGATAGGTTTAAGGGAAAGCACACGCGAAAATTGAGCCCTGGTAGGTCAGTTCAGTGTGATGGGAACAACGTCTCGAAAGCAACTACTTTACGGGGTTCTCAAACAAGCAAAAAATAGGTATGTACTCAAAATGATGTGCGTAGGAGCGCGCGCCGCAAGATTAGGATGGCAACACAGGTTTCAATCAAATTATTGTAATGAACACCGTGATTAGGTGAAAAGTTTAATATTATGATATGAATATATGTAGGTATATGTTAGGTACCACTAATAATTATTTTATTAGTTCCAAAAACACCACAACCTCTTCAGTAAATGTTATAAATAATTTTTGTTTACAGATATGTTAGTTTTATGTTACTTTAACCTTAAAATTCAAAGATATCTTAAACATTTTCAGCAGTGATTTTAGCAAGTGTGTGTTATCCTACTTTTTATAAAAACAAGATCAAGAATTAGGCAACTTTGCAAATTTCGAAAATGTGTCTAGCAAAAAGTGCTTAATCAAAACTAACAAACCTATCAACAGTGACAATGCATGTTCTGCTCTTATCAGCATTCTGAGTGATCAGCTGAGCGTCACTGATATGCTTCCACTCTACCACTGAGCCAAGTTTTCTGGAACTGGACACTAGTAGTCCACTAGACGTCAGCCGCAGCAGGTTGTCACCGTTCATTCCACACTTGCGCGACAACTCAGTAGTAACAACTGTCACTGAATACGAATCTTTGAGCAATGTCTCGGTTTCTGAAAATGTGGATGATAAAGCATGATATGAACACACTTTTGTATATACTTACATATTTCATATTTCTTTTATATTGATAAATATACAAAAGAGCATTCTATATAATGTTTCATAGATGATGGAGAAATGTTAAAGACAACATAGTATTAGCATGGAAATGTGAACTTAAAATGATGTAATGATGACCTAACTGTTCATGATGATTGCAGTATTTTGTCAAAAAAAACATGTGAATAGGAACTAGTATTTTAGCTTATGTAACAACAGGGAAAACTTGATGGATTTAATTGAGGTAATTAAATCTACAAAACATTCCACATGCCTACACACATTTGAAAAAAAACTAAATCTATACAAGACTTAATTTTTTAATAGCATACATAAGCAGAAGTCAAAATAACGGGTTTGAACTTTTCATCGGAAAGTAAAATTAAATAGAATCAAACTCCTTGTAGAAGTGACTGCAATGGTCATTTCATTCTAAATGGAATTCTTTGACTAAAAACAAAGCACCCTAATAAGTGACATGAACCTGTAAGGTCTGACTGCAATCAGCATAAACACAATGATCAATGGATATCGATGCAACAAACCATGATTACATTTATAGTATGTGCATTAGCATTCAATGGAGTGACGTCAAGTCCTATTGAACATTTAGGCCATGGACTAACAAATGGAGCACAGAATGTTAGTTAGATACATTTCACAAGAACCATGAATATTAAAAAAAATTAACAATAAAGCCAAGTTTCATTTGATATTGCATATTGAAGCAATCTAAACAAGTCTTTTTACATCAATAATATTAGTATGAAGTCAGGGTTTACTGTATGAACTCATTTTGAGATTTAAAGCAACATGACACTGAAAACGTAACAGCTTATATTAATGTACCATGTACAAGAGGTGATAGGAGAATTTTGACTATATTATTAATTTCTTATTGAAACTTGGCAGTAATAACAAATTTGACAATATTTCAGGGATCTAATGATGATGAGAGTTAAAATTAACTTAGTGAACTTTGGACTGCACTGAACAGTATGTAATAGAATATTCATAAATATCACCAAATTGAAGGTAGACTCACCATGTAGCTTGCTACTGCTCAGTAAATCCTTGATTTTCTCTATCCAAGTTTGGGCATCAGCGAGGGTCGCGGCGGCGAGTAGTATGCGCGGTTTGCGCGGCTCTCCTTCGTTGAATACGGCGAAAGCGTGCGGCCGCGATCGGGACTTCGCCCTCCGCACCACACATCCTGGAGGCAGTTCCACCGACCCCGCCGCCGCGCCTGCCTCGCTGCAGTACACGGCGAGCGAACCACCCCCTGAACAACTTGGACTCGGCCGCAGGATACACCATTGCCTCTTCCACGACTGCGAATAAGCAAACTCTCAATCAACCCACCACACCGTGAAGATGACAAACAAACAATGTGCCTAACAAAATCAAACTTACCTTGAACGGATTCAAACCTAAATTGGATTTGAAAGGGTATTTTACTTCCAGGTAACCAGACATTTTCTACCTTATCCTTAATTATACCTTACAAATAAATAATAACATGAAAATTATTTTATTTGCTACACCACGGCCACATGTCACTCAAAACAAATTTTGTTTACAAAAAAATCAATCATAGACTAACAAATGGGGATGTGTAACGTACATTTTTGAAAATCGATAAAACAAAACCGGTTTTCCCGTATAGGGTGGTGCCATTAATTAGTGATGTAGTCGTTGTTGGTCATTTGATATACAAGCGATTAGCGTAGCAACAGCAACTAATAGAGTCCCCAGAAAAGAGCGACAATATAAAAATAATAATTTTAACACCTTATCATAGTCATAGAGGAATACTATATCACTGTATTTTATAAACAAAAATGCTATAAATACTTCTCTCTGTTAGCTCTGTGCTAGTGTGTACGGCTGCGTACGGCGGAGAGAGCGAGCAGCGCATTGAGTAGAGTTTACTCTTACTTAGTTTACTTTTACCAAACAAGTAAGTGTAGTAGTCACTCTACGCACTGACCTCTATATGAACGTACTTTATTATAGAGCTCATGTCAGCACGTGAGCAGCGCAGCTCTAGCAGACAGGCCAGAAATAAAAATTTACATTGACAGTGACAGACTTTCTGCTGTCAAAAAGTTAATTCGTCAAAATACCTACGTTCTTAGTAATTTTTCCTCTTTGTTTGTTGTAATAAATAATAATCAGAGTTATTACTAGTCGAATAACGAAGCTATTACCAAAATGAAGCGTTTTGGCGTCTGCGTGATGGCGTTTACGTTATTAGGCAACGTATATTGCGCTGCAAACTCGGTGGAAGAGGATACTGGGAATGGTCGGTATGCCATCGAAGGCAGAGTGTTTCCCCCAGAGGACCAGGACTTAAATAGTTGGCAAGTAGACACAAGAGTTCACGTTAACGGCGGCGAGTACATAGCTTTTGTCCGTGACGATGGCACCTTCGTAGTTCACAATGTGCCCTCTGGTTCCTACGTCGTGGAAATAGTTCATCCAGATTACATGTATGAGCCTGTAAGAGTTGAGATTAATTCCAAGGGTAAATATAGAGCTAGGAAAGTTAACTACATACAAACATCTCAAGTGATCCAAGTTCCTTACCCACTCAGAATGAAACCATTGTCTCGTTTCCGATACTTTCAAATGAGGGAGCAATGGCGCCTAACTGATTTCTTCTTCAACCCCATGGTGATCATGATGGTATTGCCTTTGCTCTTGATTATGGTTTTGCCTAAGATGATGAATGATCCTGATACCAAAGAAGATTTAAAGCAGATCAGCAACTTGGCAAAGATGGGTGAAATGCCAGAGATGTCCGAGATGTTCACAACTCTGTTTGGTGGAGGCTCTGCTTCTAAAGCTGCTAGTGCTAAACCTAAGCAAGTTAAGAAGAGGCAATAGCTTAAATTGTTTTAGACTAAGTATTTCAATTCAAACATTGTAGAATAGTGAATAAGTAACTATAAATAAAATAAATTATTTGAAGTTCCTATTTGTATTTGTTTAATTCCTGGGTTATTGCTTTTAATTAGTTTTTTTACTGAGAATTTGTAATTAAACAAAATATTTTTTGGAAGTTTTTTATTTGGAAATAAATCTATAGTCAATATGAGATTTCACCACTCTTACTTACATACACTAACCTGGTTTGTGTATCAACTTAAAGACAAATATTACACTTGAATACATACAAAAGTACAAAAGAAATCAGTCATGGGTTAATTTTGGACGGAAACTACCTAAGTAACATGTTTACTTACTATGATCTTATAATACTCCTTCTTGATAAAACTCAATTTTATTTTATCTTTATAAAATTATTGAATTTTGGACGGGTACATTTGTACATTGATATATAGAAAATACAATTTTGAATTATTTCACTGCATGCTAAATAGAAAAATGATTTATAAAACAATAAATAATTGATTTCATTTAAAAATAATATAGTGTTTTTTTATAATATGTACTTAATTAACATATATTTTTTTGAAATATTTTCTATTTTATACATAAAAGTTTATCAATTCCAATTTAATTTATGGCTAGTAAGGCATTTTGATATTATTTTGGATAAGACATGCGAAATTGGGCAAAAAATATTTACTTCAAGATCATGGTTGAACTTAAAACACTACTAGTCTACTATAAATCAAATTCAAAATATTTACAAAAAAAGATAGTTAACTACTTTTGTCATACAATTTGAATGCTTGTTATAGGATATAACATTAACTTACTGAGAAGCATTTAATGCAGCGAATGCTGCATTAAATGCTTCTTTATATATTACTAAGTAATGATTGTGTATACCAGGCCATAGGGAAAATACAAAGTTGGCATGCTAAAAATAAAGTTACTATTAACATGCACAGAGCACCAACTAATGAATAATTTACTGTAGATGTAGACTTTTTGAGGCATTGAAAGCTAAAATCATTCTTTCGTTATAAGTAACAAACAAGATATTTTTTTACTTCAAACTGAACACTTCTTACATTCTAAGACTACTACTAGTTTGGAATGGAAAAAGGAATATTCTTCTTTATCAGCAGAAAGGAAAGATGATATCAGATAGATAAATGGTAGATCAATAATGAGATTCACAAAGAAGAAGATCTGTAACTAAACTGGTAACAAGCATTCTATAAATATAGCTAGTTCATTTATTGTTAAGTCCAGCACATAAAAAAAACCTTCTAGAAATGGAAGTCTTTAGCTACTCAAATTAATAAACTAAGTCCTAAACGGTGGTTAATAACAAAAAAATTACAATATACAGATACTAAAAATATTAATACATTTAGGCCAGACGTGCATCACTTATTTGGCGTGATAAACCATAACTAAATACAATTATTTCGACACATAAGATATAATGTTAAATACATTTTATTAATCGCAGATAATTTCATATATTATAAATTGACACACGCATTTGATTGAAGGTAAAAAATATAACTAAATTCTACGTGGATTAATCTAGATGGAACGAGTGCATTTGCGACCTAACCGACACTATCTAAATGTATTGTATTTCAGATATGATTTTTCATATTATACCTATTTGTTTGTGTATCAACATCATGATGTTACAAGAACTCCATGTACTTTTTTGCCCAAAAATATGATACAAACGATCCTTTAGGCTGTAATAAAAAATAGTTTTCTAACATCAAGTTCTAGTTGTTTTTAGGGCACTGGGGAGTAGCTAGACATACTCTTACTTATCTGTGGGAGTAGCGTTCTCGTTAACACAATCGAATCGATCGCCAATATTCGTGTAAAACTTATCGAATTATTGATAGTTAACTTTACTATAAACAGACTACCGTTTGTGTATTTAATCAGTCAGGTATCAAACGACTGCCGGGAGTCGCATAATAATGGAATTTCTATTGTGTCTCGTTCACACATACTTGACGAGTTAATCGTTTCTATAAAGACATTTGATAAAGTTGTAGTGATAGTTATAGTTGCCTTAATTTGCACAGTTGAGGTACGTTCTTAATTCCGTGTGACCCGTTATATAAAGTGATCAGCAAATCATAAAACGCTTAAGCAGCCGATATTTTTCAAGTATAATAACAATACCTTGTTGCAGTTAAATTATCTGGTGTGATATTATTGTCCTGACATTCATATTTGCTGGTATGGATAACTTTTAGTCTTTTCAATAGTTTGTGCTCGATAACGTTGCACAAAATATTTTTGAGCCCCTTTTACCACTGTACGCCGAATACGAAAAACACGGTGACCTTAACTATAAACCATACAACTCTATGTCAGTATATTACGGATCTCACTACCTAACAGATTTGAATTTGTGCATGTTGAATGAGCGAAAGTTTATGCAACGTTATCTGGCACGGATATTGTACAATATTACGACTAGCTTCCTGGCTAGAGCACGGCGATGTACCTGGCTAGCACGGCAGCGGCTAGTACCAGCGCGGGCGCAAGGGTGATTCTCACTGCCGCGTTGTAGATGGCGCAGTAGGGGCATTGCGAGGAGCCACACACTTCGCAGATGTTCAGCAGGTACGTCGGCAGCGCGTCGAATATCGACTCGTTGTAGCGCTCTGAGGGAGAAATAAATATAATGATAACAGGCTAAGCAACGTGAAATTAAGCAAAGGATTGTTATCATCTTAAATTGTGGTGAAAATAAACAATAACCCACTTAAAACTTAGTAAATAATAACCACACCATTGGTTAGATAAAATAATGGTCGTGGTTGTCGTATAGCTAGCACTATTGGCAGGGTACAGTCATATTAAAGTGGCGATGAAGTAGAGTCATATCGTCAATTTACATGGCGGTCCTGTTTGTCTATTGCTGCAACCGAAGGCGTGGTGACTTGTTATGGCAGGATTGTTTATTGTTGTTATTGTTGATCGAAGCAGAAACTAGATGCAGAATAAACACGTATGTAACTCACCAGGTGCATAGTAGTCGTAGACCCGCACAGGTAGGTATCGCGACATGTTGGCCACCGGGTACCAGCGCTCGATCGTGTAGTTCACGCATGTTGGCTCGTGGTCCAGCTGAGGAAATAATTATTGTTATGTATCTATTCAAATAAATGTATATTTAATACAATAATACTTGGTCGGTCATGTCGTCGACATGCCGTCTCACTGAACTATGAGACAACCACCGTGATCGAAAGCGGCCGGGGGGATGTAATCATTATCACATTCAAATTGTTGTACTAGAGTTAATATCAGATAGGACTTAGACAGACAAGTACTGGAAACTCGATCAACAGCGCAACGTAGCATTTCGCATTAGTAAGATGGAAAGATTGCAGGATTACACTGAATACATGCTACTTGAACCATCGCTGTAGAAAGCTGGGTTTTGTTCAGCAGTTTGCGGCGAATTATAAAGATGGTGATGGTCTTAATTCAATCCTCCTTATTAGAGATGGGCCGAGTACTCGGTTAATACTCGGTACTCGGCGTACTCGGCAGGTTTTTTGATACTCGTACTCGGCCGAGTAACTCGGTTTTAATGCCGAGTAACTCGGTTTATTTAAAGCAATATATTTCGGTAGATATCATCTAAATGACTGGGGAAATCTATCACAACCTCAATTATGATAATGAATGAGTAGAGACAAAATGAGGAAAACGTTAATAAAAATAATATGTGAAATTTTATAAAGTTAGATTGTGTTGATCACCACAACACACTCGTACTTTATAAAACACGCGCACACTTTTTTCTTCGTAGACTTTACCAGCCTCCGAAAATAATCAGTCGCTGTGAATGGTTCTTGCAGGTGCTCATAGAAACACTCTTGCTAAGCGTGCCATGCCAGTTCCGAATACCTCGTTCGGGGCCCTGCCCTCCACTCGAAAGGACTCTTGTCTTTTGCTAGCAAATTCTTTGCAATAGCGACCTTTTTTAAATTTAGTCAATAAAATGTAAATCCGTCAGTGGCTGTAAGTCTTACATGTCTATATTTTATATTATCATCATGCTGGGGATTTTGTAATACTAAAAAAAAGTAATGGGGCTTTTAAGATCATCGCGCTCTAGTGGCTTGATGAAGGCTTATTTTGCGCGAACCTGGTTTGTACTTATTTACACACCCGAAACAGGAATTTGATTAAACCGAGTTACTCGGCCGAGTACTCGGTTGGAAAAAAAATGAACCGAGTAAAACTCGGTACTCGGTACTCGGCAAAAGTGCTACTCGGCGCATCTCTACTCCTTATGATTGATGAGACGATTATGAGAATAATAAATAAATAAATATGCGCCAGACAACACACCAATTGTCTGGTTTCGTGGTAAGGAATATTATTACTTGTTTTACGAAGTACCAAACAACGATTATGACGGGGGCGTCTCCCATAAATACTTAAATACATATAATGATTTAGATACAAATGTTCGTGCTCATCACACAAACATTTGTCCCTTGCGGGATTCGAACCCGCGACGGTCGGCGTAATAATCAGGAGCGCTACCCACTACACCAAACGCGTCGTCGAGGATGATGCTGACTTACGTAATGGAAATAGAATGTGAGCTTGGAGGGTTGGTACTTGGCGCGCTGCAGCGGGCGCACGCGGCGCGACAGCACGTACGCGTCGAGCCGCTGCTGCTGTATCATGTACCCCGTGGGGATGCCCACCTCCAGCACCGCCAGCCCCGAGCGCGGGGACTCTTCTAGGAGCGTCCAGCTGGAAGCGAACAGTGGTTGACATACTTGTTTCTGAAGCTTACGCGAGTACTACTAATTTATTAAGAACACAATTTACGGATATTTTTAATTTAATTTTACAAATCCCGACGTTTCGAACACTTTACAGCGTTCGTACTCTACCCGTGACCAATTCCGATGAAAAATATTCGTAAATTGTGTTTTCAATAAATGTAGCTAAAGAATATTATAAAACTAAAGAGTGTAAAAAGGGCGTGCAAAAGAGACAGTGCACATCATTTTCTCTTTTGCACTATGTATGGATGACGCACTCGCACAGATACGGGGATGCGCATTGTGTGTTTACGTGCGTTTATCGATAACAATAGGTTTTAAAATGGGGTTTTGTATGCAATTTCTCTCATCTTCTTGTAACATTACCTAGCATAAGACTGCAACTTGACGTGCGACTGATTCCTGCCATAGCACCGCAGTGGTTGGTGCACGAGCTCGAACGCCGGCACGGGCGGCTGCGTTTGGACCCGCGCAACGTCTAGGTTGTACTGACCGCTGCGAGCTATGACTTAGACTATACCTCGGACTAATATAAGCAAGTACACATAGCATTGCAAGGCAGTTGTCTGTCTATCTTGTCGGTTCTACACTGCGCCTTTTGTCGAAGCCAATCTAGAATTTTTCTGCCTCGAAAGCCATCAGTTTTTCGGGTAATGTACCCTGTCCATTGCCACTTGAGCTTACTGATTCGCAGAGCTATGTCCGTTAACTTAGTTTTTCTAGATATCTTCTCATTTCTGATTCGATCTCTTGGAGAAACACCGAGAGAGATGAAGAGAGGCATAATCCCTTGTTGCATAATTTTAAGCTTTTTTATAAGGGTCTTGATTGAGACCGCTTGCAAGCGGTTGTTGTGGAAAACCGTAGGGGAAGCCTAAATTCAGGAGTGGCGAACTGTGGCTGTTCATTATGATGATGGTGACATATAGCATTACCTAGCACAGGACTGCATCTCGATGTGCGACTGGTTCCTGCCGTAGTACCGCAGCGGCTGGTGCACGAGCTCGAAGGCCGGCACGGGCGGCTGCGTTTGGAAGCGCGCGACGTCCACGTTGTACTGCACCGACATCTGCAGTATGGCGTAGCCGGCGCCGCGGGCTGTCACTTTGACTGTGCCCCACGCTTCGGGAATCTGGGGAGATTTAACAAGTTTAAGTCATGGTATCCAGGTAATTGCTTAGCTCATTTTCAACATTAAAAATAATTTAGTTTTTGCTAAAATCTAACAACATGACACAGTGGCCAAAAAGCTTACGCGCGAAATAGACTACAAAAAAACAAAAGTCTAAGAAGTCCTAATAATTATGACAATAAAGAATTCATGATTTAGAATATTTTTTAACAATCAGTGTTCTTACAATGCTCACTTGACTTTGGCGAAAGTGGAAATAATGGTTAGCCATAAAAGAGAAGAAGAAGTCAACCTAGAAGTAACCGTCTTCAAAACTTTTATTTTTGTTTCACGTCATTTATATCATAGTCTTGTGCCTGATCACTGCGATTATGGGAGCTGTTTCATTAGATTAAATGAAGAGACCAATAATCATATGTCTTGCAGTAGTCAGTTGTATAGTATCTCCGTAGATGGTTCCCAGCGGGCCTAAGATGCGCGAGTTTTTATCGTTTATCGCGGCAATCAATAAATTTCAACTATTTTTTATCATATTAAATGTACTAATTAGTTTTCAAAGGCTCTAAGAATGGCCCCTTAACAATTCAAAACATGTCGTTCAGGAAATAAATGTATTTTATCGACGCGATAAACGGTATCGAAACGTGCATGTCACCGCCTACTGATGACCCTGACTGCGGGCCTAGTCTGCTAGCACTCACGTCGATGCTCTGCATGATGGCGAGGTTCCGGTTGTCGATGTGCAGCACGCGCGAGGAGCCGTTGAGCGCGACGGCGTCCACGGTGAGCGCGAGCGAGCTCACGTCGCGCAGCCGCTTGCGGTTCGTGTACTCACGTCGATGCTCTGCATGATGGCCAGGTTCCGGTTGTCGATGTGCAGCACGCGCGAGGAGCCGTTGAGCGCGACGGCGTCCACGGTGAGCGCGAGCGAGCTCACGTCGCGCAGCCGCTTGCGGTTCGTGTACTCACGTCGATGCTCTGCATGATGGCGAGGTTCCGGTTGTCGATGTGCAGCACGCGCGAGGAGCCGTTGAGCGCGACGGCGTCCACGGTGAGCGCGAGCGAGCTCACGTCGCGCAGCCGCTTGCGGTTCGTGTACTCACGTCGATGCTCTGCATGATGGCGAGGTTCCGGTTGTCGATGTGCAGCACGCGCGAGGAGCCGTTGAGCGCGACGGCGTCCACGGTGAGCGCGAGCGAGCTCACGTCGCGCAGCCGCTTGCGGTTCGTGTACTCACGTCGATGCTCTGCATGATGGCGAGGTTCCGGTTGTCGATGTGCAGCACGCGCGAGGAGCCGTTGAGCGCGACGGCGTCCACGGTGAGCGCGAGCGAGCTCACGTCGCGCAGCCGCTTGCGGTTCGTGTACTCACGTCGATGCTCTGCATGATGGCGAGGTTCCGGTTGTCGATGTGCAGCACGCGCGAGGAGCCGTTGAGCGCGACGGCGTCCACGGTGAGCGCGAGCGAGCTCACGTCGCGCAGCCGCTTGCGGTTCGTGTACTCACGTCGATGCTCTGCATGATGGCGAGGTTCCGGTTGTCGATGTGCAGCACGCGCGAGGAGCCGTTGAGCGCGACGGCGTCCACGGTGAGCGCGAGCGAGCTCACGTCGCGCAGCCGCTTGCGGTTCGTGTACTCACGTCGATGCTCTGCATGATGGCGAGGTTCCGGTTGTCGATGTGCAGCACGCGCGAGGAGCCGTTGAGCGCGACGGCGTCCACGGTGAGCGCGAGCGAGCTCACGTCGCGCAGCCGCTTGCGGTTCGTGTACTCACGTCGATGCTCTGCATGATGGCGAGGTTCCGGTTGTCGATGTGCAGCACGCGCGAGGAGCCGTTGAGCGCGACGGCGTCCACGGTGAGCGCGAGCGAGCTCACGTCGCGCAGCCGCTTGCGGTTCGTGTACTCACGTCGATGCTCTGCATGATGGCGAGGTTCCGGTTGTCGATGTGCAGCACGCGCGAGGAGCCGTTGAGCGCGACGGCGTCCACGGTGAGCGCGAGCGAGCTCACGTCGCGCAGCCGCTTGCGGTTCGTGTACTCACGTCGATGCTCTGCATGATGGCGAGGTTCCGGTTGTCGATGTGCAGCACGCGCGAGGAGCCGTTGAGCGCGACGGCGTCCACGGTGAGCGCGAGCGAGCTCACGTCGCGCAGCCGCTTGCGGTTCGTGTACTCACGTCGATGCTCTGCATGATGGCCAGGTTCCGGTTGTCGATGTGCAGCACGCGCGAGGAGCCGTTGAGCGCGACGGCGTCCACGGTGAGCGCGAGCGAGCTCACGTCGCGCAGCCGCTTGCGGTTCGTGTACTCACGTCGATGCTCTGCATGATGGCGAGGTTCCGGTTGTCGATGTGCAGCACGCGCGAGGAGCCGTTGAGCGCGACGGCGTCCACGGTGAGCGCGAGCGAGCTCACGTCGCGCAGCCGCTTGCGGTTCGTGTACTCACGTCGATGCTCTGCATGATGGCGAGGTTCCGGTTGTCGATGTGCAGCACGCGCGAGGAGCCGTTGAGCGCGACGGCGTCCACGGTGAGCGCGAGCGAGCTCACGTCGCGCAGCCGCTTGCGGTTCGTGTACTCACGTCGATGCTCTGCATGATGGCGAGGTTCCGGTTGTCGATGTGCAGCACGCGCGAGGAGCCGTTGAGCGCGACGGCGTCCACGGTGAGCGCGAGCGAGCTCACGTCGCGCAGCCGCTTGCGGTTCGTGTACTCACGTCGATGCTCTGCATGATGGCGAGGTTCCGGTTGTCGATGTGCAGCACGCGCGAGGAGCCGTTGAGCGCGACGGCGTCCACGGTGAGCGCGAGCGAGCTCACGTCGCGCAGCCGCTTGCGGTTCGTGTACTCACGTCGATGCTCTGCATGATGGCCAGGTTCCGGTTGTCGATGTGCAGCACGCGCGAGGAGCCGTTGAGCGCGACGGCGTCCACGGTGAGCGCGAGCGAGCTCACGTCGCGCAGCCGCTTGCGGTTCGTGTACTCACGTCGATGCTCTGCATGATGGCCAGGTTCCGGTTGTCGATGTGCAGCACGCGCGAGGAGCCGTTGAGCGCGACGGCGTCCACGGTGAGCGCGAGCGAGCTCACGTCGCGCAGCCGCTTGCGGTTCGTGTACTCACGTCGATGCTCTGCATGATGGCGAGGTTCCGGTTGTCGATGTGCAGCACGCGCGAGGAGCCGTTGAGCGCGACGGCGTCCACGGTGAGCGCGAGCGAGCTCACGTCGCGCAGCCGCTTGCGGTTCGTGTACTCACGTCGATGCTCTGCATGATGGCCAGGTTCCGGTTGTCGATGTGCAGCACGCGCGAGGAGCCGTTGAGCGCGACGGCGTCCACGGTGAGCGCGAGCGAGCTCACGTCGCGCAGCCGCTTGCGGTTCGTGTACTCACGTCGATGCTCTGCATGATGGCGAGGTTCCGGTTGTCGATGTGCAGCACGCGCGAGGAGCCGTTGAGCGCGACGGCGTCCACGGTGAGCGCGAGCGAGCTCACGTCGCGCAGCCGCTTGCGGTTCGTGTACTCACGTCGATGCTCTGCATGATGGCGAGGTTCCGGTTGTCGATGTGCAGCACGCGCGAGGAGCCGTTGAGCGCGACGGCGTCCACGGTGAGCGCGAGCGAGCTCACGTCGCGCAGCCGCTTGCGGTTCGTGTACTCACGTCGATGCTCTGCATGATGGCGAGGTTCCGGTTGTCGATGTGCAGCACGCGCGAGGAGCCGTTGAGCGCGACGGCGTCCACGGTGAGCGCGAGCGAGCTCACGTCGCGCAGCCGCTTGCGGTTCGTGTACTCGATCAGCGCGCGCAGGGCGATGTACGTGTCCTGTGATAGAGAGAGACGTTTATTTATGAGAAGGTAGATACGCAGTTGAGAACAATAAGTAGGAGAAGGAAAAATTATCGAATGAAAAACCTTTGTTACGAAGCGCAGCGTAGGACGTCCACGTGAGATATGGTGTAACGATGATCTTTTCGTAAATATAAAAATCTTTGTATTTGAAGTAACCTTGTAAAGATCATATAGGATTAGGAATGCAATCGCTTTTAACCTTGTTATTTTAAATATCAAAGTGAGCTCTAAATAATTTTCATAAAATTATTATCCCTTTTGGATAGTACTTCTATGGTTCTATGGCATATATATATGCGCCAGACAGCACAGCTATACACATATGATATTCAGTAATGGACGTCTTATGGCTGACTAAAATTATGATTAAATTAGTAATATTTTTATATTAATTACTTGGGGGGCGAGAGCGGCGGCGTGAAGGGTGCGGGCGCCTCCCTCCGCGCCGCCCGCCCCCCGCAGGCGAGGTTTCAATCAAGCGGTCTACCTATAGCGTGATGACACGCGATGATAATCATATTGGTTACCTGCGTGGAAGCCCAGCCGCCGTCTTGCAATCGCTGCGCATTCAACCACATCACTATCGGTTCGTTATTATCCTGGTGGTCCATGCAGGCCAGTAGCGCGTACGCCGTGGCTGCGATGTTGTTCGAATCATATTTGTACGGCAGACGGGGCAGTAAGAAAGGCTTTTGGTTCTCCATCTTGTACGGCGGTGGGGGCACTGGTTCTTGACCCCAGTAAACGAGGCCACCTGGGGAAAAATTATAAAATTAATATTCCTACCGGAATATAAATAAAAAAGAAAGATGGCAAGTATTTGCGCGTAGTAACAGACACAGTCATAATAGTATACAGACCCATAATTTTATAAGTAGAAATAAAAATAATTTGTAATCATCAGCATCAAACATTAAACTTATTAAAACTTGGACAGGAGGACTGTCCGATACTGAGTGTAGTCGGGCCTACCTAACTAAAGTTTGGAGGCGAATCCAGTGCTTCAACTTCTGCATCGGAGAGTCCCACCTGTCCGCAAAAACATTTAGTATGCTGTTGGTGCTTTCTCGCAGGCGGTGTGCAAGCGACGCGCACCTCTTTCTGATTATGTCGTAGAATCCATCAGTGTGTGCCTAACGGCCGTTCCCTTTATGCAAACTATAGTCAAAGGTAGATAGCTGTCCTTAACCAGAGATATCGTACTGCCAGAAGTTTTATAGGGACAAAAATCTAAAGGTAGATAACCATTTCTATCTCTAGTAGGGCAAACCACGGATAGAATGGATATAGGGAATGGCCGTTAGCGAACATAGCTTTTACGGCTGCCTTGCTAGCCGCCTATCCGATCCGGTCTGTTTTGAGGATATTATAAAGGTGTTTAAAGGTAGTGTCATTCACGAAGGCGCGCGCCATTTTTTGTCCTAATCGTTTTAAGTACATTTGTGCAAGCTTTTGCTAATATTTGATAATGTTATATAAATTATAAATTATTAAATGATTTTATTTAATATTTACATATTTTCCACACACCCCGCATCCCGCGCTTTCCTCATTCAAAAACGGCGCGCGCCTTCGTGGCTGGCACTATCTATAGTCATGTGTACCTTCAGCGCGCTGGCGTCGCCGCAGCAGGCGGTAGGCGTGCTCGGAGCTGGGCGCCTTGGAGAAGGTGAGCGCGTGCGCGACCAGCGCCAGCGCGTACGGCTCGCCGAACTCGTCGAGGAGACGCAGCTGCTTCTCCAGATACGAGATTGCGCGCTGCTGCGCTTGGACCACCCGCGCGCTGAGGCCCTGAGGAAACAAATGAAGATTTGTAGAAGACCATTAGTACAGACACTAACCAACACGCAAAAATGCATCTAGTGCATCTAGCAACTCGCTTCGGCAGAGAAATGGCTTTATCCGTACAAATTGACCTACTTTTATTTTGTTTAGTAGCAAGTCTTCGACATCGTGTATTTTTTTTCACCATAGCACTAGTCAGAATGGAAATTAGAGCTCTTGAAAGGCTTTTAACAAACTAAAAACTTCTAATTTGCCATAAAAGAAAAAACCACCTAACATTTAAAGAGTTTGAAAAACTTTCCTATTGAATAGTGTTTTTAAGACTTCTTTATTGTGATTTATTGACCTAACATTACTTGTTAGTATTTTCTTTCATTTTTTTTCTCTAAAACCAATAACATAAAAATATATCATCTTTGCATTGTTAAAAACCACTGAAATTTGGCTACAGTGCTTAAGTGAGACATACAATTAAAGAAAGTTACATTAATTACTTACTAATACAACATTAAATCAATACAGTTTGTTTTACAAGTAAATACATTTTTTTATCTATAAAGCAGGAATCTAGAAGAAGCCCAACATGCTAATCTAGGATAGTAAGAAAATATGTTTTATAATAGCAATCATTAGTCAAATACCTCTCTTATTCCGATGTCCTTGAGATTCTTCACGGTCTCGAGCGTGATCACGACCTGCGCCGTCAGCGTGATGTTCCGCTGCGATATCACCGTGTTGTTCACCTGCAGACAAGGTACTAATATTTACTAGATGTCATAAATACGGTTAAAGGCAATACTCAGCTTCTATCACACGTAGTTTCCGACTCAAATACTTTACTTAATACAAAACTCTACTTATTTGCAACGCCATTTTCTATGTGAAAAAATATATATAACATGTGTAACGAATTTTTAAGCAATGCTAACACAAACATAATACTCATTCAGAGATACAGGTCCATGATGCCAATAAATGAGTAATGAGTTCTTCTTATTAATTTTTTTTTGCTATTTCATTATATTATTTCATCGGCACCCTAATGAGTATGTGGGAGTGATGTAGGATATGGACGTGGAACGGAACGAGTTGACAGACGGAAGAGAAAGAGTGAGAAAGGAGAAGAACGTTTAAATTTGAAAGAGGAATGCAGAAGTTGACATTATGCTTGAAATGTAAGTCTTTGAGAATTATGAGTGATTAGGAGTGATGGATGGGCCATCTCGAAAGAATGGGGGAGGATCGTAGCGGCAAAGGAGCGTATCTTGGAATACCTCGAGGCCTAGATACCGCTGGAAGGACGCCGTCATGTCAGATCTGCAGGAGCTACAAGTTGCGGACTGGCAAGAGGCGGCGCAAGACCGGATTAGATGGCGTTCTCTTGTGTCGGAATCCAAGACACACTTTGGGCCGCTGCGCCAAAGGAGTAAGTAAGCAAGTAAGTAAGTAAGTAAGGAGTGCTGTAGAAGTAGCAGAGTTTGCTGATAAAATAAATTGCGACGAGTTTCCCCTAATTCCTACAAGTATTCCATGGAACTCACTTTATTACTAGGAAATACCTGTATAATGGTACTCACCATGACAGCTGGGTTGGTGGGGTCCCGCATGAGTTGTTCCGCGACGGGCTCGGCGCTGGGCACGCGGATGGTGGAGTTGTCGTTCCGCGACGGCAGCCACGTCACCTCGTAGAACGCGCCGTGCGGCAGCTGGTGCTGCAGCACCCAGTCGACCGCTAGCGAGATCACCTGGGTGAAAATTATATAAGGTAACACTACTGGGAATTTAGGCAGTCTACATGTGTCAATTTTTGAAATAAAGAAAAGTAATATATTTGGTACACTACAAAAGTAAACATAAAATAATTATAGTAACATAAAAACATTAATATAAGAGGTAGAGAAACCAAATTGGTTTCCACTCAGCTTTATTGTCATGGCAATTTCGATAGACCACACAAATGAGGAAACGACCGTGGTTATGTATAAGTGTAATTTATGTTTAGTCTATTTATATAAATAAAAAAATAACTACGTAAAAACGTTACGTAGCCAAATCTTTCGCCACGCTACGAAGGGTATGACTAACATTTTAAATGTATCCAACCTTAAATATCAAATGAAAAAAAAATTGTAAGTAATTTTAAAAGGGAAACCGAATTAAATAAAAATCAAAGCGTATGGCTTACATTAGGATCAATGTAAATGAAGTTCTCCCATTCGTTGAAGCTGGCATCTTGGAAGATTTTCGCACAGAATGACGTCAGCCACACGCTCGAATCAGACTGGTTCCTAAACAAAAAAAAAACAATTTAATGACATTAAAATAGACCAGCGATATTGCAGTATTGCTCGGCTGAAAATTGTATATTTTATTATTACATGTATATTTTATTATCACTTTACAGATGGATTAGACAACACATATTTTTATGATAAACATTGTGTATCTAATAGTAATCTACATTTAAATCAGCGACAGTGAAGGGTGCGAAAAAAGAAAACTACTGTTTTACGTAACATAGCCCTGTGATGGGGCGTATAAGGGCTATGGAAACAAAGCCTTAATATGTATTTTCTAAGTTCAGTTAAATATATACCAGTCGCTGCGGAACAGGCTGAAGGAGCCGTCGGGCTTCATGAAGGACAGCTGCCGCTGGTAGAGGATGTTCATGTGGTAGAAGGCCTCGTGCTCCAGGGTCCGGTTGCGCTGGTTGATCAGTCGCATGTACAGCGTCAGGTACATGTTCGCGGCGAAACTGAACATGTTCTGTTCCGCCGAGTCCTGTGTATGATAAAGATGATCGAGTAATCGTGGCAGACGCGTACGTAAAAAAATATTTTTAACTGCAAATAACAAAAAGGTTTAGCATTCGTAAATATCGTAGAGCATATTGTCTTAGCTTTTAGGTGTTCATAAATGTCAGAAGGGCGATTTCTAAAGGCGCTCAGTGATAAATAGGCATGAATTAATGGAAATGGGACTCAGTTTCGTCATCATTAGCCAAAGGACGTCCACTGCTGAACATAGGCCTCCCTCACGGTTATAAACAGCGACCGGTCGACATCTAGTGTGATCCCGCGATCTTTACAAGGTCGTCTGTTAAAGTAAAGATCGCATTGAATGCAGGCCGCTCGCAACCATCCTGATGTATCTATTTTTCTTTATTTGATTTTCTACTATAAAATGTATGTTTGACCATGTTCACTGACGGACTAGCACACTGACGCTTTGGGCGACGGTAAGTCAGTATATTTTCTGTTATATAAATGAAATAAATAAATAAACCAGTCGCTCCGGGAAACCGCCGGAGGCCCATGTTCAGCAGTGAACGTCCTTCGGCCGATGATTATGATAATGAGTTCCATTTCCACTCGCTCGCTGTGACGTTGGTGTACTGACCATGGGCAGGCGCAGCAGGCTGGTCGCGTTGACGGGCATGCTGGGGAACAGCGCGCCCACCACGTCCCCCACCACCGACACGCGCGCGTGGTTCGACCTGCGCATCACACATTCATTTACTAAAGACCTCGTTTACAACACCACTGTGAACCATTTTCCGATGTATCGAGTGCTCTAAATATATGACTTCTGTACAAAAACGTGTTTTGTCACATTTTTTAAAATTGTATCACATGCAGTTTAGACAGTTTAATTTGATTTTATTTTCAATTGTGTTTCATTGAATTTATTTATTTATTTGTAGATTAATTGTAAAATGGCAAATGGAAAAATAAAGCTTTCTTTTTTTCAGTCAGTAAAAGGTGATTGATTGTATGTGTTTGAATAGCCTCTGATATGCAAACATAGGGCTTTCTTCAAGTTTATTTATTTTTTTTTTATTTAAAGACTATTGCATAAATCATGGTGTACAAAGGTTGACTTAATGCTAAAAGCATTCTCTGCCAGTCAAACCTTGAGGTCATGCAGAGAAGTTTATACGTTATATTGAGGACAAGGTGTGGTACTATGTAAATTATTATACAGTTCCTCAGCATGACGTACCCGAACACGTAGTAGCGGTCCACCTCGTACGGGATGACGGGCGTCTCGGTGACGTTCACGTGCATGTACTGGAACACGTACGCGCGGTTCGACAGGTCGAGCAGTATCGACTGGTGCCGGTACTGGGGGAGACCGTCGGCCTGAGAAAGGAAACAGTTATTAAAATGAGAATAGAAACAAGTTGTGTAGTAATAATCAATGTAGAAAAGTATTATAAAAAGTGACATGGAGAACTAAATATTTAATTACACCTTCAATCTGTAATAATAATCGAAACCATCATATCTTGTATTGTGAATTACAGATAAAATGAAGGTACGTTTTCTGCGATATACGAATACATGCTCCTAACATAAATGTTCTATGATTCTTAGCTCAAATATCGAGTTCGCTCTTCTCTGCAAACTTCTTCTTCTTGGACCAGGAAACTGGCTACAAGACCAACGAGGCTGTTAAAATGCGACTACCCATAAGAACTTACGCGTTGCATTACAATAAGAATTAGACATGCCTAATAGACAAGGCGAAAGATTTTGAAATCCTCTTCCGTAATGCAGATAACCATTGTTGGGTGTCGTTATTAATGTATTTTTGCACTGAGGCACTGCACACCACTTATAAACTTTAGAATTCATTTTTAACACAAAAAATACGCAGTGTTTGTTTACTTTGCTGTCTAGCTGCGCGTAAACAAATTTCACGTTTTCGTAAGTATGACGTCACATACGACGCCATGACACGGCGAGCTGTTTTCGCGCAATATTTAAAAATGATTATAAAAATGGCTTTAAATTTCCAAAATCTTAAATTTATTACCGAAATAAAGGTTTTGTTGTAAACAGTAGATGGTTATCTGCATTACGGAAGAGGATTTCAAAATCTTTCGCCTTGCCTATTCTTTCAACTACTTTTATGTACAAACGGTGAAACTTGCTGTCTGAACGTCTCAGTAATACTGTAGTAGATGTTTCCGTGGTATTGTAAGCAGTCCGTCAATTACGTACCAACACATCAATGGTCTTGGTGTAGTGGTGCTGGCCCATGAGCGTGGAGGCGTGCAGGTGCACGTGCACGCGGCCGAGGCGCGTGGGCACGACGGGCACGTGCACGGTGGCCGCGTCGCCCGCCGCGATCCACACGAAGAACTGGTGCTCGCCGTACGACGTGCGCGGGTTGTACGAGCGGACCTAAGGGTGAGAACAGATTTTGAAACGCAAAATTTAAATAATAACTACAAAGGTTCCTAAAAAACGTCAACATCGACGGTATAAGTTCCGACAGTCACTAAACGTCTGCGTGCACTTGGTAATGTACCAGGTGTAAGGCGTGGAGTTTCAGTTTTTTGCTTTAGAGCGAGTAAGACAAGTGTCAAGAATATGTACATTGGTTCACGTAATCTACATGATGCAAATGTCTGTTTGATTTTGCACAAGGCTCTTATTTTAAAGAGCTGTTAAACTGCTGAAATAGCTTAATCTGTAATAAACACTTCTGTCACTGGACTGACAAGTTTCGAGCATGTATTTTGGCGTGTAGCAGCGCTTTTTGGTAGTGATTATCGAAGTAAAACAACCTGTGGCGCGGTCGTGTTTGGATAGGTGACTATTTAAGGTGAGGCCATTTCCCAGCAATAGGACATTACAGACTAACTTAACTTAAAAGTATACAATATTGAACACGACTCACGATGCCATTCTCCTCGACGTGCACGAACTTGTAGTCGTTGGAGGCGGCGAGCACGACCACGGCCTCGACGGCCTGCGGCTGGTAGTTGAACACGACCACGCGCAGCCCGAGCTGCTCGCCCTGCCGCGACTCGTCCGGCCCTTCCACCCGGATGAAGAATGGGAGGACGCCGGAGTACTGGGAGAATAATACTCAGTATTAATAGTTGTCTTAGTATTGAATACTATTAATGTATACAGAATAATACACCGCATTCTCTAGGCAACTCCGACATTGAAACATCATCAATAATTCTTCAACCAATCATCTCCAAAGTGAAAATAGAATAAGACTAACAATAACGATATTGCTGTGTACAATCGTTTTATAACCTCCTTGTACGTATGCGTCGATTTTATAATGAGTTTGCCGAGTCCCATCCGGAACTTGATATATTTCAGCCTAAATTGCACTCGTCACAAGAGCATTGAGTGCTGTCGAAATCTGCCCACAAAATAAAAATAACGGAATTTACTCACATGAATAGGATTATGTAACATGCCCAACCCGAGAGTGGGAGACATACTGAATGCAGAAATAGTCCAGTGGGCAGGAATCTGTAAGAAAAAAGGACGTTTAATAAATTCAATCACGTAACTTCACCTGAAGATATAAATAATACATGATATTAGCACTGCCGCCTTTTACCACTTTCGAACGAAAATCGATTGCACCCACGACACAAAAACGGGCGTCACATACAAATATACGAGGTGCAAGCGCTTTTGGCATTTAAGGTGGTAAGGCGGCGACTCGCACCTGCGGCACGTCGACCGTGAACACGTAGCGGCCGTGCGGGCCGATGTTGATGTCGCGCCACAGCCACACGTTGTCGTACTGCCGCTGCACGCGGTTGAACCTTTTAAGGTGGTAAGGCGGCGCCGAGCACACAGTACCTGCGGCACGTCGACCGTGAACACGTAGCGGCCGTGCGGGCCGATGTTGATGTCGCGCCACAGCCACACGTTGTCGTACTGCCGCTGCACGCGGTTGAACCTTTTAAGGTGGTAAGGCGGCGCCGAGCACACAGTACCTGCGGCACGTCGACCGTGAACACGTAGCGGCCGTGCGGGCCGATGTTGATGTCGCGCCACAGCCACACGTTGTCGTACTGCCGCTGCACGCGGTTGAACCTTTTAAGGTGGTAAGGCGGCGCCGAGCACACAGTACCTGCGGCACGTCGACCGTGAACACGTAGCGGCCGTGCGGGCCGATGTTGATGTCGCGCCACAGCCACACGTTGTCGTACTGCCGCTGCACGCGGTTGAACCTTTTAAGGTGGTAAGGCGGCGCCGAGCACACAGTACCTGCGGCACGTCGACCGTGAACACGTAGCGGCCGTGCGGGCCGATGTTGATGTCGCGCCACAGCCACACGTTGTCGTACTGCCGCTGCACGCGGTTGAACCTTTTAAGGTGGTAAGGCGGCGCCGAGCACACAGTACCTGCGGCACGTCGACCGTGAACACGTAGCGGCCGTGCGGGCCGATGTTGATGTCGCGCCACAGCCACACGTTGTCGTACTGCCGCTGCACGCGGTTGAACCTTTTAAGGTGGTAAGGCGGCGCCGAGCACACAGTACCTGCGGCACGTCGACCGTGAACACGTAGCGGCCGTGCGGGCCGATGTTGATGTCGCGCCACAGCCACACGTTGTCGTACTGCCGCTGCACGCGGTTGAACCTTTTAAGGTGGTAAGGCGGCGCCGAGCACACAGTACCTGCGGCACGTCGACCGTGAACACGTAGCGGCCGTGCGGGCCGATGTTGATGTCGCGCCACAGCCACACGTTGTCGTACTGCCGCTGCACGCGGTTGAACCTTTTAAGGTGGTAAGGCGGCGCCGAGCACACAGTACCTGCGGCACGTCGACCGTGAACACGTAGCGGCCGTGCGGGCCGATGTTGATGTCGCGCCACAGCCACACGTTGTCGTACTGCCGCTGCACGCGGTTGAACCTTTTAAGGTGGTAAGGCGGCGCCGAGCACACAGTACCTGCGGCACGTCGACCGTGAACACGTAGCGGCCGTGCGGGCCGATGTTGATGTCGCGCCACAGCCACACGTTGTCGTACTGCCGCTGCACGCGGTTGAACCTTTTAAGGTGGTAAGGCGGCGCCGAGCACACAGTACCTGCGGCACGTCGACCGTGAACACGTAGCGGCCGTGCGGGCCGATGTTGATGTCGCGCCACAGCCACACGTTGTCGTACTGCCGCTGCACGCGGTTGAACCTTTTAAGGTGGTAAGGCGGCGCCGAGCACACAGTACCTGCGGCACGTCGACCGTGAACACGTAGCGGCCGTGCGGGCCGATGTTGATGTCGCGCCACAGCCACACGTTGTCGTACTGCCGCTGCACGCGGTTGAACCTTTTAAGGTGGTAAGGCGGCGCCGAGCACACAGTACCTGCGGCACGTCGACCGTGAACACGTAGCGGCCGTGCGGGCCGATGTTGATGTCGCGCCACAGCCACACGTTGTCGTACTGCCGCTGCACGCGGTTGAACCTTTTAAGGTGGTAAGGCGGCGCCGAGCACACAGTACCTGCGGCACGTCGACCGTGAACACGTAGCGGCCGTGCGGGCCGATGTTGATGTCGCGCCACAGCCACACGTTGTCGTACTGCCGCTGCACGCGGTTGAACCTTTTAAGGTGGTAAGGCGGCGCCGAGCACACAGTACCTGCGGCACGTCGACCGTGAACACGTAGCGGCCGTGCGGGCCGATGTTGATGTCGCGCCACAGCCACACGTTGTCGTACTGCCGCTGCACGCGGTTGAACCTTTAAGGTGGTAAGGCGGCGCCGAGCACACAGTACCTGCGGCACGTCGACCGTGAACACGTAGCGGCCGTGCGGGCCGATGTTGATGTCGCGCCACAGCCACACGTTGTCGTACTGCCGCTGCACGCGGTTGAACCTTTTAAGGTGGTAAGGCGGCGCCGAGCACACAGTACCTGCGGCACGTCGACCGTGAACACGTAGCGGCCGTGCGGGCCGATGTTGATGTCGCGCCACAGCCACACGTTGTCGTACTGCCGCTGCACGCGGTTGAACCTTTTAAGGTGGTAAGGCGGCGCCGAGCACACAGTACCTGCGGCACGTCGACCGTGAACACGTAGCGGCCGTGCGGGCCGATGTTGATGTCGCGCCACAGCCACACGTTGTCGTACTGCCGCTGCACGCGGTTGAACCTTTTAAGGTGGTAAGGCGGCGCCGAGCACACAGTACCTGCGGCACGTCGACCGTGAACACGTAGCGGCCGTGCGGGCCGATGTTGATGTCGCGCCACAGCCACACGTTGTCGTACTGCCGCTGCACGCGGTTGAACCTTTTAAGGTGGTAAGGCGGCGCCGAGCACACAGTACCTGCGGCACGTCGACCGTGAACACGTAGCGGCCGTGCGGGCCGATGTTGATGTCGCGCCACAGCCACACGTTGTCGTACTGCCGCTGCACGCGGTTGAACCTTTAAGGTGGTAAGGCGGCGCCGAGCACACAGTACCTGCGGCACGTCGACCGTGAACACGTAGCGGCCGTGCGGGCCGATGTTGATGTCGCGCCACAGCCACACGTTGTCGTACTGCCGCTGCACGCGGTTGAACCGGAACTTGCGGAAGTGGCTCAGCTCGAACCAGTCGTCGTGCTCACCTGTCCACGAGATACACATTTCAATAGCGATATAATTTCCGTTACAGTTAAACAAGAGCACCTGTTCATAAAATATCATTCAATTAGTATAAGTTATTAAAAGTTTTGCTTGTATAAGTTTTTTTGTCGTAGCTACATTACCTTACCAAACATGTTGTGTATACTATCTATAGGCTAGGGTCCAGTCACATTAGTTTATTGCATTAATTAAAAAATATAAAAGACTTTAGACTATTGTCTCTTGACTATCGTCTATTGAACACTAATTATGGTCTCCAAAAGATGGAAACTGAGTCACTCACAGTTGGACTCGTCCGTGCGATCGGAACAGTCGACTTTTCCATCACATCTCGATGACTGGTGGAAGCAGCCGCCTTCGAGGCACTCTAAATAACCCGCAGTAGAGTTGCAGGCCGACGGACGCCGCGGCACTAAGACGTCACTGAACACTACGAGGCCGGCGTATCTGGAAAAAGACGTGAGAGTGTTAAAAACTGGCTTAAAAAAAACGCATCTAAATTGGTTCACCCGTTAAAGAGTTACAGTACCAAAGACTGGCACAGAGATGGATAGACATATAGAGGACAAATGTATGTAATAAATGTATGTATGTAATGTAATACTGTTTGTGTTCCTGTAATAAATGAATAAACTTTTAACATCGCTCTTTTTACTCGACAATGGCAAAGCCCAAAAGGTACTACCTGGTTATTGCAAGAATGGACCTGCCACTGTCACTGCGCTGCGATAATGAACGGTATTGACACGAAACGGAAGAACGCGGGTGGGTGAACGGGGAAGTGGAAGGAATATGTGTTTGAATGTCTTGCTCATGTCATGGGGGCAGCATGGTAACCTGTGATAGGCTGGATCCAGCTAGCACACTCTCAGTAAGATCCTTTTGCACAACCGGGCTGGATGCTGATCTTTTTAAACCGATTACTAAGGATTTTAGCAGTAGACGTCTTGCGGCTAATCTACGAGCAGTGATATTCTACTTGTGTACTCAATCGTACTTTTTTGGGGTTCCGTACCCAAAGAGTAACTAAGACTTCGCTGTCCGTCCCTTACGTCTGTCTTTCACCAGGCTATCTCACCTCAAGGTAACTTAAGAACTGCGATAGTTAAACAGTTGAAATTGCCGCTATAACAACAAATATTACTATCAAAATATAATAAATATGTACTGGAATGAAATATACAATGGTACGGAACCCTTCGTGTGGGACTCCGGCTCGCACTCGGCCGGTCTTATTTGATTTATAAATATCAGCAGACTCACTCGAAGGTCCGGTTGGCGTCGACGCCGAAGGTGGCCGCGGGGAAGTACACCAGCTCGTCCGCGTCGCCGAAGTGCGAGCGGAACGTGTACGCGAACGTGCCGTTCGTGTACTCGTCGAAGTGGGACATCTTCGATATCACCTAAAAGTTCACTGTATATTAGTTTGTGGTTCTATGAAAAATATTAACACAAGTATTTAATATTGCGATTTTATTATTTATAAGTATTTGCATGCTATATTTTATGGCTGAATATGTATGAACTTTACGACTATATTATTTAAGATCTGACATGTACCATATTCAAAAGCAAATAAATGATTATGATTAAGTAAAATTGTTAAAAAAGGGAAAAACATTCTTTTTATATTTAGTACAGTCTTTCTGTATCGTAAAAATCTTATGTTTCTTTATTATAAGCCTTGGGTCACTAAGCTATGGAACGTCAGAGTTGTTGCATGCACCAAGTATATAACCTGGTTATCAAATCAAATCAATTTTATTTGTGAAACACATGTAATATGGTGTTATTACAGATAAGTGGAAAAAGGTACATGCTGTGATCACATATATTGGCATACAAACAAATAAGTAGTGACTCGACTCGTAAAATAAATTACATACACAATATCAAAGAAAGTTAAGGCTAGTCATAATAGGTTATGGTCTTGTCACTGCGCGTTAACGCAAGGAAAAGTGCAAAAATGAACGGACGAAAGAAACGAAAAAAATTTAAATTAGGGAGTAAAGTGGTGGTTGCGGCATACAATGTGTTGAGGACATATAAAGAAAAAGGTTATAACAGTACCTTGGCGTATGTGAGCTCGTTGCCGGCCTGCATGGTGTAGAAGGCGTCGTCGATGGCGGACAGCCCCACGTAGGAGCCGGGCTCGCCGTACACCGCCACTTCCACGCGCTCGCCCGTGCGGTGCTTGCGGTTGTTCACGTATACGGTGAACTGCGGGAAATTAAATCGTATTAGTATAACGTCCTCCACAGTGATCAATCGCAATTGAGATTGGCTATCGGCGCGGGACAGAGTTTATAGTGCTCAAGTGTGTGCGCAATACACAAGATCACTTTCTGTTCTTTCACTCTCATTATTCGGTGAGACGGCAGATGCCGACATGACCGGTAAGAGATCAGGCGCAGGACCAACGGATTAACGTGCTTTTCCGAGGCTGTTTTCCAGACAGAAAATTCCAGAAACAAATTTCGTCCCGACCGTCACTGCGAACGTGCGCACGCCGTCCTAAACAACACAATATACTTACATTGTTCCTGGAGATGCCGTTGACGGGGAAGGTGAGCGAGTCGGCGATGACATGGCGGCGCCGGTCCGCGCTCCACGCCACCACGGTCGCCACGGGCGCCATCTCCGCCGACACCGTCACTGCGAACGTGCGCACGCCGTCCTGAACAACACAATATACTTACATTGTTCCTGGAGATGCCGTTGACGGGGAAGGTGAGCGAGTCGGCGATGACGTGGCGGCGCCGGTCCGCGCTCCACGCCACCACGGTCGCCACGGGCGCCATCTCCGCCGACACCGTCACTGCGAACGTGCGCACGCCGTCCTGAACAACACAATACACTTATTCACAACTGAGACAAACAAATTACACACGGAATATTTGAGACCAGATTCAAAAATAATATCTATTTAAAACTTTACCTGCATAATTTCTTGGGCAGTCGTCAAAATTATTCCTTTGGACATAACCACGTAGTTGAATGACTCCATGTAAAAGTTGCTCTGCACGTGGAATATAATGTATTCTCCGACCTAAAACAAAAAATGTAAGTTATCTACGAGTATGTGTAATAATGCGATTTTCTGTCACTAAACATGATGGTTTTCACAAGTTTATTAAAGAAAACTTGTAGCCGTCTGAAATCGTCCTGCCAAGATGCCGTTGCCGTTGACACACGAATCTCGAGACGAAAAACTATGGATAGTAGTAGGGCTGTGTGTCGATAGTACTTAATAAAAAGAAGTTATCGATATTATTTTCGAATTCAACTAAGGATTATTCAGCAATGCTATGCTACCGATACAGGTCGTTCGAGTGAACCGCGGCGCTAGAGCCGCGAGCGGTCCGATCGAATCGCATGTGGCGAGCACGGCACGCAAAGCGCGGTAGATTTGAACAGTCCCTAGTTAGATGGCTAGTAAAACAAATTGTATCTGTGCCTGACTATAGGTAAACCGCTTCATTGAGACTTCGTCTGCGGGGCGGCGGGGCGCGCGGGGTGCGGGCGGCGCGGATACACCTACTCGCGCCGCTCACTAACCGCGCTCTCGTCTCCCCCCGCACCCCGCCGACCCGCAGGCGGGGTCTCAATGAAGAGGTCTACCTATAATAGGCTAGTTGGCCAAATTTCAAAAACTAGATAGTACCTTACTTAAGTAAATATATTGATCAAAATCCTTGTTATTTTAAAAATATTCAACATTTACATGATTTATTTATGATTTGAAAAATTCAATTTGAATGTGCCTCAAAAACGCTCGAAACTGTCATGGCGTCCAAAATTGCGTCACTTCGTAAGTCGAAAGTCTTTTTGACAGC
Organism: Pyrausta aurata; assembly: GCA_963584085.1. Classification (NCBI taxonomy): domain Eukaryota; kingdom Metazoa; phylum Arthropoda; class Insecta; order Lepidoptera; family Crambidae; genus Pyrausta; species Pyrausta aurata. The sequence goes on from OY757270.1 coordinate 1,777,020, forward strand.
AAATACTATGAAGGGTTATCAATGACAGTAGAAAAAGCCCGCCATCGTCCAGGGTGTGACGTCACATCTCCCGATAGGCGTTTACGATCACGCGACCAAATGTGTCTTTAGGCCAAACTTATTTATTGAAAATATTAATAATCTTTATTTAAATTAATAAATGAATTTGTTTTTGTTATCTCTATATTATAATTAATCACTAGGAACAACCAATATTGTGACTTGTTCTTAGTGGAAACTAGCCTATTATGAAGTGAGATGGCTAGTGAAATAAATAGAATCTGTGCCTGACTAATCATGAAGTAAGATGGCTAGTAAAATAAATGATATTTATGTCTGAGCAATTTTGGCTCACCCTAGCGTCGGTAGTGGAGGTGGATATCTTGAGGTGCTGGTCGCGCGCGCTGTGGTGCGGCACGAAGTGCGCGTCGGCGGCCGCGTGGTGCCCGCCCGCGTCGTTGAGCGCCGCCGTCAGCCGCACGCCCGTGATGCCGTTCAGCACGTCGCGGTAGTTCGGCTCGCGCTCTAGCTCTGGGGAGGGTTACGTTAGATACTGAGTGGGGAAACCACGACTGGTAAGTATAATGGCCTTGATTTCTATCATTATAAACATAGGTATAGGTTAATCGCAAAACTGAAACGTTTCTGAAGAAATACAAGGATTCGTTGCGAGTTCACAGAAAATATGACGAGCGAAACATTTCAGATATTTTGAGCAACATTCATCATTTTAAACACATCTTTATTTAGCTCCACTTCGACAGTAAGTCCGGTCTTAGTCCGACATTGATCTTTATCGCTATGCTTATAATAGGGGTATTTTTTTTTGTCTCATAATGGGAATGAATGATGGTCGATTAGCGCCGCTGATTCGCTGTTGCATATGTACTTTGTTTGCGGTGAGCGCCTAACGATATACCTACATACATTGCACTCGACATAATTAACACCTGCACCGTCACCGTCACCCCGGCAAGGCGACCCGGCGTGATCGGATACGGCCGCGAGACTAATACGCTTCACTCACTGAGCAGCTTGTACAGGTCCAGGCGCAGGTGCCACACGGCGTCGTGTCCGGGCACGAGCGTGGGGTACTGCTGGTCCACGTTCCCGCCGCGCCCCTCCACCTGCACCGTCACCGTCACGCCGGCAAGGGGACCCGGCGTGATCGGATACGGCCGCGAGACTAATACGCTTCACTCACTGAGCAGCTTGTACAGGTCCAGGCGCAGGTGCCACACGGCGTCGTGTCCGGGCACGAGCGTGGGGTACTGCTGGTCCACGTTCCCGCCGCGCCCCTCCACCTGCACCGTCACCGTCACGCCGGCAAGGGGACCCGGCGTGATCGGATACGGCCGCGAGACTAATACGCTTCACTCACTGAGCAGCTTGTACAGGTCCAGGCGCAGGTGCCACACGGCGTCGTGTCCGGGCACGAGCGTGGGGTACTGCTGGTCCACGTTCCCGCCGCGCCCCTCCACCTGCACCGTCACCGTCACGCCGGCAAGGGGACCCGGCGTGATCGGATACGGCCGCGAGACTAATACGCTTCACTCACTGAGCAGCTTGTACAGGTCCAGGCGCAGGTGCCACACGGCGTCGTGTCCGGGCACGAGCGTGGGGTACTGCTGGTCCACGTTCCCGCCGCGCCCCTCCACCTGCACCGTCACCGTCACGCCGGCAAGGGGACCCGGCGTGATCGGATACGGCCGCGAGACTAATACGCTTCACTCACTGAGCAGCTTGTACAGGTCCAGGCGCAGGTGCCACACGGCGTCGTGTCCGGGCACGAGCGTGGGGTACTGCTGGTCCACGTTCCCGCCGCGCCCCTCCACCTGCACCGTCACCGTCACGCCGGCAAGGGGACCCGGCGTGATCGGATACGGCCGCGAGACTAATACGCTTCACTCACTGAGCAGCTTGTACAGGTCCAGGCGCAGGTGCCACACGGCGTCGTGTCCGGGCACGAGCGTGGGGTACTGCTGGTCCACGTTCCCGCCGCGCCCCTCCACCTGCACCGTCACCGTCACGCCGGCAAGGGGACCCGGCGTGATCGGATACGGCCGCGAGACTAATACGCTTCACTCACTGAGCAGCTTGTACAGGTCCAGGCGCAGGTGCCACACGGCGTCGTGTCCGGGCACGAGCGTGGGGTACTGCTGGTCCACGTTCCCGCCGCGCCCCTCCACCTGCACCGTCACCGCGAGCGACACGCCGGCCGCCTGCCACGCCGGGAGGGGCGAGCCGTCGTGGTACGACACCACCATCTGTGTGATACAATAATGTTGTCAAAGCGAAGGTAAATACATCATAAACCTAACTCAAAGGCCCCCACAAATATGTATATGACACGTTTAAAATGTCGGCTGTACCCCACCGAATTCGAGTGTCCGGTCGCAACAACCCTAAAAAAGCGAAAACAAGAACTTCTAACTTTCTGTGTCGCGTTTCGTCATCAGTTTTGGGACGAAAGACAATAAAAGTAGTCCCTAGAAACGCGCAAGCGTCTGTTTCTAGGAACGCCTTCTCTTCGCACTGCTTCAACATGCATTGTAGGTCTCTGTGGGTAAGAACCAGTATGTCTTTATGTAAACCGCTGCATTGAGACCTCGCCTGCGGGGCGGTGGGGGGCGGGGAGGCGAGAGCGGGGTGCGAGTGGCGCGGATACCCTGACCCTACCTATAACTAGCCGCTCAATTTAAAAATAAAACATCGAGATTTACTACTTATACAGTTCAAAGGAACAATATACTCACATAGACATCAAACGGCATAGCCGGCTTGAACACCTGCGGCGATCCACCGAGCACGGACACTTTAATCGACGAGTTGAATATCCTGGCGATGCTGTATCCTTCGATGATCTCGTCGAGGAACGGGTCTCCAACGGACGCTGTGATGATCACTTCCACTCCGTCCAGGTTGGGAACTAGTTGGGCGATCTCAGCCATCGGGTATTTGAACTCGTATGTGCCGTTGAACTGAAAAAAATACGATTTATTAAGCAACCAGGAGAGTAATTAATTATGTTACAAGTGGGTTTTGGGTCATTACTAGGAAGGTAATGGTTTTTGCACATTGCAAAAGGACCTGAATGCTGAATTCTGCTTATCAAACTGGTCACTTATATTGCGACACTGCATTTAATTAAAGTATTAATAATCAGTAACTCTACATGTAAAGTAAAAAAAAGTTTTTATATCTTGATGAAGCATTTGATTCAGTTGTGTATTTCCACTGGATTGTGCTGAAAAACATCTTTTTTAAAAGTATTGGATACATGCCTAGATTTTTACTCATCCTTCAGTATCATCACCTAAATCAAAATAAATAACTGGTAATTTTTTTAAAGAAAATATCTTTGTAGTATACTCACAAATCTCAGATACGGCAGCTTATCGTAGGGCGTGTTGTAGTAACTACTGTACGAAGACGTGCTCGTCTGGTACTGGTTGTAGTCCGGGTTGTTCTGGTTGATGTACTGCAGCGGGTCCGGTTTCCGCATCCAGAACGGGAACTTTTCATCCTGGGGATGAGGAATGATGATTATATTACGGTTTGTTTAGTTAAGATCTCTTTAGGAGCTATGGCTGGGCTATTGATGTTAAGTTTCGTGACAGATTGACTTGCTGTTTATGTGAAGTTACTTTGATAAAGAAACATGAAGTTTAATAAGTCTTTGAATGATAGTCAAAATAATAAGTATGATTGTGATTTAGAAGGGTAGCAGGGTGGCCTTGACTGACTTTAAAATAATCATGATAGCTTTAGAGTTTAGACAGTATGGTGTGCAATTAATTCTTCATCAAGATGCATAGACGCTTTTTAAATGAAGCCTGTATTTTCTATGTTCAGACCTATGATTGGTGGTAGAGAATAATTTTGGCATCAAGTCCGCCATATCAATATTATGTTTTGGGCATGACGTTTAAAATAAAAATAATAATACTTAAGCTATTAACTTTTAAGCTTTCAACGCTCATTCTGGCTAATGTTATTTTCACCTATTTGAACAGCTTTTAATGAACCACAAGTGGGTAATTAAATAGATATTATAACAGCACTTACGAAGTTAAACAGCCTCGTCTTGACTTGCTGCTGGTCGTACACCCAGTCGGGCTGGTCTATCTGGTTGGGCTGGCCGGGCAGGTATCTCCGTTCCGTTGCACGCCCGTACTCGTCCAGCGGCCCGTTGTAGTCGTAGGGAGAGTAGCCAGACTCGTTGTATAGGTAGGGGTTGTAGTTCGGACGCACTGCAACAAAAGAAGAGAAAACTTCACAATATCACGGGATTTTATGCAACTTTCACTTTGTTTACCTTCCCGACGTTTCGACCGACCGACGCGCGTCGTGAAGGTAAATACCATTTTTACTATTTAAACAATTAAAAGTTGCATAAAATTCCGTGATATTGTAATGTTAGTTTAAAAATGTAACAAAGTTTAAAGTCCTAAAAGAAGAGAAAGTTAGGCCTTCTATGCAAGTCTATGTATAAAGTTGTAGTAAAAACCGCACTCTATTGTTAAATGTCTATTAAGCAAGTTTACAGTGCAACTTAAACCTCAATAACCATTGTTTTTCGGCGGAGTTCAAAAGTGAAGTTAGGAGGAATAGACCAAGCCACAGCAAACGTGGCTGTGTCATTCTACATAACATAAAAAATACGTCGAGTCTTGAAGTACGTTTAGTGCGTCTAAGTGAACGAACATAAAATAGTCTACCTTCATTTAGCAAAGAATTGGTGTTCTTACCTCTCGTATACTGCGAAGAGCCATAACCAAGCGGTGGTCCAAACTGTCCTCTATTATTGAACTGTCCTCTGTTATAGTATCGAGGTCGGTACGTCGGGATCGGCCTCACAGTGGCTTTAAGGGTTAAATTCCCGCGCACTGGCGCTCCAGAGGTGTAATTTGCCATGATGCGCCCGTGGATGTATGGTTCCGTGTTGAAGAAGAACGCTGGCATTGTCACGTTCACCTGTGATCAGAGAATTTTTTTTCATATACGTAGTTTTAACATTCGTTTACGAAACCTCAAAAAATTTATCGCGATTTCTTGAGTCATGCTGACATTCTTAAAGATGAGTAACCAAAAATTGCGCGCGGCCGGGACTCGAACCTGCAACTTTATGGCTTACAATCGTCCAGTTGGAAAATCAATTGAACGATTGTTAGTCAAAGTTAGCAAGAAAGTTGCAGGTTCGAGTCTCGTCCGTGCGCAATTTTTGGTTTCTTCATCTTTAAGAATATAAATATGACACTGAGTGTTAAAAACATTCGAAATCATGCTGACATCTTGATCATCAACTACAGAAATTATCATGAGATTATCCATCCATGTTAGTTGCTATTGCTTGCTTTTAAATAGGTCTGCATTTGTATCATCTAGCACAAATGTGAGCAGGGCAACTTAAAACCATGCTAGCTAGTAGCAAGAATAAAACGTGTTATTTATAGAAAATTATGAATTTTAACATTATGTTTACCTCAAACCGAGTCTGATAGTACTCTTCGACCAGGAACTGCGTCTCCTCGATCTGGCCAAGCGCCTCCACCCTGATGGTCCAGGTGCCGAATTGAGGCTGATCTGATAGCTGATACTGCAGGCTCACTGTACCGAAGTTACTCTGTAGACAAATATAATAAATAATGTATTATAGGTGAACCCTCGGCAAAGGCCTCCTCTAGCCTTCTCCATTCATGTCTATCTCTGGCTACCCTATACCTGCTGTTGCCAGCGATCTGTCTTGTATGTCATCACCCTATCTTTTTTGAGGTCTTCCTCTCTTTCTATGGCCTTCTCTGGGGTACCATTCGGTAATTGTCCTGCACCATTTTTCTCTGCCCCTTATAGTGTGTCCTGGCCACTTCCACTTAAGACGTCTGATTTTCTGTACAATGTCGTACACTTTGGTTTTAAATCTGATGACATCTGTTTTTATTTGAGCTGACTTTCTCACTCCTAACATGCTCCTTTGCCGAGGGGCAACCGAACTTGCAACAGAAAAAGACCGATATATTAGAGGTAATCAATGTCAAAACAACTGTGCTGTTCGAAATTAGGCTTATAATAAGGTGAGCCGCTTCTTGACACTTCGCCTGCGAGGGCGGCGGGGCACGGTGGAGGCGTGAGCGGTGTGAGCGGTGCAGTCTCTCAGGTTTAAATTTCCCGGTCTAAACATAATTATTTATCATTTATTTATTTAAACTTTATTGCACTGTTAAGTGTACAATTGGCGGACTTAATGCCTTAGGGCATTCTCTACCAGTCAACCGCTTTTTACCTTACATAAGATTGGTCGACATCGGAATTCTATGGCTATTATCGCTAAGTAATGTACGAAGTTTTTTTGTATCTTGACCTAAATAGTTACAAGCCATTGTTTATGTGTGTAGTTTATTCCACGCTCATACTATAGGTAGTGTGATCTCTTAAAAGTCAGCTAACAGCTCATTAACCTCAAACAGACTAAACAAGCTACTGAATACTCAAACACCCTGTATGCTATAGTCATCATGTTTCACAATGGACCATCAGATAAAAGTGGCCAATGTTATCTGATCGTTAATGATTTATGTTTTTTTTATTGTGAGGTGCATTCAATGAGTTAGACTGCATATTAAAAGATTATTTACAGGAGTAAAATTTTTACTCTTATCGTATTTTTCTCTTGAATAAGGAATAATAATAAGAAAGTTTGAGCCATTATCCTAATCAGATCTGAATTAGATTTTGCTGATAAGGTTTAGCCATCCTGGTAGTTATAAAAATTATGAAACAAAATATACGTTGAAAACTACTCTAACACATGAATAATTCATATGTTTACGTAAATAAAATATGAAATAATTAACTAAATAAATCCCTCACAGATGTGTTTATCAACATTATTTTGTTTACGCGACCGCCGGCGTCCTATCGATCCTTGAGACTTTAAATAGCAAGTACTGACTTAATTTTTGAGAACCATAGTTTATGTTAGCGAGTACCATAGGTGTAACAGACCGCCCTCTATCCTCTGCATGCATGGGGAATAGGGAACGCCACAACGTGTGCTCATGCACAAGCCTGGCAAAACAACATGCCGACATTCTAAAATCCCCAGCACCACTCTTGGAGACCTGCGGTAACTTGGGCAGTTTGCTAGCTTTCTGGGAAAGCTTGGGACAGTTGGAGAAGAAGAACATACATACAATAGCCCAACTGAGCAGAAAAAGGCCCGGAAAATTAACTTACTATGTAAGAAGTAACTATTAGCAAGTTTAACAGAATCTTACCTGTCTGGAGAGCCATCTCTTCATGATATGGCCATTGGGGTCAAGGATGAAAACGTCGATCGCTCGGCCGAATGCCTTAAGTTCCGTGTTTATAGGGATTGCGCGGAAACGAACTGTAACAAAACAACAAAAATTATTAAAAAAAAAATTTTTTCAACAAGTATTTAGATATGTATGTTAACTAAGATGATCAGTCAAATACTATATAGAATTGAAAACCTCTACAGATACAAAGAGGAATACCTCTATCCATAGTTAAATAAACTACTAAGGATTTGAATAGTAACCATTTCTGCTTAGCCCAAAGGTATGATTGGTAGAAAATGCCATATGGCGTTAAGTCCACCTTTTGTAAAAATGTTGGTTGTGCAATAAAGTATAAATACATTAAATAAATAAATAGTAAGTGTAACACTAAACATGTGATTTTATGAAATAAAAACTCACTGACAAAATGATGATAGCAATAATTTATTTACCCAAATTTTTTGCTCTTATTAGGAATGGTCATAGCAAGAATGGCATAGGAAAGTTAAAAAAATATGGGAGTATTATCTAAAATTTTTATGCTCATAAATTATATAGCAAAGAAAAATATAATGCATGTGGCATGCTGTCACGACTTATACTGAGCGGAGACCTTTTTGGCACACCTTGAGGTTCTATGTTTTTTGTTCTGTCCAATTTTTTTTCATTTTATTTTAATATCTTTTGTTTTTGTTGTTGTCTTTGTTATTTTTATAATAGCACCTCTCGTGTGACAAATAAATAAATAATTCATTCATTCATAATTAATACCTGTTTGCCCTTGCATATAGACAGGTTTGTCCATCTGAATGAAGATGGTCATAAAACGCCTGGAGAACATCAGCTGGGTCTCGTTCACAAAAGCCCTGCCTCCAAATGGGTTGTCTAAGTACAAGCCTTCCACCCTCAGTTTATAGTCTCCTGGTACTGATGTTGCTGGGATCTAAAAATAATAAAAAATATGCCTTCATTAACACAATCAAACTGCACACTGAAGGCTTTTTTTAATTACAATCAACACCATTTTGACCACTGCACTATCATTTTTTTTTAAAAACACCAATTGTCTGGTCTCATGGTAAAGAATTGTGTTACGAAATACCAGACAACGATTATGATGGGGGCGTCTCCCATAAATACTTAAATACATATAGGTGCCCCTTGCGGGATTCGAACTCGCGACGGCCGGCGTAATAGTCAGGAGCGCCAACCACTACACCAAACAATTTCTATAACAATTTTATTGAGCATTGTCTCATCATTTGCTAGCTCTCCTAGATATCTGCTGTGGATTGTAAAAGAATGTTTTTCACTTGCGATAAATCATCATACCACTTGCAAGGGTGGTTCATGCATTTTTACAGTATATGAAACATTTCAAATAATATAGCACGTAAATAATCATAAAATGTGTCTGAAAGCTATAGTTCATAAATATATACTTGCAGAAATAATCTAGTAATTACATACCCTCATGTTCAATATCTCCGGCACTCCCTCTTTGACCCTCTGAATGACATTAGCAATCTCTACTCCATCTCTAGATATGGATGCACGGACGGTCATCTGCAGACGGGCCTGCAGGATGTTGGCTGAGATCTTGTAGATCTGGCCAGGTCGGACCATTCGTGAGGCTACTATAAAATATGTCCTAGAAGCAACAGATGAGTTTAAAAAATTTACCATGATAGCATGACTGAGCATCAATTTTGTCATTTTTAAAAGATCAACTTACGCTTCATTGATGATGACACTGTCATGCTCTAAGGGAGCACTCTTGTATGATGTGCTATAGGTTCTACTAGAGTCCCATGTGGGTCTAGGAGTATTGTCTTGACTGTATGTATTCTGACTGGTGTATGATGGATCATTTCTCACATCATATCTCTGATTAGGATCATTCCTACTTGGATCAAACCTCTGATTTGGATCATTCCTATTTGGATCAAACCTCTGATTTGGATCATATGCATTTTGATTGGCATTGAATGGGTTTCTATTTGAATATCTTCTGCTTGGATCATACGGGTTGTCATACCTTGGATCATTCTGCCCATTTAGGTAGTCATTTGTTATTGTAGGGTTAGGTTGGTTCAAATCAGGGTTGTATGTAGGATTATAGTCTTGCGCCGTACATAACACTATCAACGAACTTATACAAATAAGGATGAGATTCATTTTTCAGTCTTGGTTATCAAATGCCTGTAACAGAACAATAGGGTCAGAATAAGTCCAATCTACTAACTCTACTACACAATACTCTTTGTTAGAATGAAAAGAGCTTACCGAAATTATTCAAAGGAAACTAACACCCATGAATGAATGGAAAATCATCAGAGTAAAAAGTTAAATTCAAGTTTCAAATTACGTGTAGTCGTTACCTAACGTAAACAACAAAGTTTAACCTTGTCAACTACATTATTATCAAAATCTTCTCTGATATTGATAAATTCAATAGGACATACCAAGAAAAAGGGGTAGAGGAGCCAATTAGCTCTGATTTTAATTTAATAATAAACTTAACAACAACTTAACCTGAAGTTAACGCCCATGGAAACGCCTGGTTACACAAATACTGCTGAACAAAACACATCAAATCATACACAAACTTTTCACTTAGTTAGTATTAGAAGTCGCAGTTGATTTAATGTAGGAGTTTCATGTTAAAATAAATTAATTGAGTCAAATAAACAAGAAAGTTATCGCCATCATTTGACTCACTTCATTTGGAAAAAGCTTTTTTCTTTGCGCAGCCGCACCACGCCCGGCAACATTAGTGTTGTGCCAAGCAAGTAAAACCGGTAGTGTTCGTGGAATATTGCTCGATTATATCGATTTTATGAAGAGGTGTATGTGTATAATATTTCGTCATGTGATATTTTTTAACACAGATATTTGTCATTGTCATTGCTTCTCATATCAGTGTGTAATTATTGTGTTGTGTATTTTGGTTTAATCGTATTCCTCACCTGAGACTCAGAGGGAGAGAGAGAATAGCGGCTCCTTTTTGTTTAACATCTGAAGAAAACCTTTGTCTATGGTATTAGTATTAATTAGCGCCATCTAGAGGTAATTTGCATTATTATCATCAGAAAAAACGTTTATTGCTAAAAGCGATTTCTTCCATACATAAAGGACTACCTTACTACCTTACTTGTGTTACTCTACTACCAAAAAAAAGTGGTTCTACTAAAAAGAAAAATAAAGTGATATGTATGCTATGTGCCGAGTGGGTAGGTGTAATCTAAAATCCTGCGCATTGGTGCAAAGAGGATAGAACCACTACATCATTGGTGATGGATGAGCACACACTTGAATGATCAGAAGTGACAAGTCAGTATAGTAGTTTATGGAAGCATAAGTTATTTCCTTTCATTTCTAACTTTTCTTCATGTAAGGAAAAACGTTTTTACCGGTTTACAAACAGGGTAGCTCTCAGAGGGTCTTCAAAGTGTCTATGTATAGTTATACACTGCGCCACCGAGGCAGTTGCCTCGGTGGCGCAGCGGTTAGAGGGTCGCATTTTAAAGCCACGGCTGCGCCAGGGAAATTCTCAGGGTAGCCCGGCCGGAGTTTGGTAGTTGGCGGTGTTTCACGCCCGTGCACGGAAAGCACGTAAGTAAAGCCGTTGGTCCTGCGCCTGATCTCTCGCCGGTCGTGTCAGATTGCTGTCCAATCGGGCTATGAGAGTGAAAGCATTATAGAGAGTGCCTATGTTTGCGTACACACTGCACCTATAATATATCCCGCGCAGTCGGTTAGTCGGTGGTATTGACTGGCCACCGTAGTCGAAATCGGCTAGGGGGACTATTATATCTGCTGTCTCCTTTGGTATATTTACTATGCTTTATGCTGCGGTCCCAGATTTGACACCGATTGGGTCAATGGAAATCATATCTACTCGTGCCTCGAGTGTTGTGATGTGTCCACCGTTTGTTCTAATTTCTTTCAGCAAGTACCTACTAACTTTGGTATCATATAGGTATGAGATGTACAATATTATTATTTACCGACAAGACCCAGTTGAAGGCTCATCTTGTTTGGTCGTCATCGTTTCGATTCCTCGCGTCTTCTCCTCCCATAAGACTTATTTATAGTTTTATAGCAAGAAGATAAGAAATTGACAAAGCTCTGTTGTCCATTGTGAATCCCCTCGTTATAAAATAAATTTTACTACATTTAAATAGTGTTCGTAGAAGTAAGAGAGTTTCAGGTCCTCAGCTAAAATCATGCGCGTGCGAAAAAATAGCATGACTGTGAAGCAGAGTTCGTAAGGAAACTCAGTATAAATTATAGCAAATTACGAATGACCATAGAACTTTGTGTGTGGCGCGCATGAATGCGTGAGAAGGGTTTCCACACACGCGCACGATTAAACGAGGGCCCCGTAGGCTGTTTGTGTCTAGCTCAACCTCTGAACGGGAATCGAACCCATTCCCGGCTCAAGAGAGAGCCACCATCACCACATCGTCTACATAATCCAATAGGTTCATGGAAGTGAATTTAGGTGTGGTAATAGGATGGGTTTGCCCTCTTGTTCTGTCAATTTGTTCCTAAATATTTTTTAGATTGTGCATGGTTGGGAGACAAAATAGCTTGTGTTCTAGCAGATATGTTACTGTATAATAGGGTAATAACGAGTCCAGGGCGAAATGGAAACTTGAAAATAATAAGGCAAGACTTTATTATCTCCCACTGAGTAAGCCAAGTAACTTTATACATTCAAACGTACTGAACACAGGCACATTGAAAGGGATAACAAAATAAAAAATATTCTGATTGATGAAATTCTAATTAACCACTGAATTCTCCACAAGTTAGCAGGACCTCATAAACAAAGGAATTGATCAATAAAATAAATAAATCACCGATAGTGATAAGATGAAGATCGAGACTCGTCGAACGATCGCTAAACTACTTTACTGTAACGAGACGAACAAGAGAGTACAGGGGGTAGGTACTCCGGGGCCTCCTCTTCCAGTCAAAACGCATGGTACGCCAGCATCCAATTTATCTTTTGACAAAAAAATCTGTACAAAATATATTAAATATATACTCTGTAATGCTAAAAACTGTAACGCTACCTCATCAATAGTTCAATCATGATTATTAAATGATTTAAAAACACAATAACTCGTTCACCGTGCAGAACAACATTAACCTATCGCGAGCGGCGCCCGCGCGGCGGGAGACCTATTTACAAGTCAACATTTTAAAAATCATACTCCTCAGTCGTCGAGAGTACACTGCGTCTGATTTAATTCCGTTGCATAAATTTCATACAGTCATGTGGTCTTACGATCTAGTCGCTATCGCGTCCTTTGCTTATCGTCCGTGCGTGGCATCATAATATACATAGTTTTGAATATGTGTGTGTGTCGCGTGGAGCGTGTGTTAGTTCCGCTCGGACTCGTCGCAGTCGCGGGAGATGTGTCCGGGCTTCCCGCAGACGTAGCAGGTCTTGGTGCCGTCGGGGCAGTTGCGCGAGATGTGGCCGGCCTTGTTGCAGTTGTAGCAGGTCTGGCCGGAGCTGTCGCGCCCGCCCTCGGGGCAGTTCCGTGCGATGTGCCCGGTTTTGTTGCAGTTGTAGCACGACGGCTCGTCGGGGCTCTGCGCGCACTCGCGCGCTATGTGTCCCGTGCCGTTACATCTGGAAACGAGAGGACGATGCTTAGTCAAAGAACAAGGCAGGCCGGAACGTTGCAGTAATCCCGAAGTCCCTTTCGCGCAGAGAGAGTAAGGAAAATCGACTCTCGCGTGATGACATGACCTGCATGACCACTAGTTTTTAAAGAACCTAAAGAGTAATTTAATATCCATTTGACATAGTAAATAAAACAAGAAGTCGTTGCAAGGTGCTTAAAAGTATTTCTCTTGCAGACTATGCAGTTAAATATGCACCTTGTCTTTGTTACATTACAATTACAAACCACCTATAGCAAAACACATGTTCATGAATAACGAGAATGTTGGGACGTGAACACCCCAGTAATTGCTCGTATGTAACGCTAACGCTTCTCAGGGGAAGGTCAAGGTTAGAGGTTCGATCGGCATATGTGGCCGTGGACTTCGGGCCGAGGTCACGGGAATACCGCGAAAGCTACGCCTAATTGGATAGATTAGTTAGTAGTTAGTACCTACCTACATGGTCTTCGATGACAGGGCGTTGGCTGTTTTAAAGGTCAGCCGGGACGTTATGTTAGCAAGTTTGTAACGAGCGAATGAGAGCAGTCAAGCACGTGAAACTAACAAGAGCACCGTGTCTCAGTAGGTATTCTTTAGAACAAAGAAGTTGCAAATATTTTATTGGTAGACTAGACAATCCATCGAGTCCAAGCTTACGAGATAAAGTTGACAAGATCTAAGTAGGTATATTGCCTGCCTTCGTTCCGGAATAGACAAATCTAGGCGTTATACTTTAGTTCATAAAATACTGGACACATCAGGTTCTATACCTGGTTGGCCTTCAAAACGATGACGAATCCAAAGCCTCACTTGTAACTATCTGCCTTACCCTGCCTTACATATTAATTGACCATAAAATATTCCAATTAGCTTCGCCTTCATCTCGAGATTATACAGTCTATTTTATAGGCCATAAATATTGCCTGCATTTTTTACTTTCAGCAGGCTTATTGACCTGAAGCCTCGCTCGATGCTTGCAGAGATCTACACGTGTAGTTCTCGATGTTCATACTGTTTGTATTTATGTTGAGGACTTTAAACAAAGAAACGAATTGTGGTGTCGGTAGTTTGCTGTATGGACGTTTAGACAAAACCTTAGTATTATTCTAGCAGTATTCAGCTGTCTTCCCCAGCCACGTATTACGTAGATATGTGCGGCCGGTGCGGTTGCACTTGAAGCACTTCTCGCGCTGGCCGTTGAAGCCAGAGTCGCGCCACGTGCTCTAGCACTTGTAGCATAATACTAGCTATACCCTAGAGTAGTGAGCCACCTGTAGCAACGGTCGGCCTCCTCTTTGCAGTATCTGGCGAAGTAGCCGGTGCGGTTGCACTTTAAGCACTTCTCGCGCTGGCGGTTGAAGCCCGAGTCGGTCACGGGCTCTAGCACTTGTTGCATAATACGAGCTATACCCTAGAGTAGTGAACAAGCCACCTGTAGCAACGGTCGGCCTCCTCCTTGCAGTCCCTGGCGAAGTGGCCGGTGCGGTTGCACTTGAAGCACTTCTCGCGCTGGCGGTTGAAGCCCGAATCACGCGGGGCGACGCCGCCGCCCTGGGTGCACTCGCGGGCGAAGTGCCCCGTCCGGTTACACTTGTAGCATACGCTTGAACTCATTGCTGGAACAAATGGTTAAGGCAGTTAGATACATGTTCGGAGACAAGTGAAGGTAGGTTGTGGAAGGTGTTTCAAAGTTTTAGTGTGATTATAATGTTTTGATTTCTGTTTGCTTACACAGCGCACGTATTGTTGTGTTCTGCCCGTCTTACATATTTCGTTATTGCTGAAGAAAGCCCCTCAAAATTTTGTCTGAGACATTTTCAAAGAATTATCTCAAGGTGTGCCCGTGTTTACTCATGAATGCACAAAACAACGCAGGTGCAAACTAAAGAGGTCATTCTGTTTTAGTTTCGAATTAAAATGTAGATGTCGACAACTCGAACTACCGGTCACGGTAATTTTATCGCATGAAGGCGTTGCACAGCCGCATTCAAACCTGTATGGTATCTCGAACGGCCCGGTATAAGTTTGGACGGTCGCCAAAGCGAGAGCTTTTCTATTAGTTAGTTTAAAAAGTCAGAGAAAGAGAAATCTCGTATCATTGTTTAACCTACTGACAAAGTTTTGATAGGTGACCTTGGAGCTATGACGTGTTCGCGACACAAATCGAGTTTGCGGTCATTACCCTACCCGCCTACTCTTTGGTGCAGCCGCGCTAGTGCAAGCGAGACAGGCGATGTTGATGCGCGGGCGCAGGTCCGGCGACGCGTGACCCGCTGATAACGAGGCCGCAGGCGCCAAGATCACGGCAAATTGCGTGTGATTGTCGACAATTGACATGCGTATGTAATGGAATTGATACAGATTATTAGAGGAATGATGCTAAACAATTGACTAAGCTTTAAGTATTTTTAGTTAATTAAAAATGAAGTTCTAACATAATATATTATTTATAATATTATATTAAATATCTATTTAATAAGCTCTAATATATTATTTAAAATTTTGCTTTCAAAGCAAAAAGCCAATCAATCTAATCATAAATTCAATGATAAATAATACTCAGACTCAATTACTGTATAAACAGAATGAACTTATGAGATGTTAACTTGGTGGACTTGACACCATTAATAAAATGATAATTTTACATTACAATAACACCTTTTTAAGATTATCAAGACTATTGATAGGATTGAACAACTCATAGTTGTGAAATTGAAAATATTGTAACATTACCTTTAGTATGGAAAAAAATATGTCAATAAACACAAAATATAAAAGAACAATTAGAATACAATGTGTATTGAAAACATAACTGTTGTTGATATTTCTTTGAAAAACTGTATGGCCATGATTTTGTCAGTTTAGAAATTCAATTATTTTATATCACTGTTATTTAAGGCACCTGAATATCAACATGCTAATAAACCCATGCCTAATTTAGATTCAAAAATGAAATCATACTATGTTAACAATCTAAAAAACAAATTAGTGATATTCATACTGACACAGCTGTTTGTTCACATTTTAAATATAAATTTGGGTTTCCATTCTGTTTTTTTTTGTAAATGTTTCTTGCTAACATGGCTTAGCTGTTCAAAATTTATCAGAAAAGTTAGTTTGCTTGCCTTGATATTTATCTTAGTTTCTTAATTTTTTTACATTTTGAATATTGTATGACTACCTCCCCACCGTTTCGCCCCGGCCCCATCCCACCCCAGCCCCGGCCCCGTCTAACGGGATAAAAAGTATCCTATGTCCTTTTCCTGGCTCTAAACTACCTCCCTGCCAATTTTCAGCTAAATCGGTTCAGCCGTTCTTGAGTTATAAGTGGTGTAACTAACACAACTTTCTTTTATATATATAAGATTTAGTAAAGTAGTTAAATTTTATATAAAATATTGAGGAAACATTTGGATGTGGAGTGAATAGTGCAAACTCTTTGACATTGTTTGTATCACCATTCAAGTAAATAAGTGAATCTGATTCTGAGATAAAAGGAAACTTATTAATTGAAATAATTGATCAATAGTACAGAATTATAATAGAATTAAGCCTCGACAAAGGTATGTGCAAATGAACTCAAGGTTCTGTAAAGATGAACGTCTTCATATCCATACAGTCATATTGTCCATCTAGTTTTACATGTGTCTAAGTTTACATGTGTGTATGTTACTCAAAGAATCATCATTTGAATTAAATGAAAATGTAATTGCAGTGAGGTTTGTTACACTCTGAAGATTTCTCTAATGAGAATGCAACAATCAGTTTTAGATTTCTTTTTTTGCTAGTGGGGTAGTATCTGGTATGCATAGATTTTATGTTGTATGAATGTTATTGTGGTAATATCCATTATCAGGGAATTTTGTCTACAGAAAACATATAGAAGACAGATAACAAGACAATAAGATAGCATGCCTGTCAGAAATATAGTCAGTATGAGGTTAATGCTCTGAAATACTTGTTTTGGCATGAACATGCTGCAGCTACCTAATAACTTTCACGCAAATGTTCCTAGTATGAGATGCGTCATTGTCTGAACGTGCACATGAGAAAAAAGAGAAAACACCACGTTCAGGGCACACGCAACTTTCGACACATCATCATTCCGTACCTCTATTTGAAAATACTTGCAGTTGAAACTAGCCTATTAACTACAGTCGTAAACTTGTACAAAAGACCAGAAGCAACAAATTATAAAATAATTTACCTCAACAGCTTGTCAGAAAATGACCCACTGATTGTCAAACTAACCACATCGGATAAACAACCTAAACGCAACGCGTTCACTTAAAAATACAAGAATTTCACTCAATTTCATCGTAATAAAGAACGTCGTAGTTCAATAAAGCTTTAATTAGAAGAAAACACCGTTGGCAACGTACGTACGCGGTATAGTAAGCAAACCACGTGTAGGGCACCGGTAGCGCGCGGTTTCATGGCGAATTATTCACTGTACACTTACCGATTAGTTGTGAAACTATTTGAGCACTTAGGTCACTATTATTTTGATCGTTGGACGACCGAAATTGCAACAAAATTTACAAATTAGATGTAATTTATGACGCTTGGTTTGCAAGGAAGCCAGCCACCATCACTACAAATTCGTAAAAGACATTTTAACCATAGACATCACATATTTAAAAAGTTTCCAAACGTGACTGTTCATTTATTTCAAAATAGAAAAATACTAAATATTTTAGTGAAATAGTGAAATGTACAGAAATTTTGAAAGCTTTTAATTAAAATTTAAATAATTTTAATAGAATTGATTAATGTTTTTCTTTCTTTAACTGCTATGATTGTGCAATGAGAACGATTTATGTTTGTCTATGATATTCTTAAAAGAGCCAATAGGAATAGGCTAGCAACCAATCCTATTATCTGTCAAAGTATTGACCAATTGATATGGAGCTCCTTTAGACGGCCTAAATTTCGTTGTTGAGAACATTCTTAATATTACGCTACGAATTTCGAAAGGTCTCTATTTTCCTTGACGTTCTTAGCGAACGTAGATTATACGAAGTGGGAGGCTTATACATTTTGACGTTTCAAATGATGCGGATTTGTGTTGTTGGTTAGAATCTGAATTTATCCTTTAAAAATAATCTCGGAGCCTTTATAATTAATTAGTTGAATTAAATAAAATGTCTGGTGAGAAGAGGCGTACAAGTACAGACACTAATGAAGATGCAGACGACGGGGACGGCTGGATTGGACCTATGCCTTCCGAGGCGGCAAAACCCAAACCCAAAAAACGAAAAGGTTTTTTAGATTCTTAAGCCTATTGTAGTCTCATACCTCTGTAATAGATTGGACAATGATTTACTTTCTGACATTACCTATGTACATATTAGTAGATATTTACATTTTAAACTTTGTTGTTTACAGTTTTGGAGTTTGAATCTATGTACATTGAGAATCTTCCCAACTCTGAGACCTACGAACGCAGCTACATGCACCGGGACGTAGTGACCCACATCATCGTAACAAAAACCGACTTTGTGGTTACTGCAAGTCAAGATGGTCATCTAAAATTTTGGAAAAAACAGGTACTAATAAGTATATCTTGAGCAGGCTTTTTCTGCTGTGTAATCTATTTGTTTCACATCTACATTTCATTTAAGTATCAATGTCCTGACAACTGTATAACTGACAATGTATTTTTACTTTCAGGAAGAGGGTATCGAGTTTGTGAAACACTTTAGATGTCACCTAGCGCCTGTGTGTCACATGTCTACCAACAGCACTGGAACTCTTCTTTGCACAGCATCCCCAGAGAAGACTGTTAAAGTCTTTGATGTTATCAATTTTGGTAAATAATGAATGAGCTTTTTACCTTGCAAGCAATTTCCTTGTGGTCATAAATCCTCTAGGGGAATGTTATAATTTATTTTCATATGTTTCAGATATGATCAATATGATATCCCTAGAGTTTGAGCCATACTGCACAGAATGGGTGCATTCAGCAGGAGACCCAATATCAGCATTAGCAGTGTAAGTTGTAAAGAAAACTTCATAATCAAATATTTTATTTCATTTTGTTTGATAAAGTACAATAGAAAAACGTAAGGTTACATTTAAATGTCAAAATTCTTGTTTAATTTTACAGATCAGAAAAAGGCAGCAACCGAATTCACATATTTGATGGAACCCAAGCCTCCGGGGCCCCTCTACACACTTTTGAGACCCTTCATCAGAGCACCGTAGCTACAATAAAGTACAACCCAGCATATGAGACCGCTGTGTCCGTTGACAAAGCTGGCATCGTAGAATACTGGACGGGGCCAAAACATGAATTCAAGTTCCCTAAAACTGTTAATTTTGAATCAAAGTTGGACACTGATTTGTTTGATTTTGTTAAGAACAAAACTTATCCTACAGCTCTTGCTTTTTCACCTGATGGAAAGAAAATGGCGTCAATAAGTTTAGATAGGAAGGTATGTACAAAACAAATGATTTAAAACTATTGTCCTATAATAAAGTATTAGCATAATATTATGATCAGAGTGTATTTTTATTATGACAATGTTTTTGAACTGTACTAGCATGTATTTATACCTCTTATAACGTTATCTTCTGACATTGAGAGGTCACTTAGAAGTAAAGTGAAAGCAACACTTATCTTTGTAACTAAGTTTCTAGATTTGTCTTGTTATTATTAGTAGATAATTTCATTTTTATTCTCAAAATATGAAATAAGGAACCAAAAATTGCGCTCGGGCGGGACTCGAACCAGCATCTTTTCGGCTATCCGGGACAACTACCTACCGTGCTGTCGGTCCGACCGCGAGCTCGAAATTCTTGGTCTCCTATTTCATTTTTTTAAAAAACAAATATAACATTGAGAGTGTTAAAAAAAGCATTCCAAACCACAGATGATTTCATTGTCAATAACTGTGCTTTCAGGTGCGCGTATTTCATTTTCTTTCTGGAAAACTACATAAGGTGCTGGATGAGAGCTTGCAACGCTTCCAGGAGTTGCAGCACCAGAGCCAACAGCTGCCTAACATGGAGTTTGGTAGAAGGTAACATGATAAAAATGATTACTTACTGTACTTTCTTTTGGGTCTTGATATTTTGATAGTCTTGGAAAAAGACATTTAAGGTCCCACTACACCCTACCATGCCCATGCTAGGAACGTGTCAGAAACGAAAAACAACACGATACACTCTACTTTGCCTACTGAACGGATCTACAGCATTCTGTCTCACCATTGTATGGAGCGAGAGCGAGAACGAGCGAGAGAGTATTTTGCCAGTGTTGACACGCTCTGTGCATGACACGCGACGGTGTTGGTCGGTGACGAAACGGTCTAGTGGAAAAGGTGTCATAGTTTTCAATAGACAAACAATTTTTTTTCCTGACCTAGCACGATCATGGTATGCTACAGTATAGTAGGCAGAAATCATTATCTTAGCTATAAGTCACTAAACGATATGTAATGTCGCCAGCTCATCAGACTATACATTTTTGTTGAAAAATAGTCCTTATTTCAACAGCATAAGATACCGCAGGGTATGGCTTGACGTGCTGTCGTCCGTACATTGAAGTAAAAAAAATATCTTTTATTATTTTTGCAATTCATGTTTTCGATCCACGTTTTTTAAAAATATCCATAATATGTCCTCAGAATGGCAGCAGAACGTGATCTAGAGAAGTCAGACTCCGTCCACTACGCCAACATCGTCTTTGACGCGAGCGGGCACTTCGTGGTGTACTCGACGATGCTCGGCGTGAAGGTGGTCAACCTGGTCACCAACCGCTGCGTCGCCATGCTCGGCAAGCCCGAGAACCTGAGGCCGCTGCATCTGGCGCTGTTCCAGGTATCTGTCAATATACATTATGACGTATTAAGTATTTATGTATCCAACCACGGCGACAAATATCAACCGATACACACTGGACATATTATAGTGCGCAAGTGTTTACACAAAACACGTCGCTCTTATTGTTAGATGAGTCATTCATGATGATATGGCAGTCTGACATTACTATGGTAGTATTAAACACTTGCTTCCTCTGTGGCCATAAATCATTCATGACCTAGAGAGTGAGTCGTGCGCGAACGCGCTTAACGATAACTGTGCTGTGTGCAGTGCAGCACTACGCCTCCCCATAAGGCCTATGAGTGTTTAATACCACTATAGAGATAAATCAAGTGTATGAACAACGGATTAATGAGCTTTACAAGGCACGGGAGTGTTCACCCCAACTTCGTGACTCCGATTAGTTTCTGAGTAATTTCAAAACTAAAAATCCTAGTGACAAATCTCAGCCCAACTGTGATTCGAACCCGGGACATCTTGTAACGAGCGAGACACTTTGCTCGCCAACCAGAGAGAAGTCACACGCCAAAATCGTCTTCGACGCGACGATGCTCGGCGTGAAGGTCGTCCACCTGGTTACCAACCGCTGCAAGCACGAGAACCTGAGGCCGCTGCATCTGGCACTGTTCCAGGTATCTGTTATTATACATTATCGCCTATTAAGCAATAGAGGTGCTCATAGCGCAGTGGTGGTAGCGCTTTGGCAGTGATACCGAAGTTAAGCAACATACGGCGCGGTCGTGTTTGAATGGGTGACCGTTCCGAACATATAAGAGACGTATATCACGAGCATCTCCGTGCTTCGGAAGGCACGTTAAGCAGTCGGTCCCGGCTCATATCGGTTGATGTTAGTCGTTAAGCCTAGTCAGATGCCCTAAAGGCGGCTTGATAAAGTCGGACAGCAAGTATAGTCGCTTGCCTCGCAAACACCCCTCCGCAATCCGCGTGGTGGAGTATGGCTCATCTACCTCGTACTTGAGGTAAGGCCTATGCCCAGCGGTGGGATGTTTACAAGCTTTACTTTACTTAAGTAATAATGTATCCAACCACGGCGGCAAATATCAACTGAGAACAGCCATTGGCGCAGAACATATTTTTATAGGGCTCAATTCACGGGGCTCCACCTCGATGTTCCTTTTTTGCGAAAATGTATCTTCATGCGAAGACTCCAGGCAAATCTTATTTAGATCTTGGGTCAGGCTGGCGGGCCGCATAAAAAGGCTCGGCTTACCGCATGCGGCCCGTGGGCCTCAGTTTGAGTATGGCTGATCTAGAGCCAAAGGCTGTTGAGACGTCGATGGAGAAAGAAAAACGTTTATTCAGCACCAATTTTATACACATTCATATAATCAGGGTGTTACATGGTGCACGCTCAAAATTATTTAATAATGAATCCGCAAAGTAACGTCTGATTCCCTTAATTATCCAAACTCATCTTCTTTCCAGGGCCGAACAAACCAATCAAAGGTCGCAACCACCCTCGAGATGGAAGGATCCGAGAACCCCACACTCCTCAACGTGAAGACGGACCCGACTCTCTTCTGCACCGCGTATAAGAAGAACCGATTTTACATGTTTTCGAGACGGAGCCCCGACGATATTAAGAGCCCTGACGCGGATAGAGATATATTCAACGAGAAACCGTCGAAGGAAGATATTATTTCGGCTACGGAGGGACAAGGTAAGGTTTTAACAGCAAAACGCATATATGAGATCGTAGATATTTGTATAGACTGACAAGAGACGAAATTTGCCGCGACAGTTCTTAAGATATGTGACGTCAGTGGTCACAATGGTAGTCGTCAGTGTCGACACTTTATAACATTACATAACATATTGGAAAAAAAAATTCGATGCGATACAATTACACTAATGAGAGTGAATTAATTCTAAATATTATTATCCAGAGCCGTGGATTTTGATCAATAAATAAAATGAAATCTTATAATTAGATTAATTTTAAGGCAAAATTAAAAACTTCAAATAACATTCCCTGGTTACTTTTGCGACTGTTTTGTTTCAGTGTATATCTAGTTCATATTCCACTGAATTTGGATCTATATTTTATTCTAAAATATTCGTATATATTTAGAGTCTTTATTAAAACACTGCTATTTTACATTGTTAAACGGTGGCGTTAATGCTAAGAGCATTCTCTTCCCCAGTTATACCTACCTTAGCATAGAATATATAAAAGTACTACAACTTTAGGTCATGTACAAAGATTGTAACAGGTGCAGGGGAATGGTGTAAAATATAAATAAAAAAAAACATAACAAAAAATACAATTATATAGATTTTGTGTCCGAATATACTGCGACTCATCTTCAGACTTCAGTCAGACAGTATTCTCTTGTGTATTTCTGTCAAAGCGTCCGCAACTGACAACAGATACTATCGCTACCTATGTAGCGAGCGTACTGAATTTTGAAAATAATGTGCCTGCCGCCCGCAACTCTCACAAGCCCCGTTCTCGTCTCCCCCCGCTCCCCTGTACCCCGTAGGCGAGGTCTCAATTTCGCGGTTTACCTATAGCTATTTTTACAAAATCCATTATTAACATTTCCAGGAGTGCAGAGAATATACGAGCAAGCGATACTCCACACGTCACTAGGCGACATCCACGTGCGAATATTCGGCAAAGACGTGCCGAAGACGGCGGAAAACTTCTGCGTTCACGCGCGCAATGGGTATTACAACGGACACATCTTCCACCGGGTCATCAAAGGGTTTATGGTGCAGACTGGGGACCCTACAGGTTAGCATCATCATCATTATCAGCCAAACGACGTAAGACTATCCCACGGGATTCATTAGCGACCGGGTGCAAGCAATAGGTTAGTAAAGTCCGTTTTTTTTGCTCATAGAATATTGTAAACAATGTTGACATCTACTATATAAAAATAAGTCGGGTTTTCCTTCCTGACTCTATAACTCCAGAACGCACGAACCGATTTCCACGGTTATGCATTCATTGGAAAGATCTCGGGCTCCGTGAGGTTTATAGCAAAGAAAATTCTCATAAAACGGGCCGGGGCGGGACGGGGCTGGGGGCGAAATGAAGTTCACTGGAACCGCTAGTTCCTTTATAACGAAATTATTCATTTTAAGGTAGGTTTAGTTACACAAAACAAACAAAGAACTATAGGTAGATCATTCCTTCTTGACAAACAAAGAACTAGAGCTAGATCATTCCTTCTTGTTCTTTTGTTCTATACGGAAGCTCGATTTCAGCGTTTACACCAAAAAATCGAGCGAGCTTTCTTAGAATATTCTATAGAATTTAATGAAGTAGGGATAGAATAAGCATTCCCTCGTCTGATTTAAATGGGCCTTACAACAAGATAAACAAACAAAACCTATATACGTAATTCGTCGGTAAACACTCCAACAACATTCTCTCACAAAAAAAAAACTGTTTCTGAAATAACTAAGAGGGTTTTTTAAGAGGGTCGTGTGCAGGCGTAGCGCAGCGCGAGTTTTCATACATTTCGAACGCCAACGGTCGATATATGCTTGCGAGGTAAAACGTTTTCCTACCAATAAACCTTTATAGAATGAGACAAATTGGTTTTAATTTGGTCTTATTTCATACATCCTGAACTACGTTTGTACGTTTTCAATTTTCAGCAAAATCAGACAAAGTTCAAGGGGTGGAAAACGTTTTTTTTTGTATGGAAGCTTGCGCGCACACGATCCTCTTAAATAGTTATTATCTTTTTCCTCCAGGCACCGGCACGGGCGGAGAGAGCATATGGGGCGGCGAGTTCGCAGACGAGTTCCGGCCGCACCTGAAGCACGACCGGCCCTACACGCTGAGCATGGCCAACGCCGGGCCCAACACCAACGGCAGCCAGTTCTTCATCACGCTCGCGCCCACGGTATGATAACGACTGTATTTTTTTTTAATCGCTCCTCTATGCCAGCCTCAGGCCAACTGGTCTGTGCGACAGATCAATGGCCTTACCGCAAACACAGATAATATAATACTAGCCGCAAATAAAAAAAAGGTTTGAACTACTACACAGTGAAATGTGTGTCACCCTTTAAGACGTTGATTTTAATTGAGCCATATTATATTTAAAAAGTTATCCAATTCTAGGTTATTTATTTGTGGTAAGGCCGATAGTGCTCACGAGGCACCTCTACTGTGTACTTACCTATTGGCACACCCCAGGCCCTCGGAAGAAATTTTTCATTTTGGCCATACATCGACAAGCGGCATGTTGCACAGACGCTGCATATGTAGAATCGTGGAGTTAAAAGATACCATCTAGGTAGATGTTATCTTTGTTTACAATTTACTTCCAATCCACTGAGTTGTACACATTAACCTCCACAGCCGTGGCTGGACAACAAGCACACTGTTTTCGGGCGCGTGGTGCGCGGCATGGAGGTGATCCAGGCGGTGGGCGCCGCCAAGACCAACCCCAAGACCGACAAGCCCTACGACGACATCAGGATCCTCTCCGTCACCGTCAAGTGAGCGGGGGCGGGGCAGCGGGGGCGGGGCAGCGGGGGCGGGGCCGCGGGGAGGGGGGTAACGAGGACAGTGGGGAGGATTTAGATGGTGGATGGTTACAGATGATATCATATAGTCTGTCCAATGAAAGCTTGACCTGAGAAAATGCGGGGAATTTGAAAAAACTGTATATTTTTCTTTTGTATCAATATTTATTTATTTGTAAAGTACATGTAATTGCACAACCAAAATTCGTACACAAGGTGGACTTAACGCCATATGGCATTGTTTACCAGTCATGCATTTGGGCTAAGCAGAAATGATTGTGTAAGTACACTAAGTAT
The DNA here is from genome assembly GCA_963584085.1 of Pyrausta aurata. NCBI lineage: Eukaryota > Metazoa > Arthropoda > Insecta > Lepidoptera > Crambidae > Pyrausta > Pyrausta aurata. The sequence continues at coordinate 1,802,642 of OY757270.1, forward strand.
AGGAGAAGTAACATGATTTGAAACTTTGTCATTATGTATCATTGTATGTATCATTTTGTTTTTAAAAACTTTATTCTGCCCTGGGTCCAGATGGATGTAAGGAAGAAAACGTATGCACATAATATTTTCCTACTTTAGTTCTTTAGTGAATTGAATTGAATTGAATTTCTTCAACCATAATGTTTAAATTAATATCTTCCAGATTACCAAATCTATACACATAAAAAATTGTACGTAAATACATCGCATAACTAGCCATTAGGATCAAGATTATTTCGACCTTCAATCAAAGACAATGACGTGCGTATGTACAGGATAGCTGTAGATTTTGAGGGGAAACTAGGGTTAATTAAGGAATTTTGGGAAACGGGACAGTAAGCCACGGGATAATGGGTGACAACTGTTTATTTTGTTATTTTTGACAAAGTCAATAAAAAAGAATGGAAAACCATAAGTTAAAATAGAAAAAGTAATAATGTGGGTTGAGCACATTTGAAAATGACGCCATAATCAATTTTTAAACGCTCGGACAGGTCAGGCAGACACGCTTTCGTTGAACAGACTATACCTTCCCAAATCGATCAAATACTTTGTATACCTTCACCCCATTAAACATTAATGAGGGTCGTCGTCTACTTATCATGAATCAATCATGTGTAAAAAAATAAGCAGCAACAACTCTCTTGGCAATTTTAATGGCGTGACTTCCCCTTATTTTGGGTTATATTAGCTAAACTCGCAATGTAAGTCAATCCATAGATATAGAAGCTTTTTTTACCTCTATGAGTCAATCTCATCTCGTACATATCTTCGTATAAAGATATAAAGTTCTTATCATTTGGCATATACATAAATTTTATTCGGGTTGGTTGATGTGTTGTAAAAAAACATGTGGATTTAAAATTAAGGCTAAGGCGTCGTCGTTTAAAATTTGAACAAAACCAGTTCCTTCTCTGTAGATGACTGATTGCTTTCTCTGTTCCGACTCTTTAGATATTTATCTATTTCAAGATTTATTAACACGTTCCGGGACACTACTCCAGACACAATAGATGTTTTATTGTTTTCACGCCTGTAGGCGGGCACTGTCCCGGATCGTGTTAAATGATTAATAATGATATTTTTTAATGAGTAGTATTCGCGTAAACTTCAGAACCAAATATTTCAACATTATTATCATATCTTTCATCAAAATTATCATTGAACCATAGAATATACTCTACGTTTCGCAGAATACGCCAAAAACACGTGATAATTTATTAAAATATACACTAATTTAAGTTTCATTAAATAGTTCAATGTAATGTTAAATGACGATCTCATAATCGGTCGTATACTGTACAGGATTTTAATCTACTTGTAGTAAGTAATCGAACGCAATTTAAATCAATGGCTGTAAACGGAACATCAATGCACTGCCATTTTTATAATAAATATTTTTGGGAAAGTAGCAAAACGATTTTAAACTTTTTATATGTTTATATAAGTTACTATGTATTCCATCGATACAATATCTTCACGAACCATCCATAGACTATTGGAATACAATATTTATATTGGAATAGTGTTTACTATCCTTAAAAGCATTGGTTAATGAAATGAAAAGATATAAAACAGAAACTGACCAATATTAATGATGATGATGGTAGTTAATGCAAGTTAGTGATTAAATAAAACAAATTAATGTGATGTAATGTGTGTTTTTAGTTATATAATAAAAAGATCGCTAGTTGAATTAAATAACTAAAGTAATAGGTAATTAAATTTTACATGACTATAATCTGTTGTACAGAAATCTGTAATGTAAATATTTTTTTGTAATAGTAAGAAAATAATAAAGTAACTTTTTAGTAAATTAAACAAACTGTATTATTTCCAGCAAATCTGGTTTATTCAGCAACCTACCTGTTATCGAGTTCTTAATTTCCGATCTTATTTGCTTTAAAACTATCTCAAATATTTGTAGTCGAGAAATATAAGTATCTATTTACTTTAAAATATGTATAATAAATCCCGTGATATAAATAGATATCGCTCACCATAGTTTACAATTGAACCCTATTCACTGAGAAATAGAAGGATTGTAACGTTCCAGATATGGGGCAAACAGCAGCAAACATAAAGGTGCCTACTAACTATATACCGAGATATATTTTTGCCCCCTTTCACAATATGGGATATGTTCATTTTCTTTACATCGTCCACCGCCACAGGGCGTGCGGGGGCGGATAATTTATCTTTCTCGAATCGCTCGAAAACATAATTATTTTAGTTCGGGATATAAAATATTATATTTTATGTCCGATAAAAAGGAAATTCGTTGCAATAACCAACCACTACTCAATCCTGTGTGTGTTGTGTTTCCTTTTTGGTATTTCTTGTCTTTCTTTTATTAAACAACCTTTTATGGTAGTAACAAATTATTATCGACGTAGCTTTAAGGCGTGGTTGGTTAATAAAATATATATTGAGGATGTTAGACTTGAAAATAAACGAACGAACGCTTACATATGCGTCATTCAATGTTTACGAAGTGGTATGTCTGTAAAGATTACCGTAAAGTCCGTTTTCTTTGCTTGTCGAATATTGTAAATAATCTAAATATAACTTTTAATATAATAATAGTGACTTAAACCAATTGACTGTTTGATTTAAAAATATCTTAGTGTTCAACGATGAATTCCTGTGGGTTGTAAGGTAAGTTTTGTGTTTAATATTATTTTAAAACGAATTATTTCGTAAAAATGGAATGTCAAGATTGTTTACAGTATTCGACAAGAAAAAAACGACTTTTTTAGTTTCGCCATGTCCTTCCGTCCGCAGATTAGCATAAAGGAACATTATTTATTTCCATTGCGTTAATAAAAACGCTTTAATTTCTATGTGCACATCGGGTGTTAAAGCGTTTTGGAAATTTGAAAATAGTGGGAGACTCTGACCCAGTATTTCTATCAATGGAAATACATGATGGAAATAGTGGGATCCACCCCTGAAGCTTTAGTTTTATTTAAAATAAATCGTTCACTTTAGAAAAACTATTACTTAAACTAACGTTAATAATTGGTTAATACCATAAGGTGATCATTAGAGGTAGATAATAAATTCAAAAAAGAGGTAATAAATTCGACCTGTATGTATTTAAATGATAGTAAAACAAAATGTTTTCAAAATTATCTAATTCCTCTCGTTTTGATAGTAGCACAGCCTCCACGTTTGAATTTAGCGCCAGAAACTAGGTGGTCTCATAGGAAAAGAGTAATTCTGCAGAAGTCACACATACTTTGTACCTACTTTGATTGAACTACTATCAACATTGTGGTCGATGGATTGAATATATTTTTAGCACGATAATTTTATTTGAACAGATAACTGTGCTGCAAATTGTGTAAAAAAATTAAAAGGAAAAAATAAGAATAAAAACCTTAGTCCTTCTAACCTAATAGAGTATATCTTTAGTATAGTAGAAAACCATAGTAGATAGACCATTGCGTCAACGCGTTGTTTTAATAATAACGTCAAATAAAAAACGGTCTCACAAACACAAACTTTATTTACTAACTTAATCTACTCCAGGATGTAAACAATGGCTGTGTATTTCCGATGATATAGAATATCATCGGATATATTCAGTGAAGTGGAAATATAATCAACAGTAAGTTGGTTATACCCGTATTTTCGTCCTTCTCCATGAATAATTTTACGAAATCATTATTGTAATAAATTTTAATGTATATCGCCAATGTTCTTTGAATGAGGTACTATAACGGTAACATACGGTTATCAAGGCACAGCAATCCCATTTCTTTTCGTTTTAATTATTGCAGACCAGGAGCTCAATTTTAAATCACTCGCTTCAATATTATGATGATATCGTATATCAAATAAAAATGTACAAAGATCACGTCAATAATTTCCACGAGTACTTACAAAATTAAGTTATCTTTTTTCATCCATCACTCTTGTTTGTTTTTTTTCGGTTTTCATTCGAAAATCAAACATTGTATTTACCAACGAAAACACACGCCATATTGAGGCGAGTGATACAAAAATAGGGCCCCGGATCAGCTTCATTCTTGCATCGTTTTCTGATTGTGCATTATATTCAACGTAAATTCTAAACTCCTGGCTTTAAATTTATAGTATTCACATTTTCGTCGCCAAAATATATATTGACGCTGAATGTTGTGAAATTTATTTGCAATGAGTTTTTTGGATTTTAATACCTTTATTATTTTGTTTTTTAGCACTATCACCTTATGTGCATTGACGTCTGATTCTCTTGCTAATTCAGATATAGGTTTTATCAACATTGAAGAACATGAGTTTGAATCGCTGTGGTCGTATGGTACTGCATTTTTGCGAAGATAAACTCGACCTGTCTTTGTTTTGTATTTGTGCTCACTTTTAAAGTGATCTGAACAAACGATTGTACGATCGCTAGGTATCCATGTTTCGTCGTTTCGATTTTTTCGGACAAATTGAATCCACACTTCTCGTTCTTCGTGATCAAAGCCGGGAAACCTAAAAAACATTTACTATTAGGAACATAATAGTCTTTCCTGAAATAAAACACCTATTTTGGTCTTACCCAGGGAATCAAACCATAACGCACATACTTATGCATAGAGATGATAAATAACAATTTATACCTTTAAGTCTTATCTGTACGGTTCACTTTTAATGATCTATGATGTTCATACAAGAGTTCGGCACTCTGTTAAAAATACAGGTATTGAAAACATATTTTTAATCGTTTTCAGTTTATGTTTTTTTACTTACCGATGATAAGTCACGCCACTATCTTTTTTATTTCTGTTGGATTTATTTTTGCAGGATTTTACGACGCAAGACGGCATTTTGTCAAATTAAATGACAGATTGACATCACTTCATTAAGTTGACATCGCTGCGCTGGCAATCCCCCTAGTGACCCAAGCTAGTGACAATCGCCTTTCTTGAGCGAGCGTGAGCGAGTGACTGAACGAGTTGTTGACCGAACGGAGCATAGTATGGAACAGAAGGCAGACATACTCTTACTAATCTGTGGAGGCAGCCATTGAGTAAATAATCACAAGTTCTTGAGGCAACGGTATGTTGTGTTGTTGTAGTATTGCACTCGTTTCTGTATCGTTATTACTGAAGCTGGGTGGATCTCACTATTTCCATGGAAATACAAAATGGGACAAACGTTTTTAAAAAACTTTAAAAAAATATATCCCATTATTTCTGTTGCGTCAAAAAACGCAGGCAAGTTTACACCCAGATGATTTTTTTTACATAATAAAACATCAATAAAATATAAAATAAAAGGAGGCGGTCGGCGCGCCATACATTGCTTGCCCCAAAAGTAAAAATCCATGCGTCACGACCAAAACTAATTTTATGGGTTCGTTTCTTCGCCTTTTAAAATAATATAAAGTAATATAAGTCGTAAATAGCGGGGTTTTCACATAAAACGAAATAAATTGTGTGGGTTCAATCTCTTGCACAGGTCTTTCTAGATCATAGCGCCATCTGTGTCGAAAACCCGCAATCTAGGCCACCAAAACTCAAACATAGAAAACTGCCCCGCTAGGGTGCGTGACGCGTGAAAATTACGATGACGCAAACAATAGCCAACGAAAAGAAGTTCCTTGTCACAGTTTTTTTTTTCAAGTTATAGGAAGAGGTCGGTAGGTTTAAAGGTTAGTACCCATGGGAGGCAAACGTCATCTTCCTTCTTAAAATAGTGATTGCGAGCGCTTACTTATTTAACTAACTGCCAGTTCTATGACACAGTATGAGACAATATGCCATTTCGTTAAGCGGTCGTCAGTTTGCTTATAAGTGCTCGAAACCGCTATTTTCTGCCAAACAACAATTGTTGGGGACAGGAAATTGTATTCAATAGTTGTCCTATTGTTTTTGTAGATTTATATGCCGCTAGATAAAAGCAAAGTAAATTAACAATATTGTATTAAAAATTCAATATATTTTTTGCAAAATGATATAGTCAAGTCTCTTAATGCTTTTCTTTAATCAAACATTAAACGACTCTGGGGCAATTTACGAACGTGTCCTTTGATCACAACATCAATTGGTTTTGATTGATTTGAGAATCTGTTTCCACTTTACATTTATGACGGCCTGATAAATTACTAACTGATACAATTACTTGGAAATAAACGGTCGGTAGATATAGCGTTTTTTCGCTGCCGCCGCCCGCAATGGATATAGTGGGAGACTTCAGACTCTGTCCCAGTATTTCTATCAATAGAAATAGTGTGGTCCACCCCTTTAGTTTAGAAAAACTATTACTTGTAGTTTTCTCTATTGAAAAGAACTAACGTTACTTCCCTCTTAAAATTATCTATTCAGTGTTTAAAACAAAATGAACCCTCTGTATGGCGTAAATATCTTATGGTAGCGCAAGAGGTAATAAATTCGACCTGTAAGTATTTCAACGATAATAAAACAACCTGTTTTCTATTACGTTACATTTTCTAAACGTGTAATTGTTTATTTATATGAAGGGAAACCCAAATTCTTTACGTTCCGCTCCTCACATACTAATCAGCAGAGCCGCCTCGTTTGAATTTTAGCGCCAGAAACTCGGTGCTCTCATAGGTAAAGAGTAATTCTGCAGAAGTCACATATACTTTAGTACCTACTTTGATTAAAATATTATCACCATTGTGGTCGATGGATTAGATGCATATTTTTAGCACGATAATTTGTTTAGACAGATAACTGTGTTGAAAAATTGTGTAAAAAGTTGAAAAGGAAAAAAAACCTATATCTTTAGTTTAGTAGCTAAAGCATCCTATTGCGTCAACGCGTTGTTTAAATAATAACGCAAAGTAAAATAAAAATCGGTCTCACAAACACAAACTTTATTTACTATTTTAATTGAATAGGTATGTTAAAAAATCAATTTTTGTAATTATTCTAACTCTAGAATGTACAATGGCTGTGTATTTCTATATCATCGGTTATATTAAGTGAAGTGAAAAAATAATCAAAAGTAAGCCGATTATTAGTACCCGTATTTTCTTCTTTCTCCATGAATAATTGTAAGGCATTCATTTATGTAATATTTTTTTAATAAATGTATTTTCTTTCTTTCTATTTTCTTAATGTATACCGCCAATCTTCTTAGAATGAGGTACAATAACGGTAACACACGGTAAACAAGGTACAGCAAAAAAAAACTTTTCGTTTTTATTATTAAAGATCAGATCAGCTACATGCATCGTTTTCTGATTGTGTGTTATATTCAACGTTGATCCCAGCTTCATGATTCGTTTTCTGATTGTGCATTATATTCAAAGTTAATTCTAAACTCCTGGCCTTAAATTTATAGTATTCACATTTTCGTCGCCAAAATCTATATTGACGCCGAATGTTGTAAAATTTTTTTGTAACGAGTTTTTTGGATTTTAATACCTTTAATAATTTATTTCTTAGCACTATCACCTTATGTGCATTTACGTCGGATTCTCTTACTAATTCAGATATCGGTTTTACCAACTTTGAAGTACATGAGTTTGAGTTTGAATCGCTGTCGTCGTATGGTACTGCATTTTTGCGAAGATAAACTCGACCTGTCTTTGTTTTGTATTTGTGCTCACTTTTAAAGTGATCTGAACATACGATTGTATGATCGCTAGGCATCCATGTTTCGTCGTTTCGATTTTTTCGGACAAATTGAATCCACACTTCTCGTTCTTCGTGATCAAAGCCGGGAAACCTAAAAAAAACATTCACTATTACTACACGAACATAATCGTCTTTCCTGAAATAAAACACCTTTTTAGGGTTCCGTAGCCGAATGGCAAAAAACGGAAACCTTATAGTTTCGTCAAGTCTGTCTGTCTGTCTGTTCGTCCGTATGTCACAGTCACTTTATTCTAAAACTATTAGCATCACACTGTTGAAACTTATTACGTAAGTGTATCATAGTCACCACTTTCCGATTCAGATACAAGAAGTATAAAAAATACATTAAAGGGGCACCCACACATGAAACTAAAACCTAAAAAAAAAAATTTTACTCAAACCTATTCGTGTGGGATATCTATGGATAGGTCTTTTAAAATGACAGGGAGGTTTCTAAAACCATTTTTTCTAAATGTCTAACGTTTGCGATATCGACGCTTCCAAAGTGGTAAAATGGGCGTCCCCCCCCCATCTAACTTTTGAACAAAGACAGTAAATATTAAAAAAAAATGTGATGTAGATCTCAACAAAAACTTTCAACGAAAGTTGGTTCGAATGAGATCGAACCAGTAGTTTTTGAGATATTGTATATTTTCATCAACCGCAAATATAACTTTGCCTTAATACAAACACTATGAAAAACAAAGTTATTTGTGCTGTCAAAAATATTGTGATATTTTCGTTAGGTGGAAGTAAGTAGACCCCGAATCCAGTTTAGACTAGCACGGAACTCTCAGTGCGAGGGTCCGACTCGCACTTAGCCGGTTTTTGTTCTACCCAGGGAATCAACTAAAACGCACACACTTAACTCGTCAAGTATGTGTAAACGAGACACAATAAAAAATCCATTGTTATGCGACTCTCGGCATTCGTTTGATACCTGACTGATTAAGTGTCATTGTCAATTGCATCATGGAGACGTCTGACGTAGTTCACCAACTATTTTACCTACATCACCTTATCTGTACGGTTCACTTTTAATGATCTATGATGTTCATACTAGAGTTCGTCACTTAGTTAAAAAATATAATACCGAAAATATATTTTGAATGGTTTTCAGTTTATGTTTTTTTACTTACCGATGATAAGTCACGCCACAATCTTTTTTATTTCTGTTGGATTTATTTTTGCAGGATTTTACGACGCAAGACGGCATTTTGTCAAATTAAATGACAGATTAACATCGCTGGCAATCGCCTTGAGCGTGAGCGAGTGACTGAATGAGTTGTTGACCGAAGTGCTACAAGGCACGGAGCATCTAGGGAAACGAGTTTTGTTTGTCTATGGCACGGAGCTGGAGACGGGTTGGTTCCTCGTTGCGTGCACTGATCGATCATGTAATCTTTTTTTTTTTGGTTGCGTGCGCGGTTCATAGCCAATCAGAAGTTTTTTTCTTTCTCTATGGTTTATAGAGCGAAGGCGAAGCGATCTTGAAGCTTTGCTTAGCTATTCTATGTCTATGGATGAATGAGAAATTTTAGATCAGCGATGCCGCGGGTCAACTTGTCCTAAATCTAAGTTTTAGCTACATTCTGCCTTCCTACGGTAAAAATTTGCACAGGTTTAGGTACCTGTAAAGGTGTAAGTAAGCTTCATAAAAAAAAATATTGGACTTTAATGTATACATCATTCTGTATTCCTTAAAAAAATGTAAGAACTCAGTGTAACAACATTGTTATGCGAAAATAAACAGTTACCTACATTATTATTAAAACAATGCGTTCGCGTACATAAGTGTCTCATTCTCATTATCAGAAGCACACGAAGCTACTTTTTGTTTCCGAAGGTCAACCTAACAATAACACGAAACAATACGGGCCCTCGTAAATGAAGGAATTTTACATGCATTTTATTTTCCTTCTAGTTTGTTGGGAGTTTGGGACACACCAGGCGAGTAGGCAGAAAGCTCATGTCTTGAATTGGAAACATACTTGTTAATGCCATTTTACATCATAGGTGCATTAAATTTCTGCACTATGAATAAATAACAATAGGTTGCCTTTATTAATGATTAAATCAATTTTATTAGAAGAGACATGGCGCAGTTTTTTAAGAGAATTATTTGTCTTGGGTACTTATATATATTTTTTTCTAAGTAACCAACATTTCCTAAGCTTGCAATTAGCTAGGCAACCTGTTGTTATTTATTCATAGTGCAGAAATATAAATCTGTAAATTGCACACCACCATGTAAATAAGTATGTACTGTAGTCAGTTCTGCCTGTCGATTCATGATGTACAACTCGACTCTGATCCATATATGCGGCATATATGGGCGTTCGCTTGAGTAGAAAAATTGGTATTCACAAACTCACATCGAATCTAGCGCTGTTCGCACCAAACGGCGTGAGTTGAAACTAATCCTGGGCGAATTATTTGACACGTTCCTATGGATTTTGACGTGTTTGGCAGCTGTCAAATCACAGCCTCCCAAAGCTGCAGACTCGATTCAGTCGATGTCACAGTAAAGTAAGGTCAAGTAGTATTTAGAAAAAAAAATTGGTGAAAGTAACCACTTTTAGCACTCTTTTATCGGATCCTTGAAGGTAATAAAAATGACAGACCGTTGAAATTAGGGTTTATTTCTTGGAAAATATCGCAAAAGGACACGTTCGTAAATTGCCCCAGAGTCGTTTAATGTTTGATTAAAGAAAAGCATTAAGAGACTTGAATATATCATTTTGCAAAAAATATATTGAATTTTTAATACAATATTGTTAATTTACTTTGCTTTTATCTAGCGGCATATAAATCTACAAAAAAATAGGACAACTATTGAATACAATTTCCTGTCCCCCAACAATTGTTGTTTGGCAGAAAATAGCGGTTTCGAGCACTTATAAGCAAACTGACGACCGCTTAACGAAATGGCATATTGTGTCATACTGTGTCATGTGGCAGTTAGTTAAATAAGTAAGCGCTCGCAATCGCTTTTTTAAGAAGGAAGATGACGTTTGCCTCCCATGGGTACTAACCTTTAAACCTACCAACCTCTTCCTAAAACTTGCAAAAAAAACTGTGACAAGGAACTTCTTTTCGTTGGCTATTGTTTGCGTCATCGTAATTTTCACGCGTCACGCACCCTAGCGGTGCAGTTTTCTATGTTTGAGTTTTGGTGGCCTAGATTGCGGGTTTTCGACACAGATGGCGCTATGATCTAGAAAGACCTGTGCAAGAGATTGAACCCACACAATTTATTTCGTTTTATGTGAAAACCCCGCTATTTACGGCTTATATTACTTTATATTATTTTAAAAGGCGAAGAAACGAACCCATAAAATTAGTTTTGGTCGTGACGCATGGATTTTTACTTTTGGGGCAAGCAATGTATGGCGGGCCGACCGCCTCCTTTATATGACTTATTAAGATTACGTTTCAAACGCGAAATTCAGTATTTAGGCCTTTAGATAAATAAGAAAAGCCTATCAACTTGCTACCGGAACTAATTCCAACAGCAACGGACACAAAAAGTTATGTCTTTATAGCCAATATCAACGCGACATCGACTAGGTATTTTAATAAGATGAAATAAGAAATCCAAATATCCAAACGAGCTGGATTTGAACCAGAAACTTTTGGCTAACAAACCAGGCCAACAATTAATATGAAATTTTAGATTTCTTATTTTATCTTGTTACAATAAAAATAACATCATAGAGATATTTTAATTTGTTTTTTTTAATTTTTATTTCATACATGATAGCCCTCAAAAACATAAAACATTGCACTGTGTCTACTGACTATAAACTGCACTGTGAATACATACATCACCGTATTCACAACTTCACTGTGAGATCCGTCCGTGAAAGAGTTCTGTCAAAATTAACAAGACGCCAATACCTATTTTCAGAAAAAAATAGATTTTTACAATAAAACTAATAATATTTCGTGCAAATCTGGCCATCACTAACCTAAAAATAATGCCATATAAGAATCCGATTGAACTTGTGGTAGGTACTCTGCGTGTCGTCGAGACTCCTGCAGCCGCCACAGTAATACGAGCCGGATCTCGGAGAATAATTTTGCGAAATACAAGTTTTCTCCAAAAATACTGCCTGAGCGAGCATCAAGTTTACACGGAGCAGTAATTAACAACTTTTTTTAACGGATAATCCTCGTGGTGTGGATTCCCAAAGAGAATGAAGATATGTTAATCCAACTTTTATAGTAAGGGCCTACTCTAACCAAAGGTACCGAATAGAAGGGCTAGAGCCTATACAATACTTTGGATAAGAAGTAAGCACGTGATACGTGTAATCAATCACTTTGTAAAATTCGTAGGTATATGAAATAACCTATATGTATCGTTTGGTGTTGTTTCAGATTCTATGTAGGTACAATACATTGGAATTAGAGGAAGTATAATACAAAATACAGCCCAGTGCTAAATATCGTTTCGTTTGTCTTCAATATACAGATGCCACGTCCTTACTTCCAAGATGAAAACTTTATTATTTGTGCCAACGTAAAGAGCGAAAGAGCTAGAGGAAGAACCCCACTAAAATTATTAGACTAACTGTCGGACTAAATAGAGCACTTCCTATAGGTTTGATGAAGTAATCTATATTGCTACTAACCCCAAGAAATAGAGACCAAACAAACCGCTAAGGGCAGTTGATGCATGTTGACCATGAGCTTCGTGATGCAGGATAAAATAAGTGTGAAATATTTATTGTTATAAATAACATAATAAATAATAGCCATTTATCCAAATATTTTTTTAATTTTATACAGGTACTTAGATGTAGGAACTGCATTAACTACAGCACGTGCCAAATGCTGTTTTTCTTTTCCACAAGTTTTCCACTGTTCATCTGGTTTATGCACGTTCCTTTTGTTCCATTTGTTTTCACTTTGAGATCATTAGTATTCAAGCTACTGAAGGACTTATACAATGCAATTTATTCATGCTAATTTAAATGAATATGGAGTACCAAATGATGAGCAAATAAAGTATCACTCTGATTTGAGCGAGTGCAGCGCGTAGTAAGTAAGTAGTACACGCAAGGACGCGTAGCCCGCCCCCGCACCACGCGCTTAGCCCTCTCAAATTTCCGAAACAGTATTAAAGACATGATTTTAAACATTGTTTATCAAAGACATGATTGAAATATTTTTTTACTATTTGTAGGCTAAACTGAGCAGGCTTGACCTGGAAGTCGTGCTGGATTTAAAAGACACTGATCATGTAATTTTTTGATGAGAGATTTTTAGTTTTCTTTGGTACAGATCAAAACCTCATTTTTCATACCTTTTTTTATTTACTCTATGGTTAAATACACCTGTCATTTGCTCTCACACACCTTCTCGACTCACCTCGCCCTCGCCTTGTGATGTCACGGTTATGCATGCAAAAACTAACTTTACGGATTTACGTTTAAAACACTTTTTACTGTAATGCATTTTTCCGATTCATAACATCGACTGAGTCGAGTTGAAATACATACGTGACATTGTCAAATAAATTTTTACGTCAAAAGCTATTTTCAAGCATTTAATTTTCGGCTGTAAATTGATCATATTATTTCTTCAACTCTAGCCAGCACAAACCAAAAAATAATATCCTTGAAGTTGCCAATCGAGTAAATCATGCTCCGTCGTCAAGACGCTAAGGGAGTACTTGCTGATTTTCTAGAGCATATTGTGCTAGGTACTATGTCCGTTGAACTCTTCGAAATGATTTCATACATTTTGTGGATTTTTAAGGTGAAATACTTATTGAGAGAGTGACACCTTGATTTGTGATAAATATAAATATGCGCCAGACAACACACCAATTGTCTGGTTTCGTGGTAAGGAATATTATCTTCCTTGTGTTACGAAGTACCAGACAACGATTATGACGGGGGCGTCTCCCATAAATACTTAAATACATATAACATCCATGAAGTGATCTGTATTGCAACCGATGACTGCCAGAAATAAGGGAACTTAACAAACCGGGCAGGTAAAGCATGGTGGAAGATCATGATTTTCATGATAAAGGTTCAGCCGAATAAAAGAGAGGGATAGCGTGAATGCTTAGGCATATCATATCTATTATAAATAATATATTTATTCTAATGTAACAATAATTTTATTTGTTCTGTTTTGAGTTTAAATACTTTATATTTTTTTATGTTCGGTGGTCATAATAAATAAACATATTTTTATTTGATTGACAGTGTCAAAATTTGATTTTATTGAGTGTTGCAATTTCAAAAATCATGGTTCAGTTTTCACGAGCCAAATTACCTATGGTGTATCCACATTCCACACCGCCCGGCGGCATGTGCTGGCGGTCGTGCCGGCAGCCACACCGCTTATGCTTTATACATATTATTTTTGACGAAGCATAATACAGCTCATGACGTATACCGCCGGCAAAGCCGATTTGGATGTGTGGATGCACCATTACAATTTATGTGGGCAAATGGGACGTTTTAGTTGTGATTTACAACTTTTTTTGTAAATTACGTGATTATTTGTCTCTCTCTACCCTGTCTCATTTCCAATGTTTATAAACTATACTAGATTTTTTGGAGTTTATAATAAATTAATTTTTGGTTCAGGTTCAGGTTTTTAAGATGAGCAATTAAAACCTTATTTTACTTTTTATTTCAAGTTTTTGCTCTATGGTTTGACAAAAGTTCGTATACTAAGTTGAAGTATGTATGTTTGTTTGTTGTAAATAAGAAAGACCAATTTTATCTTTACGCAAAAAGTATACAGCTGATGATGACTTTCTACCTATTTAGAAACAATAACAAATAAAATAATACACCTGCGAGTGCTGCTACATTGATGGCAGTACAAGCGTCCTTGAAAGTCACCAGTGGGTAAAACCGCGTGACATTGCTAGTTGTAATTTAATTTAGCGACGATGTTGTGAATACCACGCATCACTGGGATCTGTTCATCGCGGTTGTCAGTCTGTCCGTGATCTATTTGTGACCAGTCAGCTACGAGCTTTTCACGGCGATCTGGCCGTGAGTTTACACGTTGAATTGACCTGCTGAACACAAACATAACTGGTTGAAAAATGCGTTAATTAATTTAATGCATGTCTGCTGCGTTATATCAACAAAGCAGACATTCCTCTTAACTGCTTTGTTATTTTGACGTTAAGCTCAAAAAGTTTCAAATAATCGTGAATAAGCAGTTCAATTCATAGGTACGTTGTCTTTGTTGGCTTGCTATTAAAATAGCTTTTTTAGGTCTACTACCTACTCTTTATTTATTTCATAATGAGGCAGTGGGTCTACTGAATCTTCTTTTGACTGTTTGGAGCGGATCTGTGGTGCGAGCGAGATAGCGTGAACGCATGCCGTCTCTTTCGCCTGGCGGCGCGGCCCGCATAATATTCTTGCATCGGTATAGCGGCTACCCCGCCTCCGTGCCTCACCCAAGTGTCGTGGTTTCCAATGCACCACGATTTTTTATTGACTTTCAATGTTTTTGAAGAAAAAAATTAAAAGTCTAGTTAATATAAAATCTGTTATACAAAATTAAAAAAAAAAAATTAAAAAAAAAACAATAAAAAACCTTCTGAAACCAAAATACTGGTAGATAAATACTGAACAAAATTACTTATTTTTATTATGAAAATAAAAAATAGGGTGACCATAATAATTTTGAAGTAGGACAAAACCATAGTCTTAGAACCAAAGTGTTAATGTTAAGAAAAGCTTATTCGGATAAAATAAAATTAATGAATTAATACTATGCAGTTTACCACTATGAACTATCATCGACAATCATCATCATAACATAGAATCGTGATAATTAGTGGTTAAAGAAGGTTTAAGGAAAAACGAGATTTTTTTATAATTAAAAAAAATATAGCTTAAGTTCTCCTAAATTAAGTATATGTTTAGTTTTACTGTAGCTCCGTCATAACAATAAGTTGATATTAGATGTAGTAAAATGAATACCAACTTGCCAACATAATTTTAATATCAAGTTATCCGTTGAGTAGTATAGTACAATGGAGAGGGTGTCGCCGATTCTCGGTAATCGCACGAAGTCGTAAACAGCCCGCCGTGGCCTCGCACTACGCGATCCACGAGCGCCAATCACGCCGCAGTTCTACCGCGTATCACGCCATACCCGGCCAATCAGCGCGCCGCTTCATCGCGTCATGTCTAAAAATAGCTTATCTGAGTCATGGCATAAAAGCCGTGGTTGTTTCTTGTCAATGTTTAGAAACAAGTGGAACGTTGGGCGAGCAGGACGTGCGGTCTCGCATGAGAAAGTTTTGAAGTTTGCGCAGTGACTTTAGTGATATCGAAGCGTTTGGTGGAAACACATGGTTCGCCACTCCGGCCACGGCATGGAGCCTACTTTCTATGACGAGCAGTACCCCCTCAACGGACCCGTGGAGAATCTGAAACGGACTCTCACCCTGGACTTGGACATGGGGCGGGGCATCAAACGTGCCCGAATGAACACCGCTCCCGTGCTCTCCTCGCCCGACCTTCACATGCTGAAATTGGGATCGCCTGAGTTGGAAAAGTTGATCATCCAGAACGGCATGATCACGACCGCGACGCCGACCCCCGGCGGCCCGGGGCTTTTTCCGCCGGTGATGCCCACCGAAGAACAAGAGCTGTACGCGAGACCCTTCGTCGAGGCACTGGACAAGCTGCATCATGGTGAACCGGCGGCGCCGCTTGGCAGGCGCGTCTACGCAGACCTGGACCGGCCTTTGGAGCGATACCCTACGCCAGTCGTTAAGGACGAACCTCAAACGGTGCCCAGTGCTTCCAGTTCACCCCCTCTTTCTCCCATAGATATGGATACTCAGGAAAGAATCAAATTGGAAAGGAAGAGACAGAGGAATCGGGTGGCCGCCTCCAAGTGCAGACGGCGAAAGCTCGAACGCATCTCAAAACTAGAAGAAAAAGTAAAGGTTTTGAAGGGGGAGAACGCGGAGCTGGCGCAGATGATCGTCAAGCTGAAGGACCACGTGCACCGGCTGAAGCAGCAGGTGCTGGAGCACGCTAACGGCGGCTGCCACATCGACTCGCACTTCTGATTGCGCCTGCCGCCGCTCCTCCACATTCCAAACTAGTCGCGCCCGCTAGGACGCAGCATACAAAGCAATTTGTGATGTTAATTTTACTGTGTAATATATAGTTAATTAATAAACCCTAGTGTTAAGGTGTGAAAGTCGCTACATTGTGAATGCTGTGGACTTATCGTTAAGTTTGAGAGATTAGGTTGCCAGTGATGTGTTATGGCATGGCAGAACCTGCGTTCGTGACGACTAATCGCCGAGCGTTTGTCGTGGAAGCCCGTAGCGAGAAATGTACTTAGCACAAGTCACAACTTCGAATGCTTTAGCTTCACTTGTAAGTTGGAGAACTGTTGTTTTCTTTGTATCAGTATTGCGTTGTCTCATTAAGTGTAGTGTAGAAACTAGAAAGGATAATCTTGCTACGTCACTCGTGTGAAGACTGAACGAGGTTTAAGCAACGTTGCCAGTTTTACAGTGAATTTCCCGTTTCAGCGATGTTGCCGCTCTTGCCTCACTGAATTTGGGATTTCCATTGTTCATTTCTGCAATATTTACCTTTAGCTTCAAATTTTCCTGTATTCTTGTATTTATGTGGACGTTCCGTGCAAATCGTTTTGATGAACAAAGCAAGACGTATCGTAATCATTTAGACAAAACAACTGGTGCGAAAGAGATAGACGGTGTAATGTAAAACTGACAACGGCGCATAAAACCCAAGTCACGAGCGGATGTTCTGCTAATTAAAATTCCGCCTGCGCCGCCCTCGCGGAATGGCGGCCATGTGTTCAACTGTCGGACGTTCCGATTCACGTTTTGGTTGCACAAGGTTAACTTTTTGTAAAAATATGGCGTTTCAGCGCCATCGTAAAGAGGAACGTTTCAGCTCGCTATGCTTATTGTTATAGATGAAGTAAGTGCTTGTGTGAGAGACTGATCGAATCTGAGATTGGTGTGCCTTGTATGAAAGAGAAAGCGTGTATTGCGCAAAGTATTTCCCCCAATAGGTATGTAAAATGTTTTCTCAGAACTGACCCGGTGCTCTTTACTATAGAGGACGCGACTTTTGTAACTTGAGGCCGTCCTGTTAAAGTATAATTTGTGAACGAACTGAGAACATTTCGTACTAGAACGCCGTCTGATTATGTATGGGAAAGAATGAGAGCGAGATGTACGTATTTATTTGTGAGATGAGAGTGTTTGTTTACCTATAGGATGAAGTAGCAATCTCGAGTGCCTACGCTTTGTAAACTAAAGCTAAATATGTTTATATTGTTTTTGTTACCATTAATGTGCTACAGTAATGGTTCAGTACCATTGTCTTCTATAGATATAACATAATACCAATTAACAAGAGAATTGTTATATTTGGGGAGCCGGCCGTGTCGAGCCCTCACATAATAAAGTTGTTTCTTTCTTTTCACACGGCCAGTGAACCTATTTGTATTATTTTTATACAAAAGTTTCGACAAAATGTTAACAGTAATTTGTAAGTTTATAAAGATAAAGAAATAATATATTTCTATGAATTTAACACAAATATTGTTTTATATTGAATACCTACATATTGTATCATAAATAATTATTGAAGGAAGAGAAAATAAATTATGAAGATTATACCCTTTATATATGTTTTTTTTTATTCGATAGCAAGCAAAGTTCGTAAAACAATACACTTCAATTACACTTACAAAATAAAAATTACAAAATATCCATAATTTACACTTCACACCAAAAATTGCATTATTTAAAAAAAAAGGCCAATACTTATCTGGGTACCTGTCTATGGCATTTTGCAAGATAAGGATAATAACTTGATAAAAAATCATTACACAGTTAAATCACATTTCTTTGTTAATTTATCCACATTGATCAAAAGGGCGTCATGGACCCGTGATCATCACATCGATTATAATTATAACGTAATGATAAATATTGTGATTTCAATTACATGTAATGATATAACCATGAAGTCGGTATCTTGCATAATCTGAGATAATTGAGTACTTGTATTGAAAAATCCAGTCAGACGCAGTGATTCCATATTTTATATAAATCACAGAATTCATCGTTATTTTCCAGCAACTACTGTAAACATGTGATAAAGCCGCATCGATAATGCAGCTTTATGAAAACAGCTCCTGGCTGACTGGTCAGCGATAAGTTTGATTATATTTGAAAAGAGTATAATTTTGTACTTTAGCCGAACTTCCATCTTGTAAAAAGGCGAAGGAGGCGGTTCCTAAAGTCATAAAACTGCTATGAAGGTCATGAGAATCGATGCCAAAAGATGTGCGTGAAACGGATATCTGAAATTGTTGGAAAACAAATTGGACAAACATTGGTCCATTTTTAAGTAGGTCAGGATTTCGGTAGAGCAGCTCGCTGCGGCCTAGCCTACTCATTGTTCTCTTTTAAAACACCACATTATTTACTAACACGCCTGTGTTTATTCATCATACTGTATGTACACGCCTCGCTGTGTTACATAAACACTCATATTTATAATAAATGTTTTTTATACATCGTTTGTTTATATCGGCAGCCTGGAGTTTGATATCGGCTAACTGTTGGACGGGTGGATATTTAGGTAGACTTATTTCCGGGAACCTCGTTACCTGAGCTGAGAAGCAAGGAGGGACGGGATTGTAATGTTCGAAGCTTTCTCTATTGGAACATTTCCAAAGGCACCTTCGTGTGAGGTCGGTTGCCACCGGGGGAGTCTCCTCGTGACTCATCGCAAAACAATACTTTAACAACAATCCTAGCCGACTAGTACTTGGAAAACGTAACTGTTACTTTACAAATGTTGTAATATTTGCGTGCCGTCTGTCCAGTGCTTTGTTTTGGAATAAAACAGGCTTTTGCTTGGCTAATCACGCTGGAGACTAATGGTAAACCTGGCACGGTATCAAAGATTTGAAAGCTAGTTTCTGTCGGGCGGGTTGTTTACCAATTTAATGTTTGGAAATGCTTTCAGAGCTGCGATAAATAACGATATTTCATTTCAGCATCATGTCGAAAAAATATGAACATAATTATTAATTGCATAACCCTGTTTTTTCCGGAGTGTCCTCATGAATACAAATGCATGGTCACCATGCAATTGGAACTAACTGATAAAGACAATGATGTTTAAAAATAAACTTCTTAAATATCAGTGGATAGACTAAAGAGTAGTATCGTGCTTTATTCCACGACATATTTATGAAGGTAATTTCATACATAATAAGAACAAGGAAAGACATACACATTGAAATTATATTGTTATTGGATATTCCTGTTAGTTCGAGTTTAGCTGAGATTGCGACATAAACTTAACTGGTTTGGCTACTAATTAATCAATTACATTTATTTAATGTTATCCATTACGTAACTTAATTTCATTAGGTGTTTAAGTTACCTAATTAATTACTTGTTTTTAAAATGTAACAAATTTAGATTGAAACATATTAATTGGAATCAGGTCTAATATTAACAATAGCTTTTTAGATCAGTGTTAATGTATTTAATCACCTCGCAAAAAATAATAATTAATGATAATCACCTAATTTTGATTTATAGGCTGTTGTATTTGTATGCTAATAATTTATCTGAATATCTAGAACAACGACCTCTTACATATAAGTCTATGATCTAGAATAGAAAAGCGAATCGTAAAGAATGGATGAATGATGAACGATTGAGAATCGTAAAGCCGTTAACAGGCTACATCTGCCTATCAAGTTTCAACTGTGTAATGCTAATAGTTTTAGAATAAAATGGCTGTGATATACGGACGGGCAGACAGGCAGACTTGTGGAAACTATAATAATAAATATATATATATTTATTTTTTGAAATACAGATTTTAAATGTCAAACGAAAATTATTTCAATATAACTCCACCCTCTCGCTCCTTGCACCATGATCACCCTCGTTGTGCCGGGGGAGGGACACCTGTCACTCCTCTGGCGCCCCTCCAAAAGCACGCGTGCCGTGCTGCGCAGACGCAGGGCTGGGGAAACTGTGTGATAAAGCTGTCTTTTGACCGTGGGATATAATATATTACGATATATTTTATATTGCGAGATATATCTTTCACCCATTCACACTATGGAATATATATTTTCTTAGTTTTGTATGGCCTTGTCCACCACCACGGGTGGCGAAGGTGCGTGCGGGGGTCGGAAAATATATCTTTCTCGAATCGCTCCAAAACATATTATAGCACAGGATATAAAATATTATATTTCTCAGTGAGAAGGGTTTAATTGCAAACTATGGTGAGCGATATCGAGTATATCTCGGTATATTAATATATATTTCCAAGTGAATAGGCAGCTTAAAGTAGCAACCTGTAAACATCCCCCTAAGGGTCAAAATAAGAACTCTTCTCTTATATGATGTGGCAGGCTATACTCTACGACGTGGGCTCAGTGAGATGGGTATTTCTAGACCATGTTTTATACTTACCAGTATTGCATTATGCTATCATTATCACTTTTATTTAAACGATATTAGCCGAGCCTTTTAATACCCAAAGGCTGGTGATGTCAGGCGATATAATGTATTTACTTAAAAGGCTCGGAGCTAGATTAAAATAAATATAAATAGAGCTGTCTGTCTGCTCCTGCTAAAATCCTATGGTAAATAAGAGCCACATATTTTAATCATAATTTTCTAAACTTACTGCAACTCTTTTCCGGACTCTTTGAATACACTTTGTCTCCCTATTTTACAAGCTTTTATTTTATTAATTATCATTAATATAAAGCATGATATGTATCAACTACCAGCCCTAGTTCGAGGGCCTATCTATCCTGTACGCACGAGCGTATAAATCAGGTAGATTCATTGCACTATTGTGCGGTTAAAAATAAAGCGTTATGTAACGAAGATTTGTGGCCGTTTCTTCTACATTTTTCTCGGTAACGCTGATAAATCACGACGTGTACGTTTCAAATAGAAATAGATCGTTGGCAGGTGGGGAGATTCAATTTGTTTTTATTTATAGGTTTCTGTCATCGTAATTAGTTTTGGAACAAAAGTACACGAGGATGATGAACTGCATAGTGGTAATAAAATAATATGTCATTATCAATTTTACGCACATATTTTTGTTAGGATTTTCTCATCTGTAGCTCAGTTCCATTAGGGATTCATTAGGAATAAGGGAATTTTATAAAGCTACAGTGCTTGGAATCAGTTGTTGCACCATCATTACCGTTAGCTACGGACTTTGACAGCTACTTACTCGCATTTGACGTCAAACCCTCTAGGACTCAGAACCCCAGTATATACCTCTGAGCTGCGGGAGGGTTAGAGCAATTGCAGAATATATTGTACGTGTAAAATAAATATATATAATACCACAAGCGCAAACCGAAAATTGCTATAGGACAAGGTTAATAAGTATCATTTGAAGTAAAGACAAACACTAAGCTATCTACGTGACTGCAACAATGTTTGTTTAGCAAACGTAAGGCCAATACCTATACATTTGAGAGTTTATTTTTGCAAGCCGTGTACAGTCGCTTACAAAAACATATAGAAAGAAATTTAATTTTGATTTGAAGATATTACAAATATTGTAGCAACAGCTTTTAAGCTTATACGCTGTGTCATTTACGATGTGTTACTGATAGTTATAATGCCGTAAGCCACAACATATCAACAAATAATATATTATATCGACCAAACGAAATGTCGCAACTAAAATGCATAGTTCGTATTTTTCAAAAATACCTATTATACAATCCCCTGAAATAATAATGCGTATATTTAGACGTTTTTCAGCAGCTAACTGTACATGATCGGTGGATTATGCTGTTTGAAACTTTCTCCCGATTTCACAATTTGGTGTCACCGTACAGACGGTCCTGCTGGCAGGCTGGCACACTTTCCTTCATTGTTCGAAGCGCTGTAAGGACATGCCTTATCGTGTTTGTGGCCAAGTATCGCACAATGCCTTGGCTCGCTCGTTGGCTGCCTAAATAACAAAGGAAAATTTATCGTAATTGCGTATTATGCCCGCGCCTCATATTGGACATTTATCGTTGAGCAAATATACCCAATGTATGGCTCCGGCATCAAGGAAGATTTAGACTCGAAGCCTTTTTGGGGTCAAAGCCGCAAGCTTGGGTAATAGTAGCAAAGAGAAATAGAAAAAGAATCTATTTCTCTAATCATCAACAGTCAATTAGTAGTCAATTAATCCTTTTCCTTTTAAATAATTAATAATTTATTAATTATGGATTAATTCAGTAGCTTTTTATTGCCTTGACATTAGTTAGGCCTATTTTAAAAAAGTAACTTAGGGTAAGGTAGTATAGTAGGTTTTGACATGCTCATGTGACTCTTAATGATTCTATTTGTTCACAAATGAGGAAAACTGAATTTAATAATTGTTTAAATTCTAACACCGCAGATTCTAGGGTTGTTGCTCGGTACGGGCTAGGTTATGAATGATTAAATGTTGTTACAATAATTAATTTTAATATGTAACAAACAAACATCTGTTGTATGAGGGGGAAAATGTTATCTAAATCTATTGCTAGGTAAGTAGAATATTAAATGGTAAATTTCAATTAATTAATATTGTTTGCGTGAATATATGAAAACTTGATGTAGGTAATATTTTCATGTAGTTGGTTGTTAATTGGTATCATCTTAAGCATTTGGTATGAAATAAATAAGGAAGCTATGATGATTAAAAGAGAACAAGAAATGGCTATTTAGGATTAGATGGATGATACTATTCTAAGAAAGCCACTATCTCTCGAATTTGAAGACGGAAAACTACTTAAAGTGTGACCAAACCGTTGCAATTTCGATCAATCCATGATAATATTCTTGGTTCGCCCTTTACCCAACAAAGTGTCTCATAGTACGTCCAATTTATCACACGAAGTACACGAACCTAAGTGCTTCGAACAAAGCTTGATAAAGTTTTTTTTTCTAAGCAACGCAAAACACCTCGCCACCCTTTGTGCGCAGGCGCAGACAAAGAGTTCGCGCGTGCGTGCATGTGTGTGTGCGCGAGCTACGACACGTGCCACGCACACGTGTGCACATGACCATGCATTGCCAACTGGTGATAGCTGGACCGCATTCTGGAAGGCATTTATTGTAATATAATAAGTGAGGCCGGTTCATTAAGTACCTAAATCATCTTAACAAGCCACTTTCCTGGTTCTAATCCTGATTTTGAAAGCTTTGATTAACTCTTACACAATTTGAAAAGCATGGTTGCTGTAAGGAAACTTAAAGAAACTGACCACTTTTTCCGACTCTACAATATAACTGGTCTTTATATAACTGGTGCTGAAAACAAAACAATTTTAAAACCTTGAATAACTTCCAAAGCGTGCAAAGCTATATACCACTGAAGATCGACGTCCTAATTACAAGCTATTGTGCTATTATACACCGACTTGTAACAGAGGATACCAGCGGTCAGAGACAAGAAAAGCGTTTTAACATTATGAGCCGAGGAGTCAACGACTCGCCGAAAATACACGAATAATGGCGACCGTCAGTCATTGTCATGGGGCAGGGCGCAGCGTCACGCGATATGGGGCCTCTCCCGGCTAGAAATCTATTTGAATATTTTATAATAGTATAAATATTTATTTCGCGTTGCATGTTTCACACAAATATGAACAACATTGGACAAAAATGGTGAGACGAGTAACACTACGAAAATACTACGTAAACCGGGACATCCCAGATTTTGCTCGGCATTTAGCCACCCTAGTCTCAAAACAGTTCTAATAAACATTTCTTGAAAGTTTTTTTCACGAAAAGAAAATAACGTAAAATAGCTTAATTACTTAAGGAATAAGAGGTAAAATGGTCTGGGGCCTTATTTTTGAATCACTCGCTTCAAGATGGCGAGTGATTTTCGTTCGACGTAGAATTAAAAGTCATAGAAAAAAAAAACGTTTTCGAACGAAAATCATTCGCCATATCCAAGCGAGTGATTCAAAAATAGGGGCCCTGTTGTTTTTTCAACATGAAATAAACAGACATTTGATCTACGAGTTGGTACTAGTGAATACTTAAGTATAGTACTTATTTTAAATAAGTGAAAAATATAAGGCTGTTCGTGTTTATATAGTTGTAGTTTTCATTCTTACAAGTAGGTTAGTTTTCCTTTTACCACGATTTCTGCAATTTCCACCCGTAAGCTGAATCACCAAAGGAAGTTCATGATAAAAGTAGAAAACTCCGCGAGTTATTGGCTATGTGTGGTTTGTCACGTAGCAGTAACAACAATATAACTAACTTTTAAATTTATTGCACAATAACTAAATACAGTTAAAGCTACAGATTCAGAAGTAGAGAAATGTTGCAAAATTATTATGAAAATTCGCGTATAAATTTCCGCGATTTTTTTTAAAAAATTAAAAATTACTGACGTAGTAAGTACCTTTTATAAGTAATCAGCAAAGAAATTATTCGTTGGTAATCAGTCTTAATTATTTTAATCTTAGTTATCGTAATAAATACTATGATTTGGTAAGTAAATAAACCCTTTAACCTGGCTGACCAAGGTTTTCCCTTTGCATAAAAGTTTAGCAGTTTTCTTCACATATTTTTTGGCGAGGGTTTTTAATAGCTTTTGTCATTGGACAATAGGACAATTTGACATTGGACAGTACACATCAATATGTTGTAGATATGTTGTAGACTAGTTGGAATTAGAAGGGTCAGTTGTCCTTTCGACAGCTGTTAACAAACAAGTTTGTATGAAAAGTGATACGATCGAAACTTGATCGCTGTGGTTGCCACGACTTGACTGCGAAAAAGAAAAAACTATTTCAATACTTCAATGAAAAAAACTTAGGTGTAGGTATATAATAGGTTAAGGGGGGATTGAAAGGGTTTCAAAATTCTCTGGAATCCAGACATTGAAAGTATTCTGAAAAAAGTAATGCTTTACGATTGTCCAAGAGTTGTGCCATTGTGCCATCAAAAAATAATTATACTTTCTTAATTTTTGTCTTTTGTCCAGTATTTCCGTATTTTCCTAGTAATCAATTTAAGCAGTAGGTACTTAACACGTTCCGGGACACTACTCCAGACACAATAGATGTTTTATTGTTTTCACGCCTGTAGGCGGGCACTATCCCGGAACGTGTTAATATGGTGCTTTGCGAAATTGTGTAAGGTAAAAAAATATGAAAGTTGTTTTTCTCTTCACGTATTCCACAACCAGACCGCCTAAATTGGAAATCTATCAATTTACAGCAGTTATAGAAGGTATTCAAGTAATTGCTTTCGATTGAATGAAGATGAAGATAATTTAAAGCTTGATTCGTTTCGCCGTAAAAATAACAATTTAATGTGGCGTCATCTTCTATGACATGTCTGAAGTTTTCTTTTGGCGATGAAGAATTTTAAAAGTTTGATAGAAATGAAGAAATACTCGTCTGGCTATTTGATTCTTTTGACCAAAACTCAGTAGCAAGTAGCAACCTAGTATTTGACACTCGTGCGTGCTAAATCCAATAAATAGGTAAGGTATGTTACTCCAATTAGTCACACACAAAGGTAGATGTTGATAGGTACTACGTTTTAGTTAGTAGATAATGTAATGTATAACAAAAATTATGACCGCAGAAACGGACGTAATCTAGTGAGGTACCATACATTATGGTTAGGCTGCGAATAAAATTCTATAACGTATATCTGTAACGTATATTAGCATATCTTCTACTTGGGTTCATTCATAGTCCTTCGGACATATTTTTAAGATTTTTGCAGCCTCAATGGCTTCATATTGCTTACTAGGATCTTATAAGCGCCACCAACAACCATTTTATTAGGGTTCCGTAGCCGAATGGCAAAAACGGAACCCTTATAGTTTCGTCAACTCTGTCTGTCTGTCTGTCTGTCCGTCCGTATGTCACAGCCACTTTATTCTGAAACTATTAGCATCACACAGCTGAAACTTAGTGGGTAGGTGTATATTGTTCACCGCTTTCCGATTAAGGTACAAAAAGTAAGAAAAAATGATATTCAAGGGGGGGCTCCCATACATGAAACTAAAAGCAAAAAAATTTTTTTTGCTCAAACCTATGCGTGTGGGGTGTCTATAGATAGGTCTTTAAAAATGATGTTGAGGTTTCTAAAACCATTTTTTCGAAAAGTCTAAGGTTTGAGATATAGACGCTTCCAAAGTGGTAAAATGGGCGCCCCCCATCTAACTTTTGAACTAAGAAAGTGAAAAATTTGAAAAAACTATATGATGTAGATCTCAACAAAAACTTGCAACGAAAATTGATTTGAATGAGATCGAACCAGTAGTTTTTGAGATATAGCACATCTTCAACAACCGCAAACATAACTTTGTTCTTCATACAAACACTATGAAAAAACAAAGTTATATTTGCGGTCAATAAAATATTGTAGTATTTTGGGTAAGTGGAAGTAAGAATCCCTAATTCAGTTAAAGTTGGCACGGAACCCTTAGTGCGCGAGTCCGACTCGCACTTGGCCGGTTTTTATAAAAATAAATAAATAAAAAATAAATATAAGTGGCTTTGTTTGATTGTGTACTCGAAATATAAAACCCGTGACGGAAAAAGACCAAAATATTGAAGATATTTCAATCTAAACCATCAAATGATGAGCCCGCACTGAGAGTTCAGATGATGATGGAAATATTTTGATGCATGTGTACATGTGTGATTGAGAGCACTAATCCTTGTCGGTGTGACAAAGGACAGGGCTTTGACCCTCGCTTCTTTAGTTCATTACCCTCGAAACAACGTGAAGTTTCAATCTCCAATGTATGTATACTCGTACGTTAATTCGCCCAATTATGTTATGGCTAGTAGATTTTTATTTTTTAAGCTTTGCTTTTAACGTAGGTCTGTCTGATAAGGAAATATGCCACACTCTACTCTTTTTACAGAAAGAAAGAGTACCTAGGAGGTTCTTCTTACCTATGTCACAGATAAGTTACATGTTTTGTTTTGTCAAACAAGTAAAAATAATATAAAAGCTCCATCATCAGAATTCGCATGAGTGTTATGCAGACTAAGAATAATACATTGTAAACACTCGTCTCTTGCATGACCTATGTATGTCACTCCATGAAAGACGCCATATCTTGCGATAAAATATCACCAAGCTTTTATTGCTTTTGAATCAGTCATTCTCTTCCCCCACGACGAATTCTATCGGGGTCGTATATCTTAATTAAATCACTGATATTTTCAGTCCCACCACCCCCCAGAATTTACTATTGTTGTTAATTCACAACGCTTCGTACAATTTAAGCTATAGTCTTAAAACATACAAGCTAACAGCCAATATCGAATTGACTTTTAATAGTATGTGTTAAATAGTTAAGAAGAGGATATAAGGTAAAATTACTCCATCATTATTTTACATTTTAACTCATGTTGTTGGTACGTATTCTTGGCTCTATCTTATCAACGTTATCAGACTCCGGACTTGCAAATATGCTCGCCATACACGGTCCAGTACTCGGGAATTCTTGTGATAACGGCCTCGTCTGTGCAACTATAAAATATAAACAAGTTTTACCAACTACTTATCCGTATCTTTCGCAGCTCTCAAAAGCCCGTAGCATAGACTTTTCGTGTAAATTTCATCACTTTTCTCCTTATAGACTCCACTCTTTTCAATCATAACGTTTTCTAAAATTGGCTTACGTATACTTGAGATACTTCAGTATTATAAACAGAAGCTCTATTTTTTAATCACTCGCTTCAAGATGGCGAGTGATTTTCGTTAGAAAACGAGTATTTTCGTTGAATTTTAATTCATCTTCGAACGAAAATCACTCGCTATCTTGAAACGAGTGATTCAGAAATAAAGCTTCTGAACTAGTAATTTTAAGTTGACCCGAAACTCTGAAATAGGTATCATTTTCCTCGCCATTGTTTAAAACCTCATTAATTTGTTAAATTAGATTGGGCGGACTTCCGACTAATAAATGAATTGTCCTAAAATTAACTTTTATCAGTTGTTTTCGGTCCATGTTGTTTGTGCACAAGGATATTATTAAACAATTAGGTGCATTTATTATCCTCGTGATTCGGGAAAACCCGTATCTTGTTGTTTGCTTGTTTGTCAAAATAAACATTGAATTTAACCAAGGTAATTTTCCGCTATTGGTATTTGGTTTATTTTATGGTGGATAGATAGGTAAGCCACCACAAATTACCATACACAGGAACGATTTGAATCAGTAGGTAAGAATTAAACTTAAATGATATATATTAAACTTGACTGGTAGAGAATGCTTTAAGCATTAAGTCCGCCGTTTGTACTTTATTTTGTCAGTGCAAAGAATAAAATAATAATAATATAAGCAATATAATACAGCTAGGCCATAATATTAATATTAACTCGTCAAGTATGTGTAAACGAGACACAATAAAAATTCCATTGTTATGCGACTCTCGGCATTCGTTTGATACCTGACTGATTACACAGCAAAAACGCACGATAGTGGCAAACGGATAAAAAAATACTAAACAGACAGAAACAAGTGGCCAATCACGTCATTGCATACGAAGATTATACTTGTTTTTTAAATAGGTATCCTCTTTGGGGTTAAATTTTCAAAGATCTCTCCTTAGTGCCCACATAAACAGAACTATATCTGTGCTGTGCTGTCCCGATGTTGGACTGGGCTCTCTTAGTATGTCTGTAATGTTTTATACATAATATTATTGTATTTCAGGGATTAACAGTATGCCAACAAATAATACTAGGCTAAAAAATTCTTCTTTATATTGTATGTTACTAAGTAATAATAATAGTCCCCCTAGCCGATTTCGACTACGGTGGCCAGTCACAAGGACCAACCGACTGCGCGGGACATATTATAGTGCACAAGTGTGTGCGCAAACACAGGTGCACTCTCTATTCCTTTCACTCTCATAGCCCGATGGGACAGCAATCTGACACGACCGGAGAGAGATCAGGCGCAGGACCAACGGCTTTACGTGCTTTCCGAGGCACGGGGGTGAAACACCGCCAACTTCCAAACTCCGGGCTTCCCTGAGAATTTCTAAACAGAAAACTCAGGTACATATTTTTTGGCCCGACCCGGGAATCGAACCCAGGACCTCTGGCGCAGCCGTCGCTTTAAGATGCGACCCTCTAACCACTGCGCCACCGAGGCAGTTACTAAGTATCTGTGTATGTATTACAGCCATTCAATTCATACAATTCCTCGGTTTACCGTTAACCAGGAGCCCTATTTTTGAATCATTCGCTTCAAGATGGCGAGTGATTTTCGTTCGACGTAGTGTCAAAAGTCATAGAAAAAAAATCGTTTTCGAACGAAAATCACACGCCATATCCAAGCGAGTGATTCAAAAATAGGGCTCCAGGAAAGAAACTATATGATAATGCTGCCGTAACAATACCAACAAGTGCCAATAACTGGACAACTTTTTCCTTAAACAAAGTAAGTAGTCTTGCGTGTAAAATTGTTTGTACATTGAATTAATACCGTACAATCGATTAAACCTAAGTGGCTCTATTTTTGAATCACTCGCGTGAATATGGCGTGTAATTTTCGTTCGAAGATGAATTAAAATTTGAACGAAAATCACTCGCCATCTTGAAGCGATTGATTCAATAATAGGGCTTCTGGGGCTCTATTGTTGAATCACTCGCGTGAATATGGCGTGTAATTTTCGTTCGAAGATGAATTAAAAGTCGAACGAAAATCACTCATCTTGAAGCGAGTGAAAATGTTTGAATCACTTCAAGATGGCGAGCGATTTTCGTTCGAAAACGAGTTATTTTCGTTGAGTTTTAATTCATCTTCGAACAAAAATAGAGCTCTTTGGTCTCGATATTTTCCGAAAAAAAAAACAATTTAAGTCATTCACATATCTTCGCTTTTACCCAAAAAACCCATAAATGCTTCATAATTCTTGAATGATTTTCATTCGAAAATCAATTAAGTCATCGAGAATGACGCTAAATGTAGCTTTAAAAAAAACGGCCAAGTGCGAGTTGGACTGGCGCACTGAGGGTTCCGTGCCCCCTTTAACTGAATTAGGGATTCTTACTTCCACTTAGCCAAAATACCACAATATTTTGTTGACCGCAAATATAACTTTGTTTTTCATAGTGTTTGTATGAAGAACAAAGTTATATTTGCGGTTGATAAAAATGTGCTATATCCCAAAAACTACTAATCCGATTTCGCTCAAACCAATTTTCGTTGAAAGTTTTTATTGAGATCTACATTATATTTTTTTTTTTCAAAATTTTCACTACCTTAGTTCAAAAGTTAGATGGGGGGGGACCCCCATTTTACCACTTTAGAAGTGTCTATATCTCAGATGTTAGACTTTTAGAAAAAATGGTTTTAAAAACCTCAATGTCATTTTAAAAGACCGTTTGGGTTAAAAAAAATTTTTTGGTTTTAGTTTCATGTATGGGAGCCCCCCTTAAATATATATTTTTTTAACTTTCAGTATCTGAATCGGAAAGCGGTGAACAAGATACACATACCTTCTAAGTTTCAACGGTGTAATGCTTATAGTTTCAGAATAAAGTGGCTGTGACATACGGACGGACAGACAGACAGACAGACGGACAGACAGACAGACAGACAGACAGACAGACAGACTTGACAAAACTATAAGGGTTCCGTTTTTTGCCATTCGGCTACGGAACCCTAATAGAACCATTCACTAATGACCTAATATTCTGAAATATCATAGGGTAGGTTGTACTATTACTGTTTCTAAGACAACCACATGCACGTTTTCCTCAATATTTACAAGGAATGTCGAAAAAAATTGTTCTGATATGTCTAGGAATATATAAGATACGGTGCGATTCCAATAGGCCTAAGTGCGTGACTCAATCTATAAATACTCGTAATACTATTTCTAAAAACAGCTTATTCCGTTGTGTAGAAGTCAGTGGTTCCCAACCTGTTGTAAACGCCACCAGACCACCTGTGTACCAGAAGCACTAAGGCCCGTGATTTTTTTTTAAATCAATTCACCTTTACCATGCCATACACCGTTACCATCCTTTTCAAGCTATTAATGTAAACAAGGATTTTCTGCTTTACTAATATCTAAATCAATAAAATTTTGTCAGGCAGACTAAGACCTATGTCCTAAATAAATACATAGTTTAACAGCTTATTAAAGTTATTTAACTTTTTGAAGCTGTTGACTGTACACTCAACAATATTCGCGATAGCACGAGTATCATATCTGTAAATATCGGATAAACTGATAACTACGATAATGTAAAAAAAACTTCCTAGAATTTTTCCAGTGTATTACAAAACAATATGTTAGGGGTTTTCCGATAATTTTATTTACCTCTTTCCTTTAAATGTTATCTACTAAAGATACAACGTAAAATGCACATGATAACGTGCTTCAGCAGGTGTTTAGTAAATTCTTCATATACATGGTGTAAAAAAAGTACGAGCGCAATTCACGGGAGGTTGTCAATCGAGTTTAGAATACAGAAAAAATAAAATTAAAATATTTCGGAGTTTCCTAGTGACTATAATCCGAATCTATTCAAAGTCAGAGTGAACAGGCTTCTTCTGGGCGAGCTCGTTCCATCTTCGACTCCGTCTTAGTCGCACCTGGCTTGGTCTGGAGTCAAGAGCAAACCCATACTAAATAAAAAATAAAAAAAAATTTAAAGACAATTTTAAAAATAATTTTGTCATTAAAGGAGTGTATTATTTACTACAGAATTGAATTGATTGATTTGTTTGACTGCATAACTACAAACGTAGTCGCTTTTCTGGTTTAAATATTGAACGCAACGTTATTTTAATCTCCTTTTAAGTAGATGCGGGTTGTACGCACCATAGGCGCGCTAGAAGAAGTGTAGATTGATGATTTTGATAAGGTTTCGCTTTAATTATTTCTAAACTTATTACTGTGGATAGATGGATATTTAACTTTTCTGTACTTATATTTAATTTAACGCAAGCTATTATTTGCAACAGAAAAAAACAAGTTTATTTTTAATGTTTCCTTTATTCTAGACTCGATTCTTAAACAACCCCTTAAATTTGGCTCATACTTTTTTACAACCTATGTACCTACAGTTAGATAGTTATACTCACGGAATAATAACTGTTCTGTGGTTATACACAAACATAAGTTATAAAATCAATAAGAGTTACCAGTTTAACATCAACTACACTTAACTTATTGCTATACCTCAACTTTGCTTCAAAACTAACATATTTTCAGTCAGTTACATTGTTTAATGTGTCATGTATAACTTTGATTAACTTCAATTGGTTTTAGTTCGCCTTTTGGTCACTAAACTAACATTTATAAGTTACAAGAAAAGCGATTCCGATTGATTAACCATAAAATTGATTTGACGGACCCGAACTGAAGTTACGACCGCCTATTTTTACATATCCACACTGAATTTTGAACCTTATTTTAATAGCTGTAAAGTGCTAGTGCCAAGGAGAAAAGATCGGAAGTGACCCCATTCTTCGTTCGCTTTACTTGCACAATCTCTTATTCTTTTGGGTCTAGACCTGCAGCCGGTATTATATATTCTGTGATTACTGCGTGAGCAAACAAACGCATTTTGTTTGTTTGTGTTTATACTTTGGTGTTGTTGTTATCGTATCCTCATCATTTATTTATTTTCAACAGTTAATGACTAATTTTCTTCTTTATTTTATGAGTATGTAATATACCTTTGACTCTGATCTTTGCTTTTAAATGTAGCAAATTTCCTATTGCGATGTCCTAATTCCGTCCAATTTCCACGTCTTAATTTTTCAACCATATGAGTGAGTGAATAAAGTTAAGAACTTGGATCGCAATACCTGATAATATAGAAGGCTCTCTTGATTCGTAATAATTAAATCCAATTACGTCAATCGTTAATATCATTGTTCCCTTTTCCGAGTAAGTATATTCTCATATCTATTGTATTGTGTGATTTTATACACTCGTCATTGTAAGCGCGAACAAAGTAAAGTGTTTGTACTACTTGTTTAAAGAATAAGTATAAATTTTACTCAAAACTTTGTGGATTTACCCATTTTACGCGCTCGTAATTATTTGTTTATCTTTCAATTTCGCGATAAGTATTAATCATAGAACAGGTGCTTTGTATTATTTTATTTCTTATGTTCTATAACCATGTGCTTTTGACACATCGTAGGTTGAACCATTATGTAGTGCGTTTACTCATGCGTGAAATAAAAGTTATGTGCTTTATCTAGCTTACATCTTTGCGTCCAAAAAAACTGTTATTATTTTGTTCACATTACACATGTGTTTAAAGAAGTTTGTGAACATTTTATCAAACCAAAAAATGGTTTTAATACAAATAAAAATAAAATATCAAATAAGTTGAGTACAGTTGTAGGAAGGTTTTAGGTTCGGCCGTGTCCTCTCTGTGAGTGGGTCAAGGCGTGAGCCAAGCCCACGGAAAACGATAACTTGAAATGTTTAAAGCTTTTATTGAGTTTTAAAACACAGATTACAATAATAATGTAAATATGAACTAACATTTAAAATTGTACTTTTCGGAAGAGTCTGGTTAAGTTGTAAATCTGCCAATACGTTTGTTTTTGAAGTTTATGCGAATGATTACTTACATTAACATTTTTGGATATTTTGGCGAATATTCATCAAATTTTTCAACCCGACGTTTCGAACCCTTTACAGCGTTCGTGTTTACGGTTAGACTCAGACTATCTAATGCGAATACCAAGTTGTAGTAGGACCCACACTTAGGTACTTCCATTCTAAATAAGACTACTAACCACTTTCTGTCATTCAAACCTATAATGTAGTATAATGTAATAAAATGAATGAATGTGTAAAATATTAAAATTATTTTTTAAAATACAATTAAAAAGAGGCAAGGAATTTTATCCATAACCGTTTCCACCACGCTCTACTCAACTTCGTAAACTTGAAATGAAATTTGAAAACCAAAAAATTGTACTAACGTCCGCCACCACACAACGATTAAGTGCCAATAACACAAAATAAATACCTTCCTATTTCTTGTAAAGACCGTGAACTTACGATTCGCGACGGTGTCGAAACCCATTGACTAGCAGACAAAAGAATGGCTGTAGATTAGAAGGCTATAGGTGGTGCATAGAGTAGTCGTGGGTGCAAAGAGACAAAAATAGGTGTAGGTTTAAAGATATTTATTCTCATAAAAGACAATATACAGTCACTTACATGAGAACAACGTGTGCTAATAAAATTACATTTGTTTTCGTCCGAGCTTAACCAGATAAATAAGAGACAAATTAATAAGAAAAAAAAAACAGTAAAATCAATCAAAATTTAAAAATACTTTTCGACAACATAATTCGGCCAGTTTTGATTTTAAAACATTATCAGAGGTTTCATTTTTTATATTAGACGTTAGCTGGTTATAAAGTTGTGCTCCTTCATACGTGATCATTTTTCTACTATAATTTGTTCTTATCTTTGGGGTAACCAGAAAACTAGCGCGCCGCGTACTACGCTTGTTTACGTGTTTGACTTTGTTAAGTGTTAGGTTAGTATGGAGTGAGCAAAAATAATGGTCAAGTACATGAAAATTAAATGTTTATTACAGGATGACTCAACGACCCAAGTGAGTCTACGTCTCCGACATCACGCCATGCATCTCGGTCTTGCGATAATTCTTGCCAGTCGCTACGGCTTAAGGTTAAGCAGGGCCCCTATTTTTGAATCACTCGCTTGGATATGGCGAGTGATTTTCGTTCGAAAACGATTTTTATTCTATGACTTTTGACACTACGTCGAACGAAAATCACTCGCCATCTTGAAGCGAATGAATCAAAAATAGGGGCCCAGGTCTTAAGCTACAACATCGTCGAACCGGGCATCTCCTATTTGGTTGTCCCAGGTATGCTCTCTTCATGGCACATCCTCTTCAAATTCTCTCTTAGTGTCCGAGCCATCGAATCCTGGCTGCTATGGTCTCTCCAAAAATATTAGGTTCGGACACTGGGTCTTCAACCTCCGTGTTCTTCTTGACTATCTATCAACCTCCCATCTTTAATTGGTCCCAGAATCTTTCGCAGAATTTTCCTTTCCAAATAATAATTTAAATAGATGGGCATTTCTACGGACCCGGCTGATTGACCTACTGGAGCAAAAAAATTACCTTTAAAATTGAATAACGTGTCTGAAAAAAATCACACGTATTTATACAACTCTTGGCCTGGTGGAGAGCATACCAAGAAGACCACCAGGTTGTACATATGGCCTTAAAAAAATCTGAAAGTTCAAAAACGGGCAGAATTTGGCCTAAAATGGAGTGTCCGATTCCCAGAATTTACTCGTTTTTGTTTCATAACTTTTAAAATAATCACTTACTCATTATTATTTCTACATTCCTGTAACAAGGAATAAATGATGAAGCCATAACAGTGTTAATATTGATTCTGAATCCTTTAGTTTTAATACAGTGACACATTAAAATATTGTCCGAGGCATGTGCCTCAATTCGGTGAAATTTACTTTTATTTACCTATAGCACTATCTACGCTTAAAAGAAACGCTCACTATGGATTCCCGCCATCTAACCGTTGCGCCCGAGCGGCCGAGCACTATAGACGGGGGACTTGTTGCATTGAGGAGCAATTTTCAGAGGTTCGAAATCATTCGGTGTTTTTGGTATAGGGTCTTTTCTCAAATTGGTGTGCCACCTCAATTATATTTCTGAAGTATTTTTTTAAGATTTGTGCTAAAATTATTGAGTGTTTAACTGCATTTTGCCGTTACATTTAGTAAAAATTTCTATATTTCATAATATTTTTGAGTAATTTTATGTATTGTGTTATTTTCTCAATTCCGTGGATCTCAATTCCGCGGGAAAATGGGCACCGAATGGAGATTTCACTATGATATTATGAATTTTGCTAATAGGCACTATTAATTTATTTCATAAAACGATTATGCTGGAGATTGTATATGGCACTGTCTTATTTTTTCTAAGATTTAGGCCAATTTTAGTAAAACTCTCTCTCTCACAATCTAATAAACAGATTGATAAAGTGTACACACAAAACTTCTTCTTCTTAAACCTAAGACCTTCGCTCTTGTCGGTGGAGAAATTGCCATAATTTTCATTTGTTTGCCTTTTTCTTGACATCTTGGTATGACATGACATTCCTCATCCCCTCATTCC
Organism: Pyrausta aurata; assembly: GCA_963584085.1. Classification (NCBI taxonomy): domain Eukaryota; kingdom Metazoa; phylum Arthropoda; class Insecta; order Lepidoptera; family Crambidae; genus Pyrausta; species Pyrausta aurata. The sequence goes on from OY757270.1 coordinate 1,839,503, forward strand.
TTCCACTTTCAAAAACTTCAGATAGGTAAAATAGATAAATTGGCGATTTTATGTAATATGACAATAAATAGAGCAATACAAATACACTTCAACAAAGACTAATCCTTAGTTTTATCGAAAAATAAACATCATCATCATCATTATCAAAAGGACGTCCACTATTGAACATAGGCCAACCCCACGGCTTTCCACAGCGACCGATCACAAGCGGACTGCATCAAGTTTAATCCTGCGATCTTTACAAGGTCGTCTGTCCATCTTGTCTGTAGACGTCCTACGCTGCGTCTTTGGCCGAAGGGTCTCCAATCTAGAAATTTTCTGCCCCAACGGCCATCAGTTCGTCGCGCTATGTGCCCTGCCCATTGACACTGAAGCCTTACAAGTTTTTAGGGCTATAACCGTTACCTTAGTTTTTCTATGTATCTTCTCATTTCTGATTAGAACTCGTAGAGAAATACTGAGCATAGCCTTCTCCATCGCTCGTTATGTGATTTTAAGCTTTGTTATAAGGCCCATAGTAAGAGACCATGTTTTGGATCCATATGTCATCACACACCTCCGGTTTGCCAATGATATAGTCGTTGTGGCAAAGACGCTGGACAACCTTGGCACAATGCTCGAAGAAATGGATGAAAAGGACGAACATCATGTCGAGCTCCCATGTTGTACCTACTCCAGTATCTGTTGGAAACTAAATTCTTAAAGTTGTTGACGAGTATGAGTCTACCTGGGAAAAGTAATCCAATTAAGTAGGTCCAACTTTGAGAAAGAGGTCAATCGACGACTTCAACTCAGCTGGGCAGCGTTTGGGAAATTGTGCAAGAGAATCTTCTCGTCTCAATTACCTTAGTGTCTGAAGACGAAAGTCTTCAACCAGTGTTTGTTACCAAATATAAACATGTTGATTAGTTTTTTTGTTTATATTTCATAGAATCAATAAAGAAAGGCACAAAAAGCTAAAATAAACCTTTATCGATAGACCAGCAGTCATTTATTAAAACGCTTTAGGTATTTATTATTTTGATCATTCTAATACATTATAAGGTTACATTTTTTATAAGGTTACATCAATTCTCAATTCATTTTCTCTATTCGGTGCTTCCTCAATTCGGTGCTTAACTATTCTCAAAAACCACTCAACTAAATTAAGGCAAATCGTTATTTTTAGATTCAGGGTGGGGTAAACTTAATTTTTTGTTATATTAATTACTTAAAAAACCAAATTACAAATCAACCACCGAATTGAGAAAAAAAGTACCCTTCTGTAGAAATGTCCAGATATAAATAATCACTGTAAAATAAACAGTGAAGATTTAAATCTCAATAGTTAGATTAGATAGACCTTCATCAACTTCTACTACATCGTGTGTTAGGTAAATGTAATAATCATGATCGTGGGCTAGTTATAAATCACACACAGAACGCTGGCATGTTCAATGTCAAAGGTTTCTCATAATAATATAAGACAATTAGATAAATCGAATGCTGTACCTAAAAGGCAATGTTAATCAAGTTACTAGTAACCCTACCTAAAGTTCATTTGCTTGTATTTTATTACAGGCTTTAAAATTATGTTACTCATTGGCAACCTTTCATCAGAATAATATTTATTAGTATTTTTTCAATTGATCCCAAAAAAAACTTCTCTGTTCAAAGACTTAAACTTCACTGTTCATATTCCCGGTCCAAAAGTTTCAATACTTAAAATGGGTGCTGTTTGGCTTTATAAAATAACTAACTTTGCAGCTTTGCTGTAAAAGTGCATGCCATTTTAGTATTATCATTCTCTACTTACTTACTCCTAAACTACAACTTCATCCATTTTAAAATTATTTTAAAGTGAGTTAAAGCTATATGAAACCCCTTTTTTTCCTATCGCTTGTTAAATAATGATGGCCGAATAACAAAATGGCACAATGCTCTATCTAGATCATAAAATTAATATTCCTATCGGGATAATAATTCTATGATCTAGATGGTCTTCACCAATGTCATTGTTAGACGCGGCGTGAGTCACGCAGCCTGCTTCAGCACACATAGAACAGACAGCCCAACCCGTACAATACCTTATTTCTTTGGGTTTACTAATTAGTATAAACAAATTGAAACTGAAAATTGAACTCCTTTTACTCTATTTGGTAATAACAGCTTATTTTTAGCCAAAAAGATAACTTCTTTGTTAGATGTATAAAATAAGAGAAGGAGGCTAAAAGTTAGTCTTTTAATCAGTATATGTAAGAAAATCTTCCATTTCCATACATTATTATTATATTTTGTATATACAATTTAAATCATTAGGTATTAGCACTTTTGGGGACATTGTTTTAGACGCAATATTTTTATTGTTACTACTAGAAGGCGTTGTTAACTATTATCTACTTCCTGAATTGTAAACTGTGTTTTTTGTTGTAATTACTTACGGTCTTTTCAACCGACTTCAAAAAGGAGGTATGTCAAAACTACACAAATGAAACATAAATTATCCTGTCTGCTAAGCATTTCTGCTCTAACTTTTGTTTCGTCAACAATTTTTTTGACGCCAACAAACTTGATACAAATATGCTGTGGAATTCATGATAATACTCTTGATAGCAACTAGGGTCAGTCGAACTGACTTTGCTCTTTAGGCTTTGACCTCTGGCAACACGAACATTGCTGTTGCGAAACCTTGGGAATACAATTTTCAGCCCTGTCCCATTGTGTTTCCGTCCAATATCGCTTGGCAATATTATCGTGGCATGATCAATGGCAGCTGTAGGAATTGAAATTTGTACCCGCGACCTATTTATTAGGCTCGGGCTCGTTGATTTATAATATCCGCTTTTAATTAACTAGCAACAGTGTTGATTACACCGTACACTACGCCTCGACTGAAAGTAGGAAGTATCTAAATGGAAGAATGTTAGCATCCAGCGTTAAATATCCTAGTGATACGTAAGCAATGTTGATATTTGATGCGCAAAAGCATGCGGCGCGGGAGGGGAAATAGGTGACAGAGATCGAATCCTGAAGGCATTCGGGCGTGAGCCTTGAGGTGTGGTAGAAACGTATTAGTAAAATAATTGTGGATATCGTGATATAATGGTTATGTGATGTAAGCCGATTGATTAGTAGTAAAAGTTAAGTGATTACCAAGGAATGTATTTAAAATCATGAAAAATATAAAACTATTCAAGAACAAAGGATTTTATTGAGAGCTATATTGACCAGCGCTAACAAGAAAGAAACAAAAAAGCCATGCACACACATGCGGGCATTGATTGATACAATATTGTAATATAATATAAGCTTGGATTAATTAATAAGTCAGAAAAGGCCCATGGCAGCTAAATGAAAATTTTGTTAAGTGCCCACGGCACTGAAGCACATTTTCACAAAGGTAGGTATCGAAGCTTGTATCGATTAAAATACAAACCAGACATTATTAAGTTCATGTATCGGCCTGAAATCATTAAAATATGTATTATTTGCTTTAATTTGTATTTTAGTTGATATCTTAAAAGTGACCCCTATTGTTTTAGCAAGTAGATAGCTGTTTATCATGTTTATTTTACAAATGATAGAAAACTTTTAGCTAGGTAGATTATGTGGGAGTAGTTCTTAATACAATTAATAAAGAATCAAAAAATGAAAGAAAATATTAGGTAACACGTTTCTTTCTGTTAACTGTACAAACAGCCCGCTTAGAAATTAGATTAATTAGTAAGAGATCGTTAATTAGCTTGCAGCGTAAATAACCCCTTGCTAATAAATCACGTAGTCAATCTACCTAGAAGAACAACTGGAATACTTTGGAAATAAATTTATTACTGCTTATCAGTATTAAAAGATGTAGAGTCGTACTAAGTGGTCAAAGAGTTACCATGGCACAGAATATATAATGACCATGGGCTAGCTAGACAAAAACAGAGAAAACTCCACCGTCAAGCAAGAACAAAAGAATAAGAACCAAACAAAAACTGAATTAAATCATACCCTTTGGGTCGATTTGTATTTTTTTTTAAAGATAATTTATTCACAACAACATACAATAAAAGTACGTGTATGTACCTAAGCCATGAGTTTGCAAACAAAAACAAGTCGGTAACGTCAAAAAGTAAAATGGGGCAATTACAATAAATTAATTGGTCTAAAAATTGTGGGTTCGTTCTATTAACCCGAGGGAATTGACGATTTATTAGGCCAGACCAATTAATTTAAAACTCCGAACTCCGAACTACCTAGTTTCTATAAAATACAACTAGAACAAACATGTTTCTACACTATTTAATGATGAGACCTAAGGTAGTTTTTCGTATGTATGTCATCAAAAGTAAGGTTTTAAGTAGAGTATGCATACTACAGGAGATGGATGTTGAACGCAAAGAGCTATCGCTCAGTGGCAAGTTTTAAATGTAGGCATAAGTACTGGATTCGTGTTAATCCACAATATTTCAATACTTGTTCACTTTTCAATTACTAATGATCATTAAACCAGCCACTCCACACCCATTATTGCAAAGCTAACGATTTCATTATGTTTATTGTTGCGCCCGCGCGCACCTATCATCACGTCTCGCGTCTGCGCTGTTGTACTTGTACCACAAAGACGCCACGCTCACTTCCTGATCACATTCATTATAAATAATAATAAATCACGAGATAAATATAGAAATAGACAGCTGGTAAATAAACACGAGTGCGCTGTCAAGGTGTTAACTGCTGCATTACGTCATCTCACCAATAAATCTGAGCTTATCGAATTTTGATAAGGAACACTTGCGGAGATCAGAGTAAACATAGTAATGAGTTTTAAATTGGATTTTGATGATTTCATGACAAAATAAGTATTACAAGTTCATAAATGCTTTTAGCATTAAGTCCACCTTTGTACACTAAATTTGTGCAATAAAGTCTTTAAATAAATAAATAAAATAAATACCTACTACAAGTGCCTTTGTATAAAATGTGATAGTATCTGAGGGAGGATGAAACTAAAGCGTATTTTTATAGGTTTCAAGATTAAGCCGGAGCAATTAATTTGATGATGATTATGGTTTGAACCCTATTGTTACGTACATTGGAATGTTTTCGCAGAACTGATATAGCATTGATACATCGTAACGGGTTATATTATGAGGATCTCTAATGCGGCGAGTTCACGGAGACCAATTTGATTTTATTACTTGATCTTGTTTTATATCATTGTTAAGGAACTGAAACAGTATTCATCTACTTGTCTATTGTGAGGATCCCTGTGTTTCCACAACGGAGGTCAATCTTTGGCGGCGAGATCTCTTAGAGGCGCTAATTTGTTCAGCCTCGTTTCGTTCCCAACTCTGTAAACATCGTAAACGAACACAGATTCGAGCCCATGGAAGCGGTATGTGGTGTGGGTGCTACATAAGGTCTAGCTTTTAAAATACATATTTTATTTTTTCTGTTCTACCCAGCCCCTTGCATACAAAAAAACAACCTAGGCGGGTGAGATGTCATTTTCAGTGTATTGTTTTGAGCTTAATTGTACAAAACTATGCTCATACTTATAGGGTCAATATTTTTAAAGATATGAAGGGTTTGTGAACTTGCACTTGGCCGGTTTTTTTCTTAATATTAAATATATGCGACAGTTTCTAAATTTTAAGCAGGTTTTTTGCGTATCCAAATCTCTGTGGATGAATCAATCCATAGATCTATCCTTCTTTTCACTAAAAATCCAGATCAACAAGTGTCACTATTTACTCGATCCATCGATATGCATATAGTGTGGATGGCTCCTATTAAATAAGTCAACTTATAGGTCATCATCATCATCTTTATGACCCAGGTTCTTGTCGGTGGAGTTTTTTCTAAAAATCCAACTTAGGGTAACCATTTTAGACTCCCCATTACATTCTAGTAATCCTGCCGCTGTTTGGTCTGGGACTGCTTATTCAACATATTCGTAGTTAACCACCATATGGTTGCCGTTCACTATCCGCCACCTGTGACCCCGAACTTTAGTACAACCCTGAATTATCACATACATTAACAATAATGATTTCGCAAAGTTGTGGTCATGTCCACGCTCACCCCCTGATAGCAACTTCCAGTCTTATATCTCTCCGTGCAAAGAGCAAACAGTAGAAATAGATGTGCATCTGCTAATGTGCGTCTAAATTCGTGCGCACGCACCGACGTTTGCTATTTCGGACAGCAGCCTCTTATAGCCGCCTATTTTGGGCGATCGACGAGGCTCGATGGTCAAACAAAACCTAAGTGTTTACTTGTCATTTTCGTGTTTGGACAACTTTAATTTGTAGTCGATGATAATTAACACGGCGTTGGAGTGCTATTTTTGTATTTTTTTTATGTTTCTTAATCAGATAGAGAAACACCACATGATTTCTCAAGGATAAATACTTATACCTCTATATGCGCAACTTATATGCGTGGGAAGGTATAATCAGTATAACATAAGTACTAACATTTGTTATCTGCTGGTTGCTGTTACCTTATTTTTTTCGTGTGGGCTTTATTAGCCGTTAGGAGCGCCTAATATGGCTCAGTCGGACCGGACCGCTATCCTCCGAAGCACAGATAATATACTCCGAAGTAAGATCATTTTCCTTATCAGAAAATAACGTCAAACATTTAAAGCTTTAAGTATACATATAGGTAGGTACTTTAGTCAGACTTGGAACATGTTTTTTTACAATATTTTATTGGATGAACGTAGAATCAAGTTTATCCTAAATCAAGAATCATAAATCTTAATTGAATTGAAAGACAAGATCCCTAGGTAAACATAATTGTTATTTTTATCTTTGCCATCGTTTTATGAGTTGTACCCACTGAATAGATAAATAAGGTTGTACCTTGGCGAGCACTAACAGAAATTTCCATGAAGGCATAACAGACCCTGACATTATGGTAATCCAAACCTTACTAATTAAAACCATCTTTCATATAAACCTGTTACGATTACAACCAATTACAACCATGCATGTATGTCACCGTCTTATTATGACTTAATCTAAAGTGTATGTATACATTAGAATGTATCTTATCCGCCAAGACTCCTTTTAAATAAAAATAAATATATTTGGTGAAAATCTCACAAAACTAGAGATGTCCAGGTTGTTAACGCAGTCATAATAGGCCATTAATATAACTGTAGATATTGTAGATTAAAGTGTGGTCTCTAACATTTACTACGTGTGTACACAATGGATAAAGGCACAGTAGGATTTCTTATAAACAATGGATTAATAGAGATTACTTTAATATTTTCTGCGCATTTTTTACACGTAGGCGTAGTAATATTATATCTTCTGTTACGTAGGTACTTCACTAGGTATATTTCTACTAATTGTCGCGAATGAAAGTATCCAACGACTTAAGTATTTATGTCATCAATTGATTTATTTTTGTTTCACTTTAAAAAAGAAAGAAAGAATGAGTAATTTGTTGGTACCTCCCCTCAACCTCATAACCCGCTTCAAACACTCCTGTGATCCTCCTCCCTGGTAAGTTTTAGGAGTTTTTCAGTTACAAATCTTATTGAAACCCATAATTGAGCTTCAGCTGTCTTACCGCCAACCAGCGTGGCCCTTCTGCTTCTACTTTATTTAATCACCTCGTAAGATTTGGCTACGTGCACCACACTGTGTGACTCACCTTCCTAGAACCGAAGCTAAGAATTTACGCTCATCCGGAACACATCCGGTAAAGTCTTGTGTTTTATTTACAATAGCCAGCAATTTATATTCCGAGTGAAATCATTAGTAAAACAGATAGAGGAAGTGTTTCGTTATCTTTTGTACAGTCACGAGTTGATCCATTTATTAGAATTGCTTTACTACTGATATTATTTATTTACTAATGGACTTCGTGTAATTAGTATTTTAAAAGGTAAATTTACGTTATGTTGTTTTATGTTTTATTAATAACAAGGAGTAGTTGATTTTTGTTTTATAGGGTTTTGTCACTATACAAACTTAATAATATAAATTGCACTTGAAAAAGCAACCGTGACTCTGTAATTGTTAATGGGACGGTGGCCGAGTGGTATAGGCATAAGGTTACTCGTCTGTCACAGAGTCACAAGTCAGCTTTTTACAAGTGCAATCTAGATTAAAATGAGTAGGTTAGTAATGCACGACATTTTGTTTCTTGTATGGTTACGTAGAGTCTTTAATACTTGAGTAGAACGCGAACGATAGAAGCTTTGTGATTTCAATAAATGTAATCATATCTTAGATGTATTATTATGTCACGTTATTAATTATCTAAAAACATTTCTTCTACAATACTAATCTGGGCCCAAATTCTCGCCTCAATCGAACTTTTATCGTGTCGTTCTTCGATTACAAGTCTTACCGTTTTACCGAAAAAATCAAATGTACGAAAGAAATGCATGGAAATCGTTACCCTGATAAAGCAAAAACTGTATTTTATTCGAAAATTCAATCGAACAACTTTTTATGAATGCGAACTGAACGTGAATTGAGGCCCTGAACAATGTTTGTCAAAGGTTTGTTTGACCCACATCGCGTGTACTAGAAAAGAACGATAACAATAATTGCATATTACGAGTAAGTAGGTATGAACTTATCAGAAATGCCTTTACGATTAAATCATGTTACCTACTTTTAATGCAAAAGAAAACAACAACCTGACATTCAGATTTCATTCCGATCCGAGGTACCATTAGTCCGATCAGAGATTCCAGTTTAGTAAAGGTGTTTTTTTAACGAACTCTCTTACTTAATTTATTTCAATTACTTGTTTAGTTTTGATTGAAAAACATGATGCCATTTTATCCGGCTAGCGGCGATTTTGTCTCATTGCAACAGATTTTTTTTAATTTAGATGTAAGGATATTATTTCTATAGTTTGGAAACAAAAGCCAACGTGTTGCTCTAGACGAGAGAAACAACATTTAAAGCTATTGCTTCACCTATTTAAAATTATAATTTTCTAACTCATCTCGCCATTATAAAATAAAAGAAAAATTGTCCATAGACATTCAAAACCATAGAGCATCATAAAGCTCTACTTACTTACCACAGAGTAAAAACCGATCATTGCCAAAGACACATAGAGCAGCTGTACAACATCTGGGCCCCTATTTTTGAATCATTCGCTTCAAGATGGCGAGTGATTTTCGTTCGACGTAGTGTCAAAAGTCATAGAAAAAAAATCGTTTTCGAACGAAAATCACTCGCCATATCCAAGCGAGTGATTCAAAAATAGGGGCCCTGAATGAAGACAAAATCTTTATTTAAATAGACGATCTTCCAAAATCAGTACCAATTTTTACTTCAACTTTAATCACTGTTCACTCCAAATCCTGAGCCCACGTGGAACGGTACTGAACACTGCGGCGAAGGCGGAACTCCGTAAAGGCATTTACCGAGTAGATAGCATCGCAGCTGCTGGCAGGCTGCAGCACACCTGCATATTCCATTCATGCGCTTGCGCACATTTGCATTGCTGTTTGGCGCACTCCGTATCGAGATTCGAGCAGACTTATAAGACCAGGAGCCCTATTTTTGAATCATTCGCGTCAAGATGGCGAGTGATATTCAATGATTTAAGTCGAATTTTAGAATGAAAACCGGTTGTAATCTACACAAAAAGGATTTGAAAAATCTTTGCTCAATTTTGTGAGTACTCACGTCTAGATTTTGAGTGATTTCCGTTGATTTTTTATGTGTTTTCGAACGAAAATCACACGCCATATCCAAGCGAGTGATTCAAAAATAGGGACCCTGAAGCTCTATTTTTGAATCACTCGCGTCAAGATGGCGTGTGATATTCAATGATTAAAGTCGAATTATGGAATGAAAACCAGTTGTAATCTACACAAAAAGGATTTGAAAAATCTTTGCTCAAATACCTACTCAAGTATATATTTCGCGTGGTTTTCGTTGACTTTTTATTCGTTTTCAAACGAAAATCACACGCCATATCCAAGCGAGTGATTCAAAAATAGGGCCCTTGCCATTGTCTGTTAGACTGTAGCTGGGCGAACCAATCAGTGTGGGTGTACTTGTTACTTACTGAGGCTGTACTTTGTAAGACATTTCTCGTACTTTTTAGGGTTCCGTAGCCGAATGGCAAAAAACGGAACCCTTATAGTTTCGTCAAGTCTGTCTGTCTGTCTGTCTGTCTGTCTGTCTGTCCGTCCGTATGTCACAGCCACTTTATTCTGAAACTATAAGCATCACATAGCTGAAACTTGGTAGGTAGGTGTATTTTTAAAAGATGAAATATGAAACCAAAAATTGCGCACGGGCGGGATTCGAACCAGCATCTTTCTGGCTATCCGGGCCAACTGCTCTTCCAATTGAGCTACCGTGCCGTCGATTGGAATCAATTCAATTCGTGAAGTCAATTGGAAGAGCAGTTGGCCCGGATAGCCAGAAAGATGCTGGTTCGAATCCCGCCCGTGCGCAATTTTTGGTTTCATATTTCATCTTTTAAGAATAAAATATGACACTGTGAGTGTTAAAAATATTGTAAAACCATTGAGTAGCGAAGCGTTATCATTTCCAAGTTGAATTTATTCTGTAAAGAATAACAACTTGGCCCGCTGTTGCATAAACAGACGGGTAGATGGCGCTAACGTCACGCAATGACGTATCAATGAAACCAAGAATTTCGCGCGGTCGGATCGACGGCACGGTAGCTCAATTGGAAGAGCAGTTGGCCCGGATAGCCAGAAAGATGCTGGTTCGAATCCCGCCCGTGCGCAATTTTTGGTTTCATATTTCATCTTTTAAGAATAAAATATGACACTGTGAGTGTTAAAAATATTGTAAAACCATTAGGTGTATTTTGTTCACCGCTTTCCGATTCAGATACAAAAAATAAGAAAAAAATAATATTTAAGGGGGGCTCCCATACATGAAACTAAAACCTAAACATTTTTTTTTACTCAAACTTATGCGTGTGGGGTGTCTATGGATAGGTCTTTGAAAATGATGTTGAGGTTTCTAAAACCATTTTTTCTTAAAGTGTAAGGTTTGAGATATAGACGCTTCCAAAGTGGTAAAATGGGCGTCCCCCCCATCTAACTTTTGAACTAAGAAAGTGAAAATTTTGAAAAAAATATATGATGTAGATCTCAACAAAAATTTGCAACGAAAATTGGTTTGAAGGAGATCGAACCAGTAGTTTTTGAGATATTGCACATTTTTATCAACCGCAAATATAACTTTGTCTTTCATACAAACACTATGAAAAACAAAGTTATTTTTGCTGTCGCAATATATTGTGATGTTTTCGTTAAGTGAATGTAAGAGGACCCTGAATTCAGTTAAGGGTGGCACGGAACCCTCAGTGCGCGGGTCCGACACGCACTTAACCGGTTTTTTCATTTAAATAGGGTAAATTGCTATCGACTCCGACCGACGAGCTCACCCAGATGAAGCCTTTTGGTTGTAAATCTTACGCAGGTACATACATATTATATTAGCCATCCTTTTCATTCAAAGTGTTAATGGTATAAGCGACAAGGAGTCCTATTTTTGAATTACTCGCTTTGAAATGGCGAGTGATTTTCCTTCGACAACGAGTAATTTCCTTTGACTTTTAAGTCATCTTTGAACGAAAATCACTCGCCATCTTGAAGCGAGTGAGTCAAAAATAGGACCGCTAGAATTGAAAACGCGGAAGTTATCTTTTAGAGAAGGCATCTATAGGTAAACCGCTTCATTGAGACTTCGCCTGCGGGGTACAGGGGTGCGGGCGGAAAGACGAGTCTTTCCGCCCGCACCCCGCAGTCAGTCAGCAGCAGTCATTACAGTCCCCGCTCTCGAGCGGGGACTGTAATCGCCGCCGGGCGGCGGCGATACACAAGAGACGAAATTTGCCGCGACAGTTCTTAAGATATGTGACGTCAGTGGTCACAATGGTAGTCGTCAGTGTCGACACTTTATAACATTACATAACATATTGGAAAAATATATTCGATGCGATAGAATTACACTAATGAGAGTGAATTAATTCTAAATATTATTATCCAGAGCCGTGGATTTTGATCAATAAATAAAATGAAATCTTATAATTAGATTAATTTTAAGGCAAAATTAAAAACTTCAAATAACATTCCCTGGTTACTTTTGCGACTGTTTTGTTTCAGTGTATATCTAGTTCATATTCCACTGAATTTGGATCTATATTTTATTCGTAAATATTCGTATATATTTAGAGTCTTTATTAAAACACTGCTATTTTACATTGTTAAACGGTAGCGTTAATGCTAAGTGCATTCTCTTCCCCAGTTATACCTACCTTAGCATAGAATATATAAAAGTACTACAACTTTAGGTCATGTACAAAGATTGTAACAGGTGCAGGGGAATGGTGTAAAATATAAATAAAAAAAACATAACAAAAAATACAATTATATAGATTTTGTGTCCGAATATACTGCGACTCATCTTCAGACTTCAGTCAGACAGTATTCTCTTGTGTATTTCTGTCAAAGCGTCCGCAACTGACAACAGATGCTATCGCTACCTGTGTAGCGAGCGTACTGAATTTTGAAAATAATGTGCCTGCCGCCCGCACCTCTCACAAGCCCCGCTCTCGTCTCCCCCCGCGCCCCTGTACCCCGCAGGCGAGGTCTCAATTTCGCGGTTTACCTATAGTAAGAAAAACTAAATGTCAGATCATGCCAATGACTTCTATGTTTCATGGATGGCTGGTTATGTGCAATTTGAGCGTGACGTTTACGAGTACTATTCTGATTGTATTTTAATTCTATTTGGAATGGGTTTGCTTAACTCCCGAGTCGATGATCTAGCTAGCAAGCTCAAGCGAAAGAATCCTCTTCACACTGACTTTGAAGATCTTTCCGTTGTAATATTTCATTATGAAGGAAACACTAATGCAGATAGAGAGATAGAAAGCATCAATCAAACATCGGCTTCACTGTTTTGCGATTGCTACCGCGAATATTGCATGTATTTTCAGAAACCTGCGTTGATAATATTGATTTACCCTCAAAATCTCTAAGATACTACATTTACCTACTACACTGATAAATACTTGAAATATCGAAAGTTTTGCCATAATTTTCTTATCTTTTCAATGAACGAACAGGCGCTCAAGCTTGAGGCCTTTATTTGACGGACACTTGCTCTTATCACTCTTATCAGCTTATCACACATCCTTCCACTGTCCACTTGTGCTCAAATCCACAGTTTACACTGACTGTAGTGAGTATTTTGTGACAAATCTGAGATCACTCTTCACTTAAGCTGAGCTGAGGTGATATATCGTGTGTCTTACAGACGGTCAAAACTATGTACAAGATGTTTTAAAACTACCCGTTTATTGAAAATGAAGCAAGCTACTCAGAATCACAACTTTATCCGAGAAACTTATTATGGTATGCAAAAAACGACTCTCCGTGGAACTCAGAGGGGTCACGTGACCGATAAAGTCTGGGAATTAGAAAAATACTATGCGTTTTTCGAACTGTGTTTCTAGGAGAAAGTTGATAAGTTACTGATTCTGAGTAGCTCCCTTTATTTTGAAACACCTTGTACATTGACTAAGGTCAAGTGTGTTTTCATTTAGGGTGCCTATTATAATCGTATTTACTGAACATATTGACTTCTTCATCTATTGGACAAAACGAATTTTGTGCGCAGTATCATTAATTCACGGTAACTCTAAGTCAAAACATCAATTAACGAGAGTTCGCGAAAACCTCTAAGTTTAGATTGCGAAGTGCGGAAGTCTTCATGTATAGATGTGTTCTTGTGTAGATGTCAAGGATTAAACAGCCTATTTTACCGAGATTTTGAGCAAACACAAACAAACAAACATTTTATATTGAGTTGCTGAATAATTATATTTGCAAGTATGTTTTATTTCAGCTATTAAGATTTGTTATACATTTAATAATTATTTTCGCATTAAAGGGCTATTTATAGAATTTGTTATTGCAACGTTTGTACCATGACTCATTTTACCATCCGATTAGGTTACTTTATCAAACAAACAGTTGGTTTCCCAAGAACAAAGTTTAACTGTGTCGCGCTTCGCGCTTTATAAAACACGTTTACAAGCTCACGAGTGAATTCTAGAAAAATTATCGGGTAAACAAGGAAATATGCTAATGATTAATTCACATGTCAAATTATTGCGCCGTAAAGCTTAGGAACTATAAAAACGCTCTGCATAATAATAGTTTGTAATAAAGCATTTGATGGTTCGACCCTGCGTCCTTACACCCACGCAGACACAGTGTAAGTTATGTCAGTAGGTAACATCTGTTTCATAATGATGCCGATCTAGATTAGTGTAGGATATGTACGTGAAACGGAACATAAGATAAGAGATGACTGACTAGAGAGAGTGACGAAGAAGAAGAACGTTTGAAAGAGAAATGTAGTAGTTGACATTATGATTGAAATGAAAGGAGAGTGTGCGATGCATATTTTGTATTGTGAGAAAGGTTATCCTGTATTTTATCGTTTGATAGATCAATTTATAAATAAAGAAGTTTATAACCGATAAGGCGAGTTCTTTTTCCATCCCATACAGGGCTAACTGGACGTCGACTTTGGAATCAAAGTTAGTTTTTTGGTCAGCTTATTTTTACCCAAAATGTGTGGAACAGACGAGGTCAGACAATGCCTGTCAGTAAAAAATGCTCTTAACTGATTCAATGCCAGAAGGCTTCTTGTAGCGTGTTAAATTGCCCGAGAAATTATAGGTAAACCGCGAAATTGAGACCTCGCCTGCGGGGTACAGGGGCGTGGGGGGAGGCGAGAGCGGGGCTTGTAAGAGGTGCGGGCGGCAGGCACATTCTTTTCAAAATTCAGTACGCTTGCTACACAGGTAGCGATAGCATCTGTTGACAGTTGCGGACGCTTTGACAGAAGTACACAAGAGAATACTGTCTGACTGAAGTCTGAAGATGAGTCGCAGTATATTCGGACACAAAATCTATATTATTGTATTTTTGTCGTGTTTTTTTTAAATTCTATTTTACATCATTCTATCATTAAGTCCACCGTTTGAACACTGTTAAATAACAGTGTTTAAATAAATGCTCTAAATATATACGAATATTATATAATAAAATATAGATCTAAACTCAGTGGAATATAAACTAGATAATATGAATATGAACTCGATAATACACTCAAACAAAACAGTCGCAAAAGTTACCAGGGAATGTTATTTGAAGTTTTTAATTTTGCCAAAAAATCTATCTTATTTTAAAATTCCATTTTATTTATTGATCAAAATCCACGATTTTGGATAGTAATATTTAGAATTAATTCACTTTTATTGGTGTAATTGTATTGAATCGAATATTTTTTTCCAATATGTTATGTAATGTTTATAAAGTGTCGACACTGACGACAACTATTGTGACCACTGACGTCACATATCTTAAGAACTGTCACGGCAAATTTCGTCTCTTGTGTATCACCGCCGCCCGCACCCCTTACATTCCCCGCTCTCGTCTTTCCGCCCGCACCCCTGTACCCCGCAGGCGAAGTCTCAATGAAGCGGTTTACCTATAGTACCTTTGTTATTCCGTGTTGATCGTTTTACGGCACAAATCATTTTACATGCCTAAAAAAATTTAGCAAATATTTAATTATTGTAATGATTTGTTAGGATTGTTTCATAGTTACGGTTTAAATTATACCCGAAGTATTTTTACAAGTTTTTTTTGGGCAGTAATAGAAGCAAAAAATTTAAAATAGGCCGTTTCCCAGTAGCAAAAGAAACCAGTAATCAATTCTAATTGTTAATTATGATAAAAATAAATTTATTGTTATTCCCAACAAAATAATCAGCAATGTATTGCAAAATTTGCAAACAAATGTGTCCAGTCACAGAACTTGACATTGTCCCTCCCTTTACGAGTTAGCGATTTTGATTAGGGATCATAACTTTAGATTACTACATTTTGAGTAAGAGTAGAATTATATTATCTGTGGTAAGAGTAATTTTTGCTCCTATTAGTAGGCCACTCGCTGTATTCTTCGCGTTGAAATAAAGTAGTCTAATATTAAATTAATTAAAGTAGTATATTTGCGTTGTAGATATTTAGATTGCGTGTAGCTTTGAGAAAATGAAATAATCATGAATGAAATCCTCATAGTTCCATTTGATTATAAATATAAGTTCTTAATATCTGATCAGGATTTTATGAGTTGCATGTGAATGCAACTAATAAACACCGCGGATTCTTCGTGCATCACTTATCTTGAGGAAGGTTAGCTCCAAGGTGACGGCTGCATGGATATTTGCATAATATTGTTATTTATATTCGACTTGTTAGCTGTTAAAATCTATTCTTTATTTTACGGCGCAGACGACGGATGGACTGTGCGAGATAAACATTACTATATCAATATTGTGTTTATTAATTATCATTAATCCAATAATACAAGGTGTTTCGAAACAACGAATAAATAATGAAAGCAGTTACTCAGAATCAGTAACTGTACAACTTTCTCCTAGAAACATGGGTCGAATAACGCCAAAAATAATTTGACTTCCTAATACTAAATCGGTCATGTGACCCGTCTGATTTCTATGGAGAGTCAATTAATTTTTGGGATATTTCGACCCATGAAAGTTGTTCAGTTACTGATTCTGAGTAACTGCCTTCATTCTTTATTCGTTGTTTTGAAACACCTTGTATATTGATCAAAGAAGCAATCGCCATGAATAATTTTTCAGAACCACACCTATGCTCACCATACTTAGTTTTATCCGAAATATCCTGTAAATAAAGTGAACTATTGTGATTAGTTAACAAAGCTGAATATGCGGGTTTGGGTTTGCTTTTCAGTTTAGTTAGACTGTCACTGCTACCTTTTTTTTACCTACCTACAATTTAGCCGCTCAGATAATGCTATTTCACGTTGGCAATTTTGACAGAAACATACATCATGTGACAAAATAAAAACGTAAAATACAATTTCTCAGCAGCTAAACTATAGTTAAAAGTACATGCTCATTTGTATTACACACTCGCAGCTAACAGCTGGTCAACTTATTAGGCAGCCATTATCATTGGTTGCATTGCAGCTGCAGTATACGCTTATATTACATGTTATGCCAATTACTCCGTGACCTACTAACCCATAATTTAATTAAAACTACGTTATACATAATCTAAAATTGCAGTTTAGGATTAAGATTTTTTAACATCCTTTACAAATCCGATGATCTTCTTTTTTTTTAAATATGGTACGGATTTACTCTTGTCTTCAGACTATACCAGATGAGGCATAGACGGGACGACGATGAAGCGAGATCACCAACAAGAATCACTCTTTTTTTTAAAATAACAGGGTTGTAGTCTCTCCTAAGTCCTACCTACATTTTCTCCAAAGGTTTTATATTTAACCGCTAGAGGTATTGCAAAGAAAGCCCTAAGGTAGAGTCTCTAGTTGAAAACACATCGTCTTAAGTCTTCCTATCTCTAATTAATCACTTATTTTCATAACTTAAGTCTAGGATAAGCTTTACTTTAATTTAAGCTGCTGTAAATGTGAACCAGAAATCAGAAAGCTTATTTGCAAGGAAGGATTCATAAATTATTTAGAGTATATAAGAAAAAAAAAATGTTAAAGTACGAAATATAGCATACAAATAAAATATGACTAAGTCAAAGTCTGAGGTCAAAGTTTTTTAAGATGTTGTTTGAACAGGAGTCTTTTATTTATTTTTAAACTCTATTGCACTGTAAGTTGTACAATTGGCGGGTTCTCTTTCAAGTCCTTAAATCCTTAAGAAATATCCTTATCATCGAGCACGTTCCCTTAAAAGTTTTTTATCTTCATAATTATTTTTGTGTACGAAGGTTCGTATCTTGTCTTTTTTGTCCAAAAGGGGTCTCTCTAAAACGCTCGGCTCGGAATGTCTACATTCCCAAAAAATAACACTGCAAACCATTTCTTATTGCTTTGGGTGTAGGGACCAACGATTTGTTTTTTGTTTTTCCATGTCTGACACCTTGATGCATTCCTCATCATTTGTGACGGTGGAATGCCTCCTGTTGGTCCGTATATCACTTAGGCCGATATTATGTTTTTTGAGTTGTTTTGTAACGTCAATGTAGCCCAATTATGCTGGTAATGGAAGTTGGGAACGTTCAAAATGAGAGTGATAACTTCGGGACTAACTCTACGTTGATTAATGCTTTTTGGGCCAGATGAGGGAATAAAATTAATGTAGTGGTAAATAATGGGTAGCTAGTTCTCATGATAATGAGGTGTTTCAACATTATGTCGACTGTAGGGTGGGAGTATTTTGTGATGTGACAGCTGAAAAATTGTGATAAGGTTAAAAATAGGTTATTTACGGTTATAACTAAGGTTATTTAGGTTATATAAAACTTTTGATAATTAAAATAAAATAAAAATCATTAAAATAAAGGAGGAACTTATTTATCTTCTTATTTTCCCACCTACAATTACGAAAACATGTAGACTTAATGCGTGTACAATTCCACTCAAGATACTTACGGCATTAAAAGCGTAAGGTCACCCCGGCGGCGGCCCGTGTCAAGGCGAACGCACCACGATTTTGTTTTACATAACGATACTTATATGAGAGCGTAAACAACTTGATAAACGGCTAGAAATTATTATCTTTCAGTTGGTGTTTCTGTAACACCTGGTTATGGATACAACTCAACGTCTCAGCCAAGCAAAAGACATCGCTCTTGGCTACGAATAAATGGCTGCCACAACCATTGAATAGATAAATAAATGTTTATTTTTATTATCTATCTTTATTTATCCATTCAGTGGCCACAACAACACAAATCAGAAGACGGCAAATGTTATGCTGAAACCTACTCGATGTTGGAATGGAAAAGGCATATATTATGTATTGGACTTCGGTAGAAAGATATGTAATAGACAAAAATCTGTAAATTTTTGCAGTCTCCAACATTGAAAATGAGCGGTCTTTGGTTTAGGTGATGGAACACGGTGGGTGGTTTAGATAAGGAATGGTAAAATTGTGATTCCGAATGATATAGAAGTTTGGTCAGATGATAGTCTTAATTTCTAATTCCTTTTAAAGGTTGTCTGTGTGCACAATATAATAGTTAATAAATGCAAAAGAATAATTATTCTTTGAGTCTCAAACCTCAATATATCCAACAAAAAACGAACGCCCACACATATTAATTTTAACTTGACAAATTAAATTAAATTTATGACTTTTAATTTGACAAAATAGTTACTTATTCGATTGACATGTACTATTAATAAAAAATAAATTAAATTGTAATTAACTTTAAAATTCACGAATACCTCGTTGAGGTCATAATGTAACTAATTAATCACCTTTTGCCTAAATGTATTGTCTGCTGTTATATTATGAAGTGAATAAATGAATATGAATATATTAATACAAGTCAATCTTATTCAATAGCGCTTCTGGAGCTCTATTTTTGAATCACTCACTTCAAGATGGCGAGTGATTTTTGTTTGAAGTCAACGAAAGTAGCTCTTTTTCGAACAAAAATCACATGCCATATCCATGCGAGGGTTTCACAAATAGAGCTCCTGGAAGCAAAAAAACGACAAAGGCCAATATCGTTTGTGAGTCACCTACCTGCCCAAGTTACGCTGCGCCCACGCAACTTTGTTCGAGAATAGGACGGTATCGGTATCGGTTGAAGACTTTGAAGATGTCAAAAATACTAATGAAATTGTAGTTTCTTTCTACGTAATTTTAACGTACGTAAATTTTTTGGCAGGTTTTTTAGACTGGACGTTTATTGTCTGACCGTTTTGTAGTACCTGATGATGTCCTCCACGACGTGTCCGTCGGCGGCGTCACCTTGTCAATTTCTGGCATGAGCTCGGAGGTGACTTGCAAACCCGAACTTGGTCTTGAACGTGCGACTGCATAGGCTGCACTGCAAATGTCCACTAGAGCTAGCAGCTTTGGCAGCGAAAGCACCATAGAGTGTTCATTAGTATTATACTATTAAGACGTTTCCTTAAAACTACCTCAACTCCGACTCAACTGAGGAGCCCTCAAGGAAAGTTTCGAGGATACCTCGAAATCGGTATAAACAAAATGGTTTGTAGTATTTGACATCAGATAAGTATTCCTTAGCTAGGTAGCTCGCGAGGTACCTCAAATTTAACAATCGTTTCCTCAAACCTTCCTCACCTAGACTGAGCAAAACTTTGAGTTAAGGATTTTTTGCCCTTTAAGAATACCGATAAAATGAGCTGAGGTTGAGGTGAGTAGAGTGGAGGCGAAGAAACAGGTGTTAGAGTTTTGAAATGATTTTGTCAGATGTGTGACGTTCGTACCGTAGTTGTTTGATTCTATATGCTTTTCATTACCTGAAGGTTGTCTGAAAGAAATTGCTTCAGGCAATAAGACCGCCTGAAATGTACCCCTTTTTAATATTAGATGTTTCTTATTATTGTTAGGTCAAGTCAGACAGTGCAATCGAGCCCGTAGTTTACACTCAGGAAAACTGGATCAACTTTTATGAGGTAAACATAACAAATAATAGTATACTAACCAAATTGTCATAATCAAGTATTGCGTAATAGCATTCTAGGTACTCATACTCGTACGCACGTAGTTTTGTCACTGCTGGGAAAACCCAATAATCAGCGCTCATGCGCCGACCAGTGTTCAAGACCTCCCATTTTGTACTCAATTATAACTGCAAAAGTGTCAAGCTAGGTGGCTTTAGCAGTTTACCCGACACGCATTTGCAGCAGTCAGTGAAAGCAAACGGATATTTGCTCATTTGGCCCATTTTTATCGCAGTAAAAATCAGAATATTAATTTAATTTGAAAAGTTAGTTTTCTCACCACTGCCCTACAAAATATAGCTAGGTCTACGGAACTCATACAACTTGCTAGGGAAACTGTTCTACAATGCCTTTTTTATTTACAAGACCCAGTAAGAACATTTAAGTTGGCTATCATCAAAGAATAAAAGGCTCTAGCACCACTAACAAGATGCAAAATCTGTACTTGTTTATACTTACAACTCTGGGAACAGCTAGCAGCATTTATCACATTGTTTATGCCCGGTACATCATTAACATAATATCGCCATGTACGTACGAATGCCAAGTTATACTCTTCAATGCAACTATGCTGCTTGATATGGCTGTCCAGGATGTTGCTATAAACTTGCAGTAATAAAGATTATCTTATTAAATAACTAAGTATAAGTACCCAGCGGTATGTGTTCTTCCTTCTACGCAGCCAAGCAGAATATTAAAGTTGACTATCTTGCTTTTACAGTACCATTATGTTCTGTGCTTTTACGAGTTAGTTGGAGTCACGAGTACTTATATATTATGTCTTGAACATAGGCCGTAGGATTTAACAGACAAAGCAGATAGTTAAAACATTGCAGCTGAAATCGAAAGGGGAAATCGAGACGTCGTAACAAGCAAAATGCCAACACTATGAATATCGTCCTTCTTCAAACAGTATTTTCAGGCTCTAGGGCTGACACGAATGAAAAAAATATAGCCGGGTGAAATTGCGGTATTTTCAACTAATGCGTGCTAGTGCCAAAATTTTCATGATATTATGAGTTTTAACTGGCTAAGATGACCCTACTTGAATTTTATTACTGTGTCTTTACTACAAGTTATTCCGAAAATAAGGTTTTTTACTTTCAAGTTCTAATAATAATGTTCATACGCTTATAAAGATGATACCCTGCTTTACTACTTTGTAATTTGTTTTTTTAACTACTGATACCTTTTAAAATATTGTTTCCCATTACTTCTAGTAAATCCACGTACCCATACAGTACACCCATGAGGCAGGTTAATGAAGCAAACGGTCTGCAAAGTTAATCCATAATTAATTGTTGGAGCCCTGCGTCGGGGCGGAGGCGCCGGGACGCCGGGCGCGGGCGGCGCGACGACGCGGCGCCTTCGCCCCCGGTCGGCGCCCCTACCAGGGGCACTTACTCGAATTTAGTACCAATACCAATATTAGATCACAATGTGCAAGAAAATAAGCTCTGAATCGGAACTTTCACGTTTGGACACCTTCCGTTTCGTAACCCTCATGAAATACCAACACGGTTCATTCAGATGACGCGAAGATTGATAAAACATGCACTTTTTGTGTAGGTATTTAATGAGGGTTATGTTCGGGTATTATGTATTTAAACGGGAAGGTGTCCAAACGGTAAAGGCCCCACGAATCATAGAGACCCTGAGAATATAAACACGAGCCTCTCCGGGAGAAAACTAAGGCCCAATAGAGTGTGTTTAAACAATTGGTGTTTACTTAGATTAAGTAATATACCCAAGGTTTATGTATTTGTCGACACTTCGTTGCAATTGGATCTAAAGGGTTTTAGGGCCACTTGTTCAGACCTAAACTCGCCTCTAACGCTCCGACGACATAATTATTTGCCACATCCATAAACCTAACGACCCTATTAAACTCCCAGACGTCTCCAAAGAGGCCACACTTAACAGTTAGAACAAACTTCTCATAGTCATTCTAGATCAATGTTGGCATGAGTTTAACAAAAAAAAAACCAAAGACTGTTTAATAGGTTTTTACTTAGGTATTAGCTATTGGAGCTTTCTGAAAACTATTTACTATACAGGGTGTTGTTTTGGTCAGGGATGATGATATGAGTTATGCTTAATCTAAAAAAAAAAAAAATATATGCAAGTTTTATACGAGAAAACCTCTTCACAGCCTTCTAAAAAAATTCAAAATGAATGGGGAACTCGCACCCTCGCGCGTATCTACGGAATACTACGCCGTAGCACAGATAATATAATACCGTAGCTAGTAAGCTACGAGTGGTGAGTCGCTCGTCACTGACCAAAACAATAGCCTGTATATTTGTCTTACGAATGAGTAGGCCGTGATAAACCGTCTTACCTGCAACATTTTCTTGTCGCCTTAATTGTAAATTTCATATTCTTGTGAAATCTGATTTAAAAACGTGGAATTCGCGTGGCTAAAATCTGTTTCAATGGTAGGGCCTTTCACCCGTTAAACACTCTGCATGGCTCTGTCAAATAAACAGATCGACATAATTCTCTTTAAAGAATATCGTTCCCTCGTACATCCTACTCGTATTTATGGATTCTTGAAAATCGAGGACGCACTTTATGATGTCAATCATACTGTACATTGGCCGAATTAATGTCAAATGCATTGTCTACCAGTCAACAGTCCGAATAGCGAAAATACAGGCGGTGCGCGAAGAAAGTAATAAAGTGGCAAAAGAAAGAGCTTGACGTTAAAAACTACAAAAGGTATTTAAATAGAGTTTTAAAAAACTAATAGGGCGTTGTTTTAGCGCTGTGTAACGTGTGCGCTTCTAGATTTCATCTTTTAGGATGGATGCGCTGGGGTACGAAACAGGTTTCTTTTTTCAATTGTACCTACATAGTAGAACTCGGTATAAGATATTCATGGAGTAAAAGCAAACAAAAACATTGGGCTTTTAATTGTTTTGTTTAAAGCTTGTTTGCTGAAAGGTGACACTTAGTCCTATGTGTGTATTGAGCGTCTCTGTGCTTTTTTTTTCACAACTCAAGTTTATTTTTTTACTTGGCGAACAATATTCCTTTCAACAGAAGCGACTGCTTATAATACTCATCTAGATCCAAAGACGAGTTGCTTCTTAGTCTGAAAATAGACTGAATTAGCTGAAAAATGGCCTAAGCTGCGCCGGCGCCGATGAGTCACGCCGACAGTGGCGCCACGTGATTTACAGTGGACACTTGTGGAACTAAAGCGTTTGAAATAATTGTCGTTTTGTCTTTGAAGTTGTTGTAGTTGTAGCTTAGTTTTAATTGTGGGGCTATAAATCGATTAGAGGTCGATGAGTTTAAGACTGAACTTAGTTTTCCTAAATAATTGAAAGATAGCAGCAACTAAGCCTTCATTTGACTGAAATTCGTGAAGCTGTGTGCGATTTTTATTAGGTTTCAAGTTTATTACTCAAAATTCAAAGGAAGGAAGCTCTGGAAGATGACCTTAGCTTAGAGTTACGATATTTTTAATTTTGGTCTCATTTTGTTTCAGCTAATGTATTTGTATCTGTTTATTGTTTTTTTGCTAACACGCAAATTACGCAACCTTTGTGTGGTGCGGGTGCGTGCTAACACAATAGGGCCATTAGTCTAGTTTTTATTGTTATTTGATAATTTTGTACTATCCTTTCCTATATGTGATGAGTGTCTGTTTTGTTACCAATAAAAACAAGTACAATGCAAGAATTGAATACTATTTTATTTCTTATTATGTAGATCAAGCGCAAGCTAAAGTGTAAATTTAAAGGGAAGTGTCAATTAATAAATTGAGCAGTGATCTCATGAAGGGGACACATGGAAAATAGAAATGACGTCACCGCGTCATAGATTTAAATGAGAAGACAACAAATACAACGAGAGAAATTGCGTAGAGCTAAGAATAAATGAAAAGAGCTAAACGTATTACTCTGTCATCTAGAATAAATAACAAACAACAATATGTAGGAAGTTAAATTCTTTCAATAAGTATAATTCTTAGAGAAAATAATTATGTCCTATTTAACTTTACTTAATTTAACTTTAATTTGTGGCAATGGGCAGGACACATAGGGCGAAGAACTGATGACCGTTAGAGCAGAAAAGTTCTAGATTGGAGACCCTTTTACCAAAGACGCAGCGTAGGACGTCCACCGACAAGATGGACAGACGACCTTGCAAGCAGCGATCGCAGAATCAAACTGGATGAACACCGCTAGTGATCGGTTTCTGTGGAAAGCCATGGGGGAGGCCTTTGTTCAGCAGTGGACGTCCATTGGCTGATAATGATGATGATGATGAATTAAACTTCAAAAAATTTTGACAAGACCGCTTGTAGTGGGCGTAAAAAAGTAAGCTTTTATTATAAGACATGTAGATATAACAATACATTATAATGAAGGTAGCGGTTGTCTGGTATAGAATTCCCTAAGGCATTAAGTTCGCCAATTGTACAATTCACAGCGCAATAAAGTTAAATAAATAAACAAATATGGTAGCAGTAGCAGCACAATAAAATAGGCACATAAAATAGACTTAAGGCTGCCCAAGGGGAAGCGTTGTGTTCTGTTTAGACTAGAAGATAATCAGTCACTTTAGTTACGTCCATCTCGTAGCATTCGTAACGGGAAAATGATAAAACTCGAGGGTGTGGACGCTTACCAAGACTCGTGCGTGTCGAGAGTGGTGGGGATGCGCCTCGGCATATGGATAACGATCAAAACAAATGGCTTTTCTTATGCTTCAAGGCTGGAAGTTTTAGCTGAAATCAGTAATATCCTAAATTTTGTGTTCAGCTCTAACACATTCGCAGGTCTACGCTACGCTCGTACTCGTAGCACGGATATAGAGGCGCGCGCGCATGAGCAAATCGACGCTTTATCGCCGCCAGATGTCGCGCACTCTCGTAGTGAACGCACAAGAATAGACATGTCCTTTTATTATTGAGATAAAGTGCGAAACAAAAATTATGTTATTTTATTTGAGAGCTACTGGGTTTAACTAAAGCTGGTTAAAATAATTGAAATTGGTCTCTACTCTAAGCTAAAAATAACTCAACATTGTGTACTTCAATTAAATTAGAAAAAGTTGGGAGATTGAGCAGTTACACCTCTTACAAGATATATTAACAAAAAATACTGGAAATCTTCAATTAGGCAACATCAACTACAATTATTACCTACATGATCAAATTTTATAATTAATTCACATTGCTGATGATTTACGGAATATTGTTATATTCTAGGTTTTCTAGGTTACATTGAGTTCCGATTTCCACCGCCAGCTGCTGAAATCTTTTCGGAGTTTCAACACATTTGCACGATTTACTCATCACTGTTTATGTCCGCAGCCACTCACGGGACATTTATTTGGATAATTTCGAATTCTAGAAAGTTTCTTTAATTGCATCACGTTTATTTATTTACCTACTATTGCTTCGTCATATGCGTTTCCCGAAGCACTGGCAAAAGTCCCAATGGATACTTTAATCTTTAAATTGTTATCGCTCCCCATTTACCAGACTTTCAACCTTATTTTGTAGCCCACAAAGATTGTAACAAGTGTATGATATGTTGGTAAACAGAAGCGTCAAGTGGATCTTGCGCAACGTTTTCGGGGAATATAAAGAACTTCATTCATCACTCTCGTTGGCCCATTCAGCAGATTCATGGGCGGTGAAAAATCATGCAGAATTCATTCGACGAAAGACGAGTGAAGTCACGGGATAAATCCAGTGTTGGACTGCTGTAATCTGGATGTTATGATGTGATAACAGGAATCATTGCCGGGCTTCCAGTTCATAAAAAAAACATTACGGCGAGCTTTCGTATGTTACTGACAATCCAAATAATTAGGCTCGGTTACTCCATCTAAAGAAAAAGCCAAAGTATCAGTCAAACATAACTATCAGTCACGTTTCTACATAATATGTTAGTAGTAAGTATCCTTACTTATATTATGGAGTTTTACAGCATATATGGCGCTTGTTATAGGATCAGGCGACAAACTTTAGTAGTCAACATATGAGTACAAAGTCTCTTACATATAGCATTGTAATCACCACACTTTGCTTTGCTTTTAAAATAAAACCATTTCCACAAAGATTTATTATAATAAACAGCGGTAAACAAACATTAGCGCTGATTTCTCTGAAACGTTGCCGTAAAAATGTCCCGTAAAATGTTCAAGGTTCAGCTTTTGACAATATGCCAAGCGATTGGAAAGTCGATGCCACCACCTAAACTACCGACTAACTAATCATAAGACTTGCAAGTCAAATGACATATTATAAACCCACAATTTGGTTGTCTGGAAGAGATTGCTTATAGCGATAAGACCGCCTAAATTGTACATTTCCTTAAACAAATTTGTAAATTAACTAATGTTGTGTGCAATAAAGAATTATCTATCTATCTATCACCTTCTCCTTTTTGAAGTCGGTTTTAAAAAGAAAGAGTTCAGTCTTTGTTACTCCTTATTCTTAAAAATTCAATAAACGATATTGTAGATTTTGATCTAGGGTGATTCTTCACTTTATGTGTGCCCCATAAAGCTACATTTTCACTGAGAAATATAATATTTTATATCCCAAACCATAACATCCCATACTGTGAATGGGGGAAAGATATATCAGGGTAGTGAAAAGCCACCTTTAAACTATTTCTTTCAGAACTTCAAAAGGTACCAATGTTTATGAAGACTACTCAGGTAAAAAAGCTAGTAAGTATCGTCAAATCAAATCAAATCAAATCATTTATTGCATGTCACATTACATATTAAGATGGTATAAAAGTTTTAAAGGTACATGTGACGCCCTGCACAGGGCATAGCACTGCAGCTCATAGAGCGTATGTAAGTAGTAAGTATAGGTACCTACATAAGGACTGAAAAAATAAACATTAAAATTATGTAAGTTTTCTATCGAATGTAGTTTTAGCGGTGTCAGGACATTTCGCAGTTTCCACGGAAGTGTCGAGTTCCGAGCTCGGAGTCAGCTGGCCCTCCGCCAAAGCCGGCCAATTACAACCATACTCATCCCAGGCTAATCCCATCACGCTGTTGCTAGACTACAACGCAGAAAAATAGGCGCGTTCGTTGACTCAACCACTTGTATGTATGAGATTATATTATAAAGCTTAGCACATAGATTCAAAAAACTCGAAGATCTCATAAAACTTATATATACACCTAACAAATTTCGCGATACACCAACGGCGAGAGAAATAACGACTATTATAACATAACGATAACTACCCAATTAAAATTATAACCCATTTTAGACTCGTTGTAATTTCTTTTGATATCATCTTGTTTTGTGTTAGTACTCGTACATGATAGACAAAAAAAACAACTATCTAAAATTAAAATTCTAACTAATAAGTAATTTGATTTTTGGATTTTTTTAGTTGCGAAGAAGATTTCGAAGTTATTAAATTTGACAAGGTTCCAGCGCATTATTCTCAGATTAGCATTATTAGCGGGTCATAAACAAACATCGTTCAATAAGTCCTTTAATAACAATATTTTGCAAATTGACGATACGAACCAATGCGAATCCTTAAGTAGGAGGTAGGTACTACTTACTTATAAATAGGTATCGAATAAATCATTGGTCCGTTTTGATTAATGGCGGAGTGTGTGTGGACTTGGAGCAAAATTGATTCAAAGGATAAGCAAGCAACTCTACAAATAATTAAAACCAAATATTGTATTGTAAAACTAAGATAATTAATTTGTAACTCGCGGCCGTCGCGGGTTAAAAATCCCGCAAGGGGCAAATGTTCGTGTGATGAGCACGATTTGTACCTAAGTCATGGATGTCTTGCCTAAGTCTTGGCCCGTCATAATCGTTGTCTGGTACTTCGTAAAACAAGGAAGAAAATTCCTTATTATTTCACGAAAACCAGACAATTGGTGTGTGTCTGGCGCATATTTATTGAACTCTTATTATATCGTGTGTCGTGTTACCAAGGCACTATCAATCTTGCAAACCGTAGCTTATTTATTCGCTATTTCATTTGTTATTTAGATTTTATCACTAAATAAATATCCCACGGTTATGTATAGGTACCAATTTTATTACAATTCCGGAGACAGACGTGCGTGTTGACTGCTGCCCCTAGTTTTATAATAATAATATAGTATCGATTTGGCGATTCTCAGTACGGGCACGGGTGATGGGGGTGGATAGCTCAATTTGGCCGACCACCCTTGACCTTGGCGCACCCTACTGCGTGCCCGTGGGGTGGTCTGCGAATTATTCTGTTTATTAGGTTGGTCCCCTTGATAATGTATATAGAAGGTGTCTGATATTGAGAGCTGAAGGGAATGTTACAAATAATTCAGGATCTACGGGAGATTGCTTTATTCCGTCCAGGCAGTTCCATTCCCTCTCATTGTGTATTTTTGTTTTTCTTAGAATTTATATTCGGTGCGCGACACATATGGCCAGTCCTCGTTAGAAGTAATGTCATTATTAACTCGTCAAGTATGTGTGAACGAGACACAATAGAAATTCCATTGTTATGCGACTCTCGAGAGTCGTTTGATCCCTGACTGATTAATAGCCGTGATCACCTTCAAGTTTTTATTATATGCACTTTACGTGCACTTTATTATTACTCTCAGGAGGCACTAAACAGGAGGTTTATTTGAAGCACGTGTGTTAGATAAAACGTGAGCCAGCTCTCATGGCATGAACTTAATTACATCTTTAATCATGATTTATGGCTATGACAGAGTGTAAATTATGATTTTTAATTTTTTCGGCTAAATTGCTGTTTAGAAAAATTTCGCCAAAACTAAATTCTGTTACGGCCAATAGTAAAGCTGGCTGGTTCTTAGCTCAAAGGATTAGAATAGCTATCCAACGCGGCAACGCAGCCAGCATTATAGCCTCCTTGCCACAAAGAAATGGTTTCGTTTTTGAATAGGGTAGTCTTATTTTTTTTATGTTGCATGTCTTAGTTTTAATTTTTTCTTGCGCGATCTATAGTCATCTTATAATAATTAAAAAATATTACTCTTATACCTAAGAAGGCGGTGATACACTGTAAAATGGATCATTAGCTTGTTATGGCATATGCAAGTAACTGGCATGAGCCATCTCAACGGCGGATCCAGGGGGTCATGGGTCATGCACCTGACCATGACCTGTTTCCTTTAGTTTTTGACGTTTTCAGTCAACTTTCAGTTTTTATATATTTACTAGCAATCCCGGCGAACTTCGTTTCGTTGCCCTCGGCGGCCCCGTCCCCGTTACATATATTTTGACAGCGTTTAAACGTCCCTTGGACTTTCACAAATATTTTAAGACCAAAATCAGCCAAATCGGTTCAGCCACTCTCGATTTTTAGTGAGACTAACACAATTAGCAATAGCAATAAATTTTTATTGTATAGATTATTATCTTAATAAGCTATAGCTATGACATCGCTTGCTTGGCTCGTGTAGCAGCTGTTAAAATTTAAGAAATATCTCGCGCTTGCTTCGCTCGCGGTTTAACGATTTTATTTAGATGTTTACGTTTTAGTCGATTAATAAACAAAAATTTACGCGCAAGGAATTCATTTGTGCATAATATTTCGCGCTCGTTTTGGTCGCGGTTTTACTGGTTTTAATTACTTCTTGATATGTAGTCGAGGTTTATTATTAGTCAATATTTATGTCGTAACGTACGTGACAAAATACTAAATTTGTAATGCATCCAAGGATTTCGGTTGAACCACTACATAAGGGGCAATCTGTATATAAAAGTTAATGTGTAAAGTTTTTCAAGTTTAGAAATATTTTTAAGAACAGTTACATATACACTAATAAAATATCTACTTTTTACTTGTATGTGACCCCACACCCCCCTGGGGCCCTATTTTTGAATCACTCGCTTCAAGATGGCGAGTGATTTTCGTTCGAAGTAGAATTAAAAGTCATAGAAAAAAAAACTCGTTTTCGAACGAAAATCACTCGCCATATCCAAAAATAGGGCCCCTGGTGCCAAGCCTTACTATTATATCCTTCTAGATAAAAAAATATTTAAAGACTGCAATGAACTGTGTTGCTGTCTTGTCCATATTCATAACAATAACCAATAACCATTCATCTATCTAACAGTCAACTCCGTTTTTAAATACTGCTTACGCCATCTAGTTGATTATATAGGTAGTCTCTATTTTATAGGGTAAGGCCGGTTCAAGTCTATCACCACGCCATCTATTTCTGCATTATTAAACCAATTGATGGCGAATGATGAAGACACTACGGTCCACGTGGCGATTTGGGCCACAACATTTTACAAAGTTGTAAAAAAAAACAATCTAAATAATATACGAATTCTAACAAAAAAGTGTCAAAACAGATCTTTTATTGATTGATATTATTTGTGTAAAGACAATCCATGTCACATCGTAAATGTGCAATAGATGCGTTATACAAAAATAAAAGTCTAATTTTTTCGTAGGGCACGGCTAACGGCAAGGCAAGGCAAGGCACTGCACATAGCACTGAACCATTTTTCAAATCTATGTCCTTTACAAAAATTTGCTTGGTCGTTGGTATCATTCAGTTTCATTGTTGGAGTTGGCGCTTTATACTCAAAGAGTTGGCGTCGTAAGCAAGCAATGTTCTGACCTAAACCTAATTATATGTCAATTTTGATGAATCCTATTGGCTAATATAGCATTTACTACATTTCTTATTGGCCAATGGAGCTCAAAAGTTTTGGTTTCTTTTTGTCTATGCTCGCTTTCATATAAATTTATACTCTTCTTACTAATCTGTGCATTT
Source organism: Pyrausta aurata (assembly GCA_963584085.1). Taxonomy (NCBI): domain Eukaryota; kingdom Metazoa; phylum Arthropoda; class Insecta; order Lepidoptera; family Crambidae; genus Pyrausta; species Pyrausta aurata. The sequence goes on from OY757270.1 coordinate 1,870,798, forward strand.
GACAGCTGTCGGGCATATCCGGCAGACTGACGTGAAACGGGTCCTTTTTCAAGCGTACGCCATTGCTGGCGTATGGTAGTTTATATTATTGAAAGAAAAATCAAAAACCATCCAATATGGTGAGTATGAAACTTAACAATTGTGTTCAGGAAAGTGATGCAGTGTTATTGTGCTAGCGTTCCGTGCATATATTTTATGGAATCTGTGTTTTCTCGCGTCAAGTTCTTTACTTTCTTCACGGCCGTCGCCTTTGTCGTCGGGTGACGTTTTCAAGTGTTGCAGTGGGGTTCCAAAGTGTTTAGTGAACAGCCTCGATGGGTTGGTATTGTGGGTTCGATGACTGTAGTTGCAGAGGCTTCGATAGCCTTTTATTTACGAATATGTTACGTGCGTATAACAAGTGCCCGTACCATCTGTGTTGTGATTTGTATGATGTTGACGGGGTTTTTTCTGGTTTGTGCAGGTGAATTTTACGGTAGACGAGATCCGTGGCATGATGGACAAGAAGCGGAACATCCGCAACATGTCCGTCATCGCCCACGTCGACCACGGCAAGTCGACGTTGACCGACTCCCTGGTCTCCAAGGCCGGTATTATCGCCGGCGCCAGGGCCGGAGAGACCCGCTTCACAGACACCCGCAAGGATGAACAGGACAGATGTATCACCATCAAGTCTACGTGAGTACCAAACATTGACCCCACATGGATATAACCTTCATTCAAAGATGCAACTTTGAGTTATGATGTTAAAAGTACAAATCTAATCAAATATCCTTTGTTCAACCTTGATTTAGCCCAAATAATAATAGCTAACTGTACCATATCAACAGCACAAAGTTGCTATCATTGTTGCAATGATAAACAATATAGGTACCTAATATAGGTAACCTAGAAGTTGTATTGTATCTGGCATTGCACAATATTTTTTAACATGATGAATGTTCTTACCATACTATACTGAGAAACATTGAGGATTCTTAGAACGGCCATCTGATATTTCTGAACTTATAATTTCTATTCTTATTATTTTGAAAACATGTTTAAAAATATATTATTTTCTGCAGTGCCATCTCTATGTACTTTGAGCTTGAAGAGAAGGACTTGGTGTTCATCACAAACGCTGACCAGTGTGAGAAGGGCGAGAAGGGTTTCTTGATCAACTTGATTGACTCCCCCGGGCACGTTGACTTCTCCTCTGAGGTGACAGCCGCCCTCCGTGTCACTGACGGTGCCCTGGTCGTAGTAGACTGTGTCTCTGGTAAGATCAAACAAATGCTCATGCATAACCTAAATTCAATAGACCTATCAATTCATATGCTTAGGGAAATGCTCTAGGTTCAGAATTGTAGAATCTTGTTGCTGCTTAGGAAACAACCCAGATGATACACGATTTAGAAGGTTAAAATTTAATTAAAACCCAAACTTTTTTTGTAGGTGTTTGTGTACAAACCGAGACTGTGCTGCGTCAAGCCATTGCTGAGCGTATCAAGCCCATCCTGTTCATGAACAAGATGGACCGTGCTCTGCTTGAGCTGCAGTTGGAGTCTGAGGAGCTCTACCAGACCTTCCAGCGTATTGTTGAGAATGTGAACGTCATTATTGCCACTTACTCTGACGATAGCGGTCCCATGGGTGAGTTTACAAAGAAATATTCAAAATTACCATGCATTGCTAGTCTTGGAAATCAAGATATACATATACTCGTCACAAGCAAATTATTGTACATAACATTCGTGGATCTTAGTAAAATCTCAGTAAAAATATTTGTAAAAAAAGTTAAGTTAGCCTGTAAGCGTAAGCCTCCCACTGATGGGCAAAGGCATTACCTCCATTACCGAGTTAGTATAAAAAAATTGTATGTAAGTTATATTTCTGGGTACCAACTGGTATAATAAGCAGCTGCCCTTTTTTAAGATCCCAGGTAGAAAACCTTATTGGCCAGGTATTCACCCTGAACAGGGTCTTTATGTAAAGGCACAATTCATTCTATTCAAACAAAATTATCAGCTCAAATGCCTGGCCAACTTGCAAACAATAAACTTTTATTATTGCAGTTAATTTGAAATCAATGGTATAATTGAAATACCTTTGTAGTTTTACTTCTACTACATAAGCTTAGGAATTGCTATTTATTGATTTTCCAACTAAGTTTTCAAAGGTTAGCTGGAAATGTCAACATGAAGCTATCAAGTTATATAATCTGGTAATGCAGCTTTTATTGCACCAAATGGCTTTTAGTCATGCATAGTTTTCGCTTTTGTCAAAACTAACTACCAAACCCCAACCTTATTTTATCATCACCTTCATGAGTCTTGATAGTGATAAGACAATGTATTTGAAATAAACCGCGGTGTTTATTGCAAAGTTATCAAATTAAATAATTTATCAGAACACGTGACGCTCGCGCGAACGGCCCGCTAACCGTGACTTTGTCAAGGTCATGCTTACTCATCTGTCTTGCATGGCTTGCATTTTTCAACATACATAACTAAATCTTTGAAGTAGGAGAACAGCTACCAATATTCATAACTTTGATTTAACTATTGATTATCTGCATCTCTATCTATGCCAATGCAAATGCGATGTATTTCAAATACACCATCGTCATTATCAGCCAAAGGACGTCCACTGCTGAACATAGGCCTCCCCCACGGTTTTCACAGAGATCAGTTGTGAGCGGCCAGTGTGATCCTGCAATCTTTACATGGTCGTCTGTCCATCTTGTCGGGCGTCTTACCCTGCGCTTTTGGTCGAAGGGTCTCCAATCTAGAACTTTTCTGCCCCAACGGCCATCGGTTCTTCGCGCTATGTTCCCAAGGCAAATGTATATTAACCGTCCGAAATATACGTAAAGGCCATCGATTATAGCTCACCAACCCACCTTGTGTCGCAGGTGAGGTGCGCGTGGACCCCAGCAAGGGCTCCGTGGGCTTCGGCTCGGGGCTCCACGGATGGGCCTTCACGCTCAAGCAGTTCGCCGAGATGTACGCCGACAAGTTCAAGATCGACCTCGTCAAGCTTATGAACAGGTAAGGATAGAAGAAGTCAAATAATAATAGAACCTTCACAGACGTTTATGTACCTATCAAAGCCACTGTTTTCACGATCGACAACCATTTCTCAGTAGGTAGTAGATACAGTAACTATCTTATCTTAGAACATGGAAAACAATGTCAAGCAATAAAATTATATTTCATCATAGCTACTATCAAAAACATTACAATGCAAGTTTTGTTGGCAAAACATATTTATTAGAGCCGACAATCGTCAGCTTATAAAGTCGGAGCAGTAACACATCGATCCCTCCATCATTTCTCAAGACAGGTTCTCCCAACCACTCACGATCATTACATGTCATTAATCCCAGTGAAAGTTAGACGTGGTTGCAAAGCGCCACGCCCCCTTCCGCCTAACACGTCACCGCGTGCACCATCGATGGTACTTTCGTGATACCGACGTGTTTACGCAGCGGACAATACCGCGATAATTTGTATGCACCTGTTTAAATAAACTCGTCACGTGGCCGCCGAGATACTCGCATGTGAGTGCTAATGTGTCGGTAATGATGATGTTGTAATAACGACTAACAAAATTTACTTTTAGCACAATAGTCTTGCACATGCTGCGTTAATAATCATGACGAGTTCGTAGCGTGTTGAGTCGCTGCGACAGTAAATTATTACATTGAAATTGATGTCTCTGATAGCTCCATTATGTGTGTAGGAAATGACTACACTGAGAGTACAGTATTTGTGGCCTCCTTACCAATTATTTTTACAAATCTAGTAGGCAGAGTTATGCAAATGAACACATCACAAGATCAAGAAAGACATGTTATTTTATGGATTATCTTGTTATGTTTGTTAGTAAGATATTCGTCCCGTTGATACTGGGTAAAGTTTTTAATGCTATACACCAGCGGCAGAAAAGGACGAACATTATTTCTCAGCTTGGATTGGTGGACTGCCCTTGTGGGCTTTTCACAACGATTGCTGAGAAACAAATGTCTACTACGCATTTTTTATACCAGCATCTGTGGCATTCAGTAAAACTTGCGCACACCACTTCCTACACCGCAGTAACACGAATGGCCTTATGAGCACGCGCAGCAGTGTCTGTACCGTTCGCTTTTTTGATGCGCTGATAATTCTCTACCTACGAGACCTTAGGCTAGAATTGGCTGCGATTGACTTACCAACTGTTTGTCTACACATATTATACTTTACTTCAAGATGGCAGTTAAAATTTATTTTCCTCCTCCAGACTATGGGGAGAGAACTTCTTCAACGCCAAGACCAAGAAGTGGGCCAAGCAGAAGGACAACGACAACAAGCGTTCCTTCTGCATGTACGTGCTGGATCCCATCTACAAGGTGTTCGACGCCATCATGAACTTCAAGAAGGAAGAGATCGACTCGCTGCTCAAGAAGATTGGAGTCACCCTCAAGCACGAGGACTCTGACAAGGATGGAAAGGCCCTCCTCAAGGTACAATCACATTCTCAGATTGTACAAATCTATACTAATATTATAAAGCTGAAGAGTTTGTTTGTTTGTTTGAACGCGTTAATCTCCGAAACTACTGGTTCGAATAGAATAATTCTTTTTGTGTTGGATAGTCGAGTTATCGAGGAAGGCTATAGGCTATATAACATCACGCTACGACCAATAGGAGCAAAGATATAGTGGTAAATGTGTAAAAAACGGGAGAAAGAAGTCACTATTCCACGCGGACGAAGTCGCCGGCAAAAACTAGTAAAATACAAATACAAAATACAAAAATATTGTGTCAAGTTACTCAACTCAACTGGTCAAGGGCATTTCTACCTTACCACTTTCAAACGAAAATCGCTGGCAGGGCGTCACTTCAAACAAAAGATGACGCCAGGTGCAAGCAATTTTGGACAATAAGCTGGTACTACGGCGCTGTCCCTGATAGTAATCGTCGTCTAACAACCTAAATGTTATGTGTCTCATTGTAGGTTATTATTATAATTACAGTCCCAAGTGTTGCCAGTTACTTCTATCTATAAGCTTCTGGGTGTCAAAGAGGACTAAAAGTATATTTCTTTCTGGAATTGGTTGTCAGTCTTCATGATTGGCGACCCCATAAATGCTAGATACACTTGTTCTGACCTAATTTCCTGATGTACCCTTGGATTGGATTTTACACACTTGTTGCGGTCTGAGGTCCAGTCCATACAAAATTGCCCACATCTGGTTAATTTTGTATGGACCGTACTGCAGACCGCAACCATTATTATCTAAAACATAGGTGCAGAACTGCAATTCAACCCATGTGTACACACAATATATGTTCATGTATAATTAATACGATTTTTATGTTGTGTTAAGGTTGTCATGAGGTCCTGGCTCCCAGCTGGAGAGGCTCTGCTTCAGATGATTGCCATCCATCTGCCGTCCCCTGTGGTGGCCCAGAAGTACCGTATGGAGATGTTGTACGAGGGACCCCACGACGACGAAGCCGCACTCGGTATCAAGGTAACAATTCATCTGTCAAATTCCATTGAAATAAAGTTGATTTTGGTAACAGATTTAAGTTAGCAGCAACATAATATTAACTTGACATAAGGTGAAGATACTCGCCTATATTTCTTCCTTATTAACTCATCAAGTATGTGTGAACGAGACACAATAGAAATTCCATTATTATGCGACTCCCGGCAGTCGTTTGATACCTGACTGATTAAACTCATTACAGTCCCAAGTGTTGCCAGTTACTTATCCATAAGCTTCTGGGTGTCAAAGAGGACTAAAAACATATTTCTTTCCGGAATTGGTTGTCAGTCTTCATGACTAGCAACCCCATAAATGTTAGATACATTACTACTTCTCACAACCATGGCTGAAATGTTTGCAGTTCAAAATTACATCCTCAAACATATTCTATGCTAAACTTGTTTATTTCCCTCAGAACTGCGACCCCGAGGCGCCCCTGATGATGTACGTGAGCAAGATGGTGCCGACCTCCGACAAGGGTCGTTTCTACGCTTTCGGCCGTGTGTTCTCCGGCAAGGTCGTCACCGGACAAAAGGCCCGCATCATGGGACCTAACTTCCAGCCCGGCAAAAAGGAGGTGAGTGTTTTAGCAGCTGGAGATTATAGAGGGAATATAGAAATATAGTAGAAATTATACAATGTTTTCAAAATTTGATAAACTTTGCATGTGGTGAAACTTCAAATCTGGTGTCTCTGGAGGTAGTGGTGTCATAAATGTCTCCAATATGGAACTTGCAGGTTTTCCAATGTTTGAGAATATCCCTACTTGTAATTACTTGGATAGTCTAGAACTGTGTCTAGGAGTACTTATATTGCCTAGATGTTTTAAGCAAATAAATTAATTTTAATAAAACTATATTGCATTGTGATTTGTACAATTAGCCGACTTATGCCTAAGGACATTCTCTGCTAAGTTGCATCAGTGGCATAACTTGGATTTTCATTCATAACTCTACCCCCTTCCTGCACAACACGTGCCGAGCTGTAGCGCGCGTCGCGTCCGGTCCGCCGCGATGCGCCGCGCGCCGCGACAGCGCCGGCTGTGCGAGGGAAGCAGACTGACTCGACCGCGTCCAAACGCTGCACAGGACCTCTGTCCTCATGTCCCGGGACTGCAAGCTACGGCGCGGACGATACATTTATTTACATGCTTATACTGAGCATTATGTGATGATGAAGATTGATTTGTCTCACAAGGAGTCATGAGTTTTTTTACATTGCGAAGTTTTAACTACCCTTTTCTCTCTCAGGATCTGTACGAGAAGACCATCCAGCGTACCATCCTCATGATGGGTCGTTATGTGGAGGCCATCGAGGATGTTCCCTCCGGAAACATCTGTGGTCTCGTCGGAGTCGACCAGTTCCTCGTCAAGACCGGTACCATCACCACCTACAAGAACGCGCACAACATGAAGGTAAACAGTCTCATTAATTAATAATAGAAGATGTTTTGAAATTAATCACCTGATGAATGGCTTATTTATTTATTTAAACTTTATTGCACAAAAAACAGAGAACAAAAGGTAAACTTAATGCTAAAAGCATTCTCTCCCAGTCATAACTTCAGGTCATGCAGTATGATTGAAATGGGTGCAGGAGAATTTATTCAGTTCTTAAAAGTTACTTGAATCAATAGTGTTACTCAAGAAGAGTGCTAATTTTATTTATTTATTTAAACTTTATTGCACTTTAAGTTGTACAATTGGCGGACTTAATACCTTATGGCATTCTCTACCAACCAGTCATCCGCAATTTTATGTATGGATAGCTGTTTTATTCCCAACGACATCATAAGGGGCGCGTAAATATTTATTTTCTACTGTGTCTCATTTCTACATGATGTGGTGACTGGCAAGTCTATGCTTTTTGAAAACCTAGATTTTCCAATATTCACGTTTCAGAACCCCTAAAACAATATAAGTTATATTTTTACTTAGCATTTTAGTAGAGCATTACCATGTTCTTGTCTCCACCAAGTCATGAACCTTTTAGAAGAGTAAAAACTACACGTTTGTTATCGTCTCCAGGTGATGAAGTTCAGCGTGTCGCCCGTCGTGCGTGTGGCCGTCGAGCCCAAGAACCCCGCCGACCTGCCCAAGCTGGTGGAGGGTCTCAAGCGTCTCGCCAAGTCCGACCCCATGGTGCAGTGCATCAACGAGGAGTCCGGCGAGCACATCGTCGCTGGTGCCGGAGAGTTGCATCTTGAGATCTGTCTCAAGGTTGGTACACGATCATACACTTTAATAGGGCATCTGCATTTTCGCATGTACCCTCTTCATTGCTCATATGTTTGTAAAAAACATGGTAATAGTGTAATATACAGACTATGTAATGTATGACAAAGTAATTAACATTTTTGTCTAGCTGGTGAAAGATTTGAGCCAAGTCATCTGTACTGATATTATAAAGCTAAAGAGTTTGTTTATTTGAACGCACTTATTTTAGGAAAAGTCATTTTTATGTTGGATAGCTTATTTATTGAGGATGGCTTTTTTTTAGGCTTTAGTTGACTATAAGGTTCTATGAAAATTCTATTATATATTGACTTCATTTGAACGTAAAAAACAGACATTTTAAAAAATTGGTATTCTATTGTTTTATTTTATTTCTTTACTAATGAGTTTGATGACGATTGAATTTATCGCACACTTTGTAACTCCACCTCTCGTTCACAGGACTTAGAAGAGGACCACGCCTGCATTCCAATCAAGAAGTCCGACCCGGTCGTGTCTTACCGTGAGACCGTCAACGAGGAGTCCGACCAGATGTGCCTGTCCAAGTCGCCCAACAAGCACAACCGTCTCTTCATGAAGGCCACGCCCATGCCCGAGGGTCTGCCCGAGGACATTGATGATGTATGAACGACATTACATAATTATATTCTAACACTGATCTTAGCTATGGCGACCGAGCTCGATAGAGATCAAAGAAGAGCGTAAGATAAATTTAGTTAACCGATTCGTGTGAAGTATGCCAGCGTAATCTTTGTCCTTTTTGTCTCATAGGTTGGTGCACTTGCTACTTACATAAATAATTTTGATTCAAATCCTTAAGATGGTTAGCTTAGAATAAATAAACACTTTCTAATCCACGCGTCGCTCCCCAGGGCAAGGTGAACCCCCGCGACGACTTCAAGACGCGCGCGCGCTACCTGACGGAGAAGTACGAGTACGACGTGACGGAGGCGCGCAAGATCTGGTGCTTCGGGCCCGAGGGCACCGGGCCCAACATCCTCGTCGACTGCTCCAAGGGAGTGCAGTACCTCAACGAGATCAAGGACTCCGTGGTGGCCGGCTTCCAGTGGGCCGCCAAGGAGGGCGTCATGGCCGAGGAGAACCTGCGCGGTGTGCGGTTCAACATCTACGACGTCACGCTCCATACTGACGCTATCCACAGGTTAGTTAGTACGCCGTTGCTCTTATATTTACTAATCCTATCCTACTTCCTACTACTATTATAAAGGCGAAAGTTTGTATGTATGGATGTATGGATGTTTGTTACTCTTTCACGTAAAAACTACTGAATGGATTTGAATGAAACTTTACCACAATATAGCTTATACATCAGAATAACATATAGGCTACAATTTTTGAGGTTTCTAATGTGAGGTCGTAAAAAAACACATTTTTTGTGCTACTAGACGGGACGAACCTGAAGTCCACGCGAACGAAGTCGCGGGCAAAAGCTAGTCAATCATAAAACTAGTTTCAGATTTCCGAAATATACAACAATATTTGAGCCAATTGTACAATCAGTGTTACTGATCAATAAAATTTAAATAAATATTTGCCAATCTATTTAGTGATCGAAATAAAATCGCCTTTAAATGACCTGATTTAAGCTGTGGACTTGCTATAAATTTTAATAGCCTGCATTTTGGTTAGGCGACCTTTGAACTAAATTGCGACTTCTTTCACAGAGGTGGCGGTCAAATCATTCCCACAACCAGGAGATGCCTGTACGCGTGTCTGCTGACCGCCAAGCCCAGGCTCATGGAGCCCGTGTACCTGTGCGAGATTCAGGTATGTGCTGCACTTGATTTTCCTATCCTACCCTAAAAAAAAGTTTTTAAGTTGCATGAATGTCTAGCCAACAAATCATGACGATCAAAATATCGATCTTCAATATGCGTTGGTTAGATTTTTTGTCAATGTTTGTATTGTCCAAGAATGTTAAACTGTATCGATCCCAGCATGTGGTGACCCCACGTTCTATCCTGAGCGGGCTAGCATGTACCGATAGTCCCGCCTTTCCGAGACGTGGCAGAGCGACAGTTTTTTGTTTAGGCATCGACGCCCCGTACGCCTTGCCTGAATAGGAGAACTAACATATCTTTACGAAATTTTAACACACCCTGATATCTGGCGATCCTTTTAGACTTTCAACTCGAAGCTAAATTTAGTTGTTTACTTGTTGTAATAACAAAGAAGTTCGAGATTTCAGATAAATATTCATCACACAAATGAAAAAAAAATAATAATAATAATATAACTCTTTATTGTACAACACAAAGTAAATTACAGTTTTAACCTCAAAGTAAATGTACAACTAAGGCGGCCTTATCGCTAAAAGCTAAAAAATAGTTGTGTAAATGATTGGAAATCAAACATATAAAACCTAATCCAATCCAAGCATGTATTATTGTATTTGCATTATTTTTTCTATAATTTGTTCCATTTTCATAGATAAAATAAATTATTTTGTCACCACAAACTAATCTATACAATTAACAAAAGAACAGTAAAATTCAACAAGTAAGAAGGTAATAATTGATTATTGTTATGCTATCATTCACCTAAAAAGGCATCAACCATTAAGTTTGCCAAAAAAAACAACTTGTCTGAATATTAAACTTGTAGTAAAAATCAATCTTTTGCAACCAGTGCCCTGAAGTCGCCGTGGGCGGTATCTACGGCGTGCTGAACAGACGCCGCGGGCACGTGTTCGAGGAGTCGCAGGTGGCCGGCACGCCCATGTTCGTCGTGAAGGCGTACCTGCCCGTCAACGAGTCGTTCGGCTTCACCGCCGACCTCCGCTCCAACACCGGCGGCCAGGCCTTCCCGCAGTGCGTGTTCGACCACTGGCAGGTGCTGCCCGGGGACCCGAGCGAGCCGGGCAGCAAGCCCTACGCCGTGGTGCAGGTATGCCTAAAAACCTTTTTTCAAGTTAGTTACTAAAAAGTAATACTACGTATAGATCAGAAGTTCCCAAAGTTATCTAGGCTCCGACCCACCCAATACAATTGATATAATACTTTCCATTTGTAATACTGTTTGTGTTCCTGAAATAAATAAACAAATAAATACAAGTCTACAAACTTTGGACTCGCCTCTAGGAAATTGGACCGTTACCAATATGAGTATGGCTAGGTCTGTTGGTGGTGTGTCGTTTTACAGCCAGGGCCCACTCAACATTAGCTCGCAACTCATACGTTTGGGAAACCCTGGTGTAGACTTGTATAGATTTGTCAATTTCCACTGGTTAGTGATCCAGAAGCAGGTCTTATGTTGTGTAGAAATAGTGACTAACACCTGACAATGTAGATAGAGTTCAGGAAAAGAGTAAATAAAGAAAGTCTGATTCCACCAACAAGTTGTAGAAGACACGACTTCAAGGTATAGAGAGACCAATTAACACAAATCGAAACATAGCCGCACCGTATTTAGGAGCGTCGTTAAAAAGTGGATTGAGGTAACGTTATAGCTTAGCGTCCACGTGGGCACATCACTCGCTACTGTACTATCATGTTTGCAAATAAAAATATATAAAATTTTTAACTAATCACTTCCTGCACAACACGTGCCGAGCTGTAGCACGCGTCGCGTCCGGTCCGCCGCGATGCGCCGCGCGCCGCGACAGCGCCGGCTGTGCGAGGGAAGCAGACTGACTCGACCGTGTCCAAACGCTGCACAGGACCTCTGTCCTCATGTCCCGGGACTGCACGCTACGGCGCGGACGATACATTTATTTATCGATCAACAAAATTATCAACGAGGTTGACAATTCGCAATACTAATGTCCATATGTTTGCCCACAGGAAACGAGGAAACGGAAAGGACTGAAGGAGGGTCTCCCCGACTTAAATCAATACCTGGACAAGCTGTAAACGCCGTAGCTAACGCAATCCATTGTAATATATGTACCATTCGCGCCTCCCGCACATTCTGTTCGCCGCTCATAAGTTTGTAAGCGCCGCAAGCGAGATGCTATAACAAATAAATATTGCTGGTCGATATATTGCATTGTTAATATTACCACAATTACGTGTGATACTAGACTGTTATTATGTAGTATCACAATTATATAAATATATTAAACAAATGATAATGCTGTCCTTCATTCGTGAGAATTGTTATCAATTGATATGTAGTGGGGAACCAGGACTACTTTACTTATACTGTAATTAATTTTTAAATTATAATTTTTCTATTGTAAAAGTAGTGTTTTATTAGTAGAGCTAGGATGCATTAAACACAAAATAGGTGGGTAATTTTGTTAATATTTTAATTAATCATAATTTATTTTTTGACATTTTGATATTGAGATTGTATTTTCACAGGTGCTGCTGGTGGCAGACTTCTCTCTAACTAAAAGGTAACTATTTTGTACCCTATGTTCATTTATAACAAGATTGAATGAAACTAAATATTTAAATGAATACTAGTTCAATCCAATTCCCAAAATGATGACAAAACGTAACCAGATGCCATAATGACGGTTTTACAAGCTCAACAGGCCTGAAGCTACCAAATCATATTATTAGGTTCCTAGCTTCATTTGGCAATACTAATTTCCTTCCATTATTCCACAGGTATTCCAGTTTCATACTGAATGAGGAGCTAGCCAGGAACAACAACTTGCAGTCACGGTAAGTAACTTGGAAATCATTTGAACAGTACCTCAACACACGATCGTCTAGTGCCGTCTGGTTTTCAGTTCAAACACATTCCGTCCTATCGAAATTTAACATGTCAATCTAAAAAATGCCAGAGATTTTTGTACTTTTGGTCTCAATCGCACGATAGCAATGATTTTATGATGATAAACTCCGCCCTGATGCCACCATGACGGTATTTACAAGCTCAACAGGACTGAAATTATAATTTAGAAGTTATTCTACGTAACGCCATAAATGCTTTTATTTTAAAAACATATTTTTGTTTCAGCATTGGCAGTACGATTTGCATATTGCCTGAAAGGTGCAATTTTTTATGGTAAGTTATTTTCATATAATAAATAAGTAAAAGATTGTCTGCTTGGTCCAAGCTTTTTATATTATTATAATGATGATAGCACAGACCTGTTCTGAATCACATTGAGGTCAATTTTTATTTCCCTGAATATCTATTTGTATTTTCCACAACATGGTAAATAGCTCTTAGATAAAAATTCATGACAGTTAATTTTTTTTTTCAGATTATGAATCCCAGGGGGTCCCATTGACTGGACTTCTATAGATACAACATTACACAGATTAAGGTAAATGATAATAAATTTGTATTACATGTAATGAACAATTTGCATTTTAAATGATGATTTTCACAGACCTGTTCTGAATCTTTCTTGAGGTCAAATTTTATTTATTTCTGATTGCCCCACTGCTCGCTCAACCACTGTGAAAACAAAAAACCGAACACTTTTTTCATTTTGCAATTTTATGTCTAGATGCGAGTCGTTTACTCTGGTGCGTGCGAGCTTTGCGGTCGTCACGGGGCTCATCAGGTAAATAATATTTCTATTTCATAGATTACACTACTGGTTTATTAACTTCTTTAAACAGCTTAACTTAATATTTCTGAATATAATCCAGAGCTAAGTCATTTTAGTAGTATTAAACACTCGCTTTCTCTGCGGCCTAGGGAGTGAGCTATGCGCGCATGCGCTTATCGATAAGTGTGCAGTGCAGCACTATACTTCCCCATAAGGCATGCGAGTGTAAGAGAGATAGAATGCGCTGTCGCAGCCCCACGTTTTATTGCCGCAGAGGAAGCTAGTGTTCAATACTACTATAAAATGTATAATATAGTTAACCATTATGTGATGATAAGCACAGACCTGTTCTGAATTTCGTTGAGGTCAAAATACCTATATATCCTGATTGTCTGAATGTAGTCACGTGATTGCTCTTATTACTTCATTTATTACAATTATTTTTATTTATTTTCAGGTAAGAGCAACAAGGGCTGCTATTTCAAATGTTAACTAGTAAACAATACTATTGATTGAAACTCAATAAAATATTTTAAAAATACTAACCGTTTTCATTGTTCCCCAAATAATAAATGGGTACCTAAGATAGGGATGTATTTAAAATCATTTGAACCCAAGATTTTATGGCAAGGTTGGTAAAGGTATGAATACTTCCAATATTAAGTGCGTCATCTTTTATAACTGAGATTAACCATAGGCCATAGGTATCGGCACGGTGCTCAAGTATGTGCACAACTTCTTTTTACACTCAGCTCGGTGGTACGGTCTAATCTACCAGGCCGAAATCATGATGATTACCGGAGAAAGATCAGACGGGACGGGATTGCTGATTACGAGGCAATCACCACCATCACTCATACCGAAGATCTTCAAATTAAGAATAGAATATAGAATAGAATATTTATTTATTTCAGTATAAGGTAAGTACAAAGTAGTTTTAACAATGAATCTTAATTAATTACTAATACAAACAGTTAGGAACTAATTAATTATTGAGCTTTGCTTCCTAAGTTAGGGAAAAACCCTGTGTTTTAGGATAAGCAAAGTGCTCCTCCCATAGCTTATACATATGTATAGACAATTTGAGAACATTCGTTAGACAGTCGATATACAGTCGCCATCACATCAGGCAATACATTTTTGTTGAAAAATAACCCACATAACAATTGCATAAAACATAACGTATTACTTTGATGTGCTGTCGTCAGCTATTGGTAACATATGTCCAAAAATAAAGTTGTATTTTCAACATGCTAAAAATGATGTATTTAGTTATCTTAAAAATAAAGTTAAAGTAAGTACTTACAAATAGTATAGCAAAAAAATATAATAGACTATACTATAAAATATAAATATACCTTTAATAGTAGAAAAACAAAGCAAACAAGGTTCTAGCAAGTTTTTGATCTAATCAGCAGCTATTCGACAGGCCGTAGACAGCTCATACTGCCAAATCTCTCCTTATAGAATTCGTGCCCCATCCTATTTTATTGTTTTCAATTACAAATATCGCAAAATTTGTAGGCGTAGAAAACACACTTGTCGAAGGAACCATAAAAAAGAGTGGCATGGGTGAAACCATCTTTCTTGTCTTTGACTGACAGAAGTGTCAGAACTTTTATCGGATTTTTCTTTGAAAAACTTTAAATTTTTCCTCATCGCAACGATCGATCTTTTCCAATAATTAAATGAATTCCAAACAGTTTTACTTTTTAGTTGAATGTGTTCCCGCCTATATAAGGCTCCGCAAAATTTGACTGACTCAAGTTATTGTACTGAGTAGGAGTGCTTTTGAACGATCATAACGATACTCTTGGAAACGCTTAGAAAATTTGTCTGATTCCACAAGCTCTTCAATTTGTCAGGTGTAACACCAGTACAATTTGTATGTCTTCACTCTTCAAGCAGAAGCCACTTTGTGTTTGAGTTGGCCAGTCTCGATACAAAGGAAGCGTTGGAAGGAAGCATGTTCAGGTTTTGTATACCAGTGAAGAAAGGCTACTGTACTGGCGTTTCTTCTCCCCTGCTGGTTTCAGTTCAGTTAATGGTACGGTTTGTGTTTCTGAAGTGTAATACTTAAACCTTTTACATAATGCTATCGTTTGACATTAGGAGAGGGAAGCCAAAGTTTTTGTTTGTAACAGCATTATAACATTTTGTGTCTGTAAATAATTATTATTATATCCACATGCCTGTAGCTGGCACACTTGCATGCCAGCTCCTGGTACATGCCATCTACTTCAATGTGTAGGTTTACGTGTACTGGCATACAATGTGAGGAAGGGGAATTAATTACTGATTATTCAAAGTGCTTACATTTTAACTTTTTGCTCCTAGGGAAAGAGAACCTGTGTGGTACTTGAGTGTTGTGTACCTTTTTCTGACATAATTTATTAATTATATCATAGTCACAAGAAAATAAGACTTTATGTCTATATTGATATTGAAGTGTTGTTTTATTGTGATTTAATTACATAAAAATTAATGTCAAGGTTCAAATCCCATGTTTTTTCTCTTATCGCATAAACTCCAGTAGTAAATCCGCCCCATAGTTTGCCTCGTATATGTATAAAGGAGAGGAGTTCAATTGCTTTAATAATTATATTGTCAAAATTGTATAAAGCCAGTTTTTCTTTGCTTTTTGAATATTGTAAACCATATTTTTATGACTAAAATTTAAGTAATATCAGGAAATTTAATTGATTAAAATAAATTATAATTAACTATTTGATTTTAAAAGATCTAGATGTTCAAAGATGAAAAATATATGTTTGTTGTTATTTTGTATTTATTTTATTTTATAATTAATCATTTTGTTAAAACATATTGTCAATATTGTGTACAATACTAGCCAAGCACTGAAAAACTGACTTTAGGTAAATACTAAGTTAGGAAGATATTAAGCTAATATTTATACTACCTACATCAAGATTTCAACAAAATTGTACATGGCATTTATAACTTTAATCTTTATCCATTCCTTTGTTATATTTTTTTATTTCCTTGTAGTAGTCTAATAGTCTCTCAATTGTGATTCGTAATACACCTCGACAATTCTCTCTACATATGTAAATATCATTAGGGAATATATTGTTTTAAACTTTCATGGTCACTAACATTAGAATAGTTAGATACGGGATTGCTACCATGTACCTTATTATTTATGAGCTTCCGATATTTCGGCACTGTTGCAAGCGCCATGATCACGGAGTAACTGAAGAGAACTTGCGGGTGGGTTGTTATTGGCAGACATATCGGTCTACCCTCCTTCGAAGTCGTTTATTTGAAATATCGGAAGCTCATAAATAATAAGGTACATGGTAGCAATCCCGTATCTAACTATTCTAATCATTAGGGAAGTATGGAAAAGGGGTTATTTACCAAATTATATTTTTTTTAAAGAGAAAGTTAAGTTTATTATGTAGCAAATAATTTGTTAAGATAGCATGTCTATTTTGTTCATATTATCAAGTATTTTTTAATATTTGTTATATTTTCTTGTTTGTTCAATAAATTATGTGTAAACTCACAACGTTTTTTAATTGACAAAAATAGGCAACATAAAAGTATTATCATAGACATCAATACGAATCTATCGACTGCGATACATCACTAGTTTATCGACATTGAAGAAAGGTGTGAAATCCACTCTGTACAACACTATCAAATGACAGTTGCTTTTTTAAACTGAGGTGGGGCATTTTTTCCTATTGGCTACAGGCGCCCTCTTGAGTGTCCGATCTGTATCTAGATACATATATTATTCATCTGTGCTATTCGATGACAGATAATAGCTCCTCCGTTTTATCCTTAGACGAAGTATATTATAGACTTGACAGCCGCGTTCACCCGTATGAGACAGATATAAAGTACTTACGTATTTTGGGGTGGCCATGTTCATAAAAATTTACTCCCCACCCATATAAATACACTAGTAACCTTAATTACAATAAATACTTAATTTTACAGTCAAAATCTTTATTTATTTGTACAAAAAAATATTAACATAGGGATAAAACAAAAATTGTGTACAAAAAAAATGTTTAAGAAGGAAATAGGATTTTTAACGTCATAGAACAGAATAAGTCCGCCAATTATACAACTTACAGAGCAATAAAGTTTAAATAAAATAGTCAACAAATAACTTTTATGGGCCGTTAAATGATGTAAGTTTATTAAATAATAACATAAATACGCAACATAAATTTGTTGCGTACATTCAAATATTTGCCAAATAAGTTATCCGTTGATTTTTCTGAAAGCATAATGTTTTAAAATGGATAGAACACATGCGAGTGTGCTTGGTAGACTGCCAGTTTTGCCGTCCAGTCGCTGCAATCCAAACCTTTAGTACCGTCTCGTCTTTTGGAAATCTATATAAATGAACACAAATCATAATTAGTTCAAATAATAATGATCACTACAACGCATGAAATGTTCCTCCAGCAATTAAAATACATATACGATTATAAAAATTAGTCGATTGTAAATTACCCTTAAATCGAGAACTTTTACCCTTTGTATTGTGGTATCCCTAAAGGTAACGATAACCCAGCAAAATTTAAAATACTAACAAAATGGCTACCGTAAAAGCCATAACCCACAGAGTTGAGCCATAGACGACCTTTTATATTTGGTCAGGTAATAATACAAAAATATTTTACAATTCGATTGATAATTCACTACTTTTTTCCACTATTATGTATGTTCTTTTATAGGATTTAAGATTAATGCACTTCGATGCAGGTAAAACATATAGGAACAATATAAATGAGGCTTACTTACGTGTGAAATGTTATGTTTTCATATTTACGCTCAGTACGGCTTTTACATCCAAGCACACAACAATTTACCATGTTGAGTAAGTAAAACAATCACTCCGTAATCCACAAAACACTTCACTTGCACAAAATTTATTTTAAATTTGCAATTTTATTGTATTTTTCGCATAGACGTCAAATGTCTGCCATTATTTTTAAATTGTGGCAGGCAGAAATTACCTATGAACGGTGATAAGGACAAAAAACAATATCTGCGTCTCTCTCACTCTTAAGTACTTTTGTATACAGCCATCACTTTCTAACTTGTCAATTTTAAATATGTGTCAAATCTACAGGATACATAATCTAAGGTTTTATCATATGTCTGCTGTTGTCTTAGATTATGTATCCTGTAGATTTGACACATATTTAAAATTGACAAGTTAGAAAGTGATGGCTGTATACAAAAGTACTTAAGAGTGAGAGAGACGCAGATATTGTTTTTTGTCCTTATCACCGTTCATAGGTAATTCTGCCTGCCACAATTTAAAAATAATGGCAGACATTTGACGTCTATGCGAAAAATACAATAAAATTGCAAATTTAAAATAAATTTTGTGCAAGTGAAGTGTTTTGTGGATTACGGAGTGATTGTTTTACTTACTCAACATGGTAAATTGTTGTGTGCTTGGATGTAAAAGCCGTACTGAGCGTAAATATGAAAACATAACATTTTAAAACATTTTTTTTGTACACAATTTTTGTTTTATCCCTATGTTAATATTTTTTTGTACAAATAAATAAAGATTTTGATTGTAAAATTAAGTATTTATTGTAATTAAGGTTACTAGTGTATTTATATGGGTGGGGAGTAAATTTTTATGAACATGGCCACCCCAAAATACGTAAGTACTTTATATCTGTCTCATACGGGTGAACGCGGCTGTCAAGTCTATATTATACTTCGTCTAAGGCTGTTGTAGCCACGCTTTGACAACAATGACGCATGCGTGCCTATTCAAAGGGTATATCATAAGAGCTGCGCTCTTGTTGGTGGAGTAATCACAATTCTTTTATTTTATTTGTCTTTACCTCCTTCACTTGCTCAAAATAACGTCTTCTAGACCTAAGGCCAAGATACATAACATAATATAATTCGAATGGACTGCTGGGTGTGTGGGTACACCCATTCTGCATTTCACCAACGCTACATTTAAATTAGGATTCTAGTCGGAGGAGATTTATAAAGAAAAGAATTCAAATTTCCTGAAATAGACAACTCGGCACATCATAGGGTCATAGGGTGAAGACATAAAAAGGCAGGTAACCGGTAACCGTTACCGACGTACCGTACGTACCGACTTACAAGTGATGTGCCTAGTCATCTTTTTATGATCTTGAAATATTTTGGAAATTCGCAAGGACCGACTAACACTAGAATATTGACGATTACAACATGATTCCCTTACCGTGAAGTTCCCATAATGGTGAAGACAGAGACGGGTAATAGGTCCGTCACCGACTAACTAGTGATGTGCCGAGTTGGCTATTTCATGGAATTGAATGGATACCTGCCTCGTTCCGGTTACCCGCTTTTTATGTCTTCCTCCACCTTTATAGAGTATCCTCCCTCCCCAGAGTATGGCCTCAGGTAGGGGCTGTCCGTCCATGCTGTGGTGTGAAGAGAAAAATCGCCTACTTTACTTAACAACTACCTACATTAACTCTTTTAGGCACACGCACGGCGGACCACAGTTGGGTTATCTACTCCTAAACCTTTGCCCCAAGTTATAAAAATATAAAGTCATTTTGCTTGCGTTACCTCACGCACGTCCGTTCCGTCCGTCACATTTAAACGCAACTCTTACTAATCTGTGTTTAAACGTCAATCAAGATTTCAAGGCTGCGGCTGTGCGCATGTTTTATAAAACAATTAATTCCAGTTGAAATAAATTAGTTACACTAGTTGATGCTATATCGCGCAACGCGGCTGCTTTCAAGCCAATTCAACAAAATGCTGCCCGAGGTCGTATTCGTGCTGGGAGCTCCGGGTGCCGGTAAAGGGACACAGTGTTCGCTCATTTCCAAAGAATTTGATTTTGTGCATCTATCGGCTGGCGATTTGCTGCGAGAAGAGCGTCAGAGACCAGGTTCAGAGTACGGGGAGATGATCGAACAGAAAATACGTGATGGACAAATCGTCCCCGTAGAGGTTACCTGCTCACTTCTGCACAAAGCCATGCAGAAGTCTGGCAAATCGCGATTCCTGATCGATGGCTTTCCACGTAACAAGGACAACTTAGACGGCTGGACCCGCGTCATGTCAGACAAGACCAAGTTGCTATTTGTCTTATTTTTCGAGTGTTCTCCTGATTTGTGCACCGAGCGATGCCTGGGGCGCGGCGCGGCCGGTAGCGGCCGGTCCGACGACAACCTAGAGAGTCTCAAGAAAAGGTTTAACACATATCTAAATGACACCATGCCTATCATAGACCATTACAACCAAATGTCCCTTGTAAGAAAGATTAATGCTGAGGTGGCACCTGACAAAGTATTTGAGGAAGTAAAAAAAGCCTTTAACCAAATTGGAATTGAAAGGATAGCTGATTAACTTAATTGATAAGTAGTCCAATTGACTAAATTGCAATGTGGTGTTATGTCATGTGCTAGATACAATAAAATTATTAATTTTATGCAATATTTTCCCAAGGCAATATAACCTGGAGAATTTCAAAGTCATCGTGATAGGTTTCTTCTGGGTGAGCTTGCTCTATTGTCTCTGTCTAATGCCAATCAGGTTGAGTCAAGAGTTAAGAGCAAACCCATTTTGAATAAATAAATAAAAATATATAGGTACTTATGAGCTTAGGATTCATTCATCACTAAGCATTATGAAACTGGTGTCACAAAATTTGAATTTTAATAATCATGGTATGACTTCAGTGTTGACAAGCTTTGTTATTATTAATCTTCATAGCCGATCAGATATTTAATGTAAATAAGAGTTATAGTTCAACTGAATACCTATTATGCTATGTGGCCTTGAGTGCAACCTTACAACTACTTTAAATTACCAGCCATCTATAATCTAAGTTTAATTGTTTTATGACTCAGCAGACATGTATAGAAATCAAGTATCATGCTAACTAAAATTGCAAGTCATCAATAAAATCATTAAACCAATTTTTGGTTGCTGTGAGAGTCATCATTTATAAAATAGATTTCATTCTAGTTGTAATTATTTATCAACCACCTTAGATTTATCTCTAGTCTTAATACCCATTTCAATCTTACTAGGAATTTTGAGTGATTTTTAAATTATGTGGTGGAGTTTCTTAGATTGTAAAATGGTCATGTTATATAAAATCAACATAATATTATATCAAAACCCTTGCATTTCAATCAACAATAAACTTGACACTGAAGTATTTACAATAATAAATAACATTCCTAAGTACACTTGCCTGTACTCTACAATAGCTATCTAGATTACCGTCTGTTGGTATTGTTACATGTATAGTGAGTTAGTGAGGCTTTCTAGCCATCTGGCTGTAATAAAATAAATACTAAATGTTATGAAGTGTTTTAATTTTAATTTTACCCAAGCCCATTCACCTACCTAGTACTACTTTTCTCAGTAATTCTTAGAATAGGTTAAATAAATATGTAGACTAGCTGTAGGAAAGAAATGATTGGAATAAAGGGATAGTGCTCTTAAATTTTTCGTAGCTAAGGCCTCTTACACTGTGAAAACTTGTAGAATTCGCCATTAAAAAAAATACCCCACCCTCAAGAAACTCGCAAATACGTTAAAAAGGGTTTTTAACTTTTTAGTGAGGTTTTTAAGGCGGTTGATTTTAGAAATATATTTTAGTTTTCCCATACTAGGTATATCCCGATTCTCGATCTCAGGACAACTAAATCTATTTTGATTATCTTGCACAGATAGAACATACCTAACTGGGCTAAAAAAGAATCATCTTCATATACTAACTACTCTTGCTTAACTAGAATATAGGTCGAATTTAATACCTCCTTTTTTTAATTAATTAATTACCAGGGATTTTTAACCGTATTTTATTTAGGTACTATTTTTATCATAATCGAAAAAGTAAGCAGAATAGAATACATTTTGTGTAGAAGATACAGAATACTTCTAGAGACTTCTTAGCAATTGTGAAACAGGCCCTAAGCATATGCACAGATAATAAAATACTACTTGTCATAAGTAATGATAACGCGTGGTATCGCTGGGACCTGGCTGGGACGAAGTCAACGTTAGATTGGTACTTATACCTTATCTAAAGTGAGAACACGACGGTGATCGTACCAATCGATACTATCGCTTTATCATCCCGCTACTGTGGCTGTCTTTACTTCTTCAGGCTATAGTGACTATTCAAATAAAACATTTTTACATTAAATACATGTATTTATTACAATAACAAAATCACACAGTATATGCAGTCTTTTACACATTAGTATGGATAAGTAGTTTATAAAAATAAGATAGTCCTGCTGATATAATCAGTAGTTAAATATCGATAAAGTATAGATGTCACCTTCAAAAATAATAAAAGATATCGATAGTCTGATAATGTGCCATACAACATACACAATAATGTGCATTTATGTAGGTGGGTGGGTATTATTATTTTTAATTGATGGCCTGGTGGTTTTAACTACTTTGTAAGATCAACTATCAATACTTTTGCAAGACTAAAATAAGTACTTACCATATTTTAAGAATACAAAGTATTTAAAGTGCCTCTTTATGGTGGGGAAAAATTATGTGTAAGTGCTGGAATGCATTAAAACTAGGAAAATATAATGAATGAAGTGACATATTAAACTAAATATATATACCTACTTACTTAAATATAAATAAAAACTTACGTGTGAGAGAATGTGGAATAAATTCCCACAACGTTTAATTTGTATGTGAGTAGCATATAACAAATTAATGAGGATACAATACAAAATCATGTTTATACACATAGGTTTCTTTTTCCACTTGTCGGTTGATCACTTAAATATGAAAATTTAGAGATTAAAATGTTTATGATTATTGTCTTTTTGTGTTTGATGGACTTTGTAGGAATCATAGAAACATAGACCAAAGGACATTCCTACATACTTTTATATACCTACTCATCATTAGTTCGTCTAACACAAACATCACAAGCTCAAAATAGCATTTTTCTATATGAGATTTTATCTCTAGCAAAGCTGCAGGCACTTTACAATTTTAGTTATCCTATTTTTCTTTGACACTTAATACAAAGTCGTGAAAGAGATTCAAAATGGAATCAAAAAAAGGAGTTCACACATTTGCAAAATTTAGAGGGATTTAAAATAACTCTAATTAAAGACGATGTTTGGAATTTGATCACAAAAAAAAGAGAAGACAGCAAGAAATGGATAGATTTATCCCGAGATAAGTTGACCTGAGTTATTATTATACACTGGATTAATATATCTCTATTAAATAATAATAACAGCATTATTAATCCAAATGTCAATGAAATATGCGTACATGGAAAAGTGTTGAATAGCAAATAGCACCTTTTGAGAACGGCCGAAGTTACATGGTAATTTTATATTATTACTATTTTATTAATTGATGCAATTATTACATCACAATTGTAGTTTACAACAGTAATGTTATAGTGGTAATCTTAGATTATTTCTCTACTTTGTAATATAATAGTATCTCCAAAGACTACACAGGAAAGACTTTCTGCATTTTAAGACCAATTTTTAATACGCTGAATGAGTACACAAGAAATAATGACATGATGATTAAATTATTTTTTTATATTTTTAATTTATCAGTCCTGACGTTGCAAGTTGTTTTTCAATTTAGACTCCAATTACGATGAATTAATACGTAGTTAATACTATTAATAAATATTTAGCAAAGTGTATAAACTTTGTAAATACTATTCGGCGTCGTGGAATGCTAAAGAACTGTGCGACTAGCACAATACAATTAAATAATTATAAAAATTCGAAAAGTTTTCAAATTATGTGACTTTTAAAATTAGTAAAGATTAATGAGCAGATTTCAATCTTCTCGGTTCAGATTTAGTGAAATTAAATAATAGTTTTGTTTATAAATAGTCACCTTTACATCGGACAACCTGTGTAGCATACAAACTAAAGGGCCTACATAGAATTGACCACTTTACTCTCTCCTCTTAAAAACAGAGTTTAACGCAATTTTGTTAATCACTGCAATAACTATATTATTCCTATGATACACATATAAGTTATCATATATTAGCAGATAAATATTTGCGCCTCAAATTGCCTTAAATAATATCCTAAAGGTAACAATGACATACACTATTAGCACAAAGAGATCGCAATATCATATCTAGTGAGAAAACATCGTGATAATGATAATCATAAGGGTCTGGGCCCACTACACTGTATCAAACCATGACCGTGCTAGGAGCGTATCAGACGCTTTTCTATGCCCACTGAACGGATTGAATTGAACTACAACTTTCTGTCTCACCGTTATATGGAGCGAGAGCGTATTTTGCAGGCGCTGACAGTACGCTCCGTGCATGACACGCGACGGTGTTGGTCGGTGACGGAACGGTGTAGTGGGAAAGGTGTCATAGTTTTCATTACAAATAATATTTATTTTCCTGACACGTTCCTAGTAAGGTCATGGTATGCAACGGTGAAGTAGGTAGACACCTTTAAATATCAAAATACTTTTACGTACAGTATAAATTGCATTTGTTTTGTACATTTTTATGTTGAAAAATATTGAAATAATATAAAAAAAAAATATTGAATTGATAAAACAAATTACTTATGTAAGTAAGCCTGAACTCATGAAATTCCTCATCTAAATGAAATAAGTACAACATTCAGTTGCAGATTAAATTATAACGTTTTACCCTGAGAGTTCAAAAAACTATTTTTATTACAATAATATTGTCATGGCTCACCATAAATACGAATAAATAATAATTGAGTTCAATAATTGAGTTAAAAAATTTGACACACTGGATGCGGTCTGCGGTCAGCTCCATATGAAATTGACCGGAATCGGGCAGCGTTTCTATAGACAGACCGAAGAACGCAACCAGTGTGTTTAAGTCTTTATTGTTACGCAAAATCAATTGTGATGTTCGACCATCTGATACATAATACTTGGGGGTAAAATGATGCATTTTTAACTAGATGAAGGCGTGGAAAACCAAACTTTTTGTAGCGGAGATTATGCAACCTACAATGTATGTATTATAAAAAGGGTTAATATAAACGCGTGAGTAAGCGCACATTAGGACGTCCACCGGCGAGATGGACTGACGACCTTGTAAAGATCGCAGGATCGCATTGCATGCAGACTTTTTGCAACCGGTCGCTATATGATGATGTAACCAATTAACCATCATTTGCCTGTATATGTATTTTCTGCTATTATATTATGAAATGAATCTTTACAATATTATAAAGCTGAAGAGTTTGTTTGTTTGAACGCGCTAATCTTATGAACTACTGGACTGATTTAAAAACTTGTTTTTGTGTTAGATAGCTTATTTATCGGAGAAGGCTTTAGGCTATAACACATCACGCTGCGTCGGGAGGGAACGGAGCAAACTGAAAACGCACGCAGTCACGGTGGACCGCTCTAGAATGAATATAAAACCGTGAGGCCTATGTTCAGCAGTGGACGTCCTCCGTCTCATAATAATGATAAAACGCTCACTTAAAGTTTAAAATGGTTAACCACACCTGCCTGGGGCGCTACACCAGCCGCGGCGCCGGTTCAGCCGGCGGGGGCTTCGCGAACGACAGGAACACCTCTTCAAGAGTCGTCTCCGTGACGGAGTAGTCTTCCACCAGGGAGGGGAACTGCTCCTTGAGCTGTTCCAGCTCTTGGAATAAGCTGCTGTACTGCATTGTCTCGTTTATGTGGTAGTGGAGCATCGTCTGTAAGAGGCGAGATTTATTGGATGATTTCATATCGTAATAGGCTAGTTGCTACAACCAATGCGAGCGTCAACGGCACTTTTTATTGATTGTCAAAACGCTACTGTTCCATAGATATACTACAGCGATTTAAAACTATATAGTTTTTCGTGTTCAACTAACGCACTCTTTACTGTTTACAGAGCTATAAAAATGCATTGTGCAAATTAATAACAATGATCAATGAAAGTGGTATTTAAATTGCAATTTCTTTAAAAATAAGGGTCGTGAAATTATCGGCGATTGGAGGAAACGACCAAATTTGGTGAGAAACTTCTTCATGTCATGTATCAAAATCTATCAGTTGAGTACTTTTGAGATACTATTTTATTAAAAATTTAAATGAAAACTACTTTTTTCCAGAAATATATTTACCTTGTGCTCATCTTTGAGAGTGCAGTTGAATTTCTGTTGCAGTGTGCCCTTCAGCCGGTTCACCTGAGACTTAGCCGGCGAGTCGACCACTGAAATAAACAAGCTATACATTAGGTACAGTTGTTTTGATTGAAATATTTTACTAATTTAATTGTAATGTAATTTTAACTCGTCAAGTATGTGTAAACGAGACACAATAAAAATTCCATTGTTATGCGACTCTCGGCATTCGTTTGATACCTGACTGATTAATGTAATTAATACGACATTGTGATGATAATACTATAATTTTTACTTAATAATTCGATAAGTTTGTAAAATATTTGCATGCTATTTATGATAGCTGGAAAAGCTGAACTGTAATAAACATAACACACACAAAAATGTACCCTTTTCCAAAGGCAAAAAAAAATATTCATTTCATTTCATTCGTTCATTTCATTAATTCAATAAAAATATGAATAAGGTAAGTGTGGGCAGGGGCCGTCTTGTTAGTTTTAGCTCTGCAAGAGATTGGGTGTCATAAGCTGCTCATAAGAACCAATGGAAGGTGTTGGGGGAGACCTTCGCCCAGCAGTGGGACGGTATACTCGTAGGTTAATAAATAAGCTATGAAAATCCTTAGGCTGATTAAGATGATGATGATGAGATCGCTAACCTAAGGGCCTTATGAATGAATGAATGAATGATTTATTTATCACACTAGCTGGATGCGAAGGTGCGCGACATGGACATCCGTCCCACCGGTGTGACATGATAAGGCTCTCAGCTGAAATTGGCTACTGGCCGCAAAGAACATTATTGTGACGACGCGTTTGGTGTAGTGGTTAGCGCTCCTGACTACTATGCCGGCGGTCGCGGGTTCGAATCCCGCGAGGGGCAAATGTTTATGTGGTGAGCACGAACACTTGTACCTGGGAAGTTTATGTGTAATATAAGTATCTATGGGAGACGCCTCCGTCATTAGTTTTGTCTGGAATTGATAGCACAAGGAAGAAAACCTATTTAGTTCGAAACTAAGACCAAGAAGATGTGATATCTGGCGCATATTTAATTTATTATTGAGAAGCTCGTAGCCCAGTGGTGGCAGCGCTTCGGTAGCGATACCTAAGTTAAGCAACGTACGGCGCGGTCATGTTTGGATGGGTGACCGTTCCAACAATATAAGTGACGTATATCACGAGGATCTCCGTGCCGATCCCGGTTGTTATCGGTCGATATTAGTCGTGAAACCTCGTCAGAGGTCCTATGGGCGGCTTGACAAAATCTGACAGCAAGATCGGTCGCTCGCCTTGCGAACATCCCTTCACAAATCCGCACCAAGCCCGCGTGGTGGAGTACGGCTCATACTACCTAAAAGTCGAGGCGAGGCCTTCGCCCAGCAGTGGGATGCTTACAGGGTAACTTAACATTTGACTAAATTATTACCGTCCGAGCTGGTTTCCGTGTCCAGCTGGTGCTTCACTTTGATGAGCACGGCGTGTCCCGCGGCGTACGCGGCGCGCAGCGCGGCCGGCGAGCCGAGCGCGCACAGCTCGCCCGCCGACATGATGCCGATGCGGTGGCAGAGCGCCTCCATCTCGTCCATGCTGGGTGTAAATAAGGAATATGAGCCGTTGAATAATGTTTTGAGGAAATCTAGGTGGTAACTCATATTATAGTAAAAACTATATGTATTTTATAATATTTTTTTACAAGCCGAAATCTAGCACAGCCTGTAGAACACTAATGCCTGAGCCGTTACGTTACAATACCAGTCGAGTTAAGCGAAGATCACCGCTTAATGCTC
>OY757270.1:1899144-2191488 GCA_963584085.1 Pyrausta aurata
GCAAGGGCTTAAGGCTGCTGTCACCTACCTTCTAACAAAGTTCAAATGAAAATTTCTCCCCAAAAATGACTAAACTGACTACTTTTTTTGAATTAATTGTGTAGAAATGAACTATCTCCATAAGATGTCGACTCTGAATTTTTGATTCAATCTTTAAAATGTTTGTAATTTGCAATCATAGAAGCCAAATTGACGGTTTTTCTGGCGCACTCTTCTAGATCACTTGTTGACATCAGCTATCGAAATAACATAAACTTGAAGGGAATTACGTTCGTATACAAGGTGTCGACTCTGTTTTTTTTATTTATCGCTCTGGTTATTCCAAATGAAGACAAAATTGAAACCATGATTTGGCATAAAATACGCACCTAAAGACAGGCGATTATCTCTGAGATACATTGCACTTATTCTGTGTTATTTGATAAAACAATGTTATAGAGGTTCCTATCTTTGACTTAGCATCTAAATTCTTTATTTTATCTTGTGCAATATATTCAAAATATCTTACTAAAGTAACCTATAAATTTGAGATTTGGAGCTGTCACGAACATTCATCTTCGATCGAAATTTGACAGACAGCGCCGAGCGCTCGGAGGGGAAGGGTGTGTCGCTCGTTGTCTTCGCTGCTAGTCTTTTATTTCGTGTATGATACTAATTCCAAATTTGAAAATATCACGCTTTGCACAATTTTTATACGGCGACCAATTCGCTTTGAGGCTTTATGCAACAGGCATAAAGCCATAGTGCATTTGGATCGTCGATGGTCTCTAATTATAACAAAAAAGTATTCGTTCTTTTGTATCGATTAGTAGTTGTATTTAAATGATTAATCAATGTTATGTAAACTTGCATAGAAAGGAATCCTTATTAATACTATAAACAAGAAAGATTTATATGTATGGCGACTATTTCAAGAGGTTCATGAGTTATAACGAAGATCTTTTATCATATACAATTTGTATTTTCGAAACTTGATTAAACAAAATGTGCAGATACTAGGACCAAAATTATCGACAAAAATAATAATAATAAAAAATTGCCTACAAAATAAAATTGTGGTATATGATGTGAGCAAACTGTTTGTATCACCAAACAGTTAAATGTCAATTTTAGACAAATACTGAATTAATAAGGCCAAGAATAGGCAATAGTACCAATTCTATTGCATATGTATGGGGTTGCAAATAATAACCTTATTTATATAAAATAAAGTAATATCAGTAACACTACTTTATAGTTCAACAACGGTAGACCGATTTTCATGATATTTACTTTGTTGAATTTGTATTTACCTCTTACCCCTTAAGTTATTATAAAACAGGGCTGGGGCGCGCCGAGGCTGGATATGAAGCAAAGTTTTCTGTGGTCGAAGTTTTTTTTTTCACTAAAAAGTCTAAAACTCTTCAAAGGACTCCAATTTAGGCAAACCATTTCTTTTTGAAGTCAGTGCCATCGCATGGGCTCTCTCAAGTTCCATCTTAAGCGACATCTATCTGGGCATCGACTCCAAAAAGAAATGGTTTGCCTAAATTGGAGTCCTTTGAAGAGTTTTAGACTTTTTAATGTGTTTTGTTTTTGAAGTCGGTTTTATTGAAATAGTATGGTGGTGAAGTGACCATTAACCCAACAAAATTGAAGACAAATAAGGGCTTTTGTTTTAAGTATTTGACTTTGAGTAGTAAACAAGTAAGTTTATAAATTTTCTTACATCATTTGTGCTTTGGATTTTGAATAAGAATAAACGGACGACAAAAAGTAAAAGGTCAGTTTTTCTTAATATATACCGTATATAGGCGTTATTTAGTTCCACAACCTTTGATACGCACTTGTACGTCCATACCATTGGCCATTGGCGTCAATTCCATACTGTGTGGAACTTGTTCATGGCATTAATTCCATACGCTAGTAACAGTGTTTCAATGGTTTAAACCTAAATAAATAGGGCAATATTTTGCTTATTTAACATTACTTTTCTTTCTACCACAATCTACAACCACAACCTAACTATAAACTTGTATAGTAAAACGCTTGCTTAAATAGAAGCGTTTCATGTGATGTGTATGTAGTTAATATGAACTTGTATTCAAATTGTACGCAAATGCCATGAAGTTCCATAGTTCTATTCAAGTCCATATTCATATAATATTTCATTATTGAAAAATGTATATAGACAAAATGATATAATACCGGTGTTAACCAAATAATTAAATAAAAATTATCTTGTTTATCATCTGTTATACATGAAATACTTGAAATCTTGATCGAAATTTTCTTAACTACATTTTCTGAATGTCAGCTATAATAACTTGTGACATGTTTCATATATCAAAATACAAATCATATCAAAAAACAGCGTTACACTAAAAAGCATTTATGTGTAAATAAATCCTTATAGCATCCAGCTGGTATGACACGTGGTAGATCAAGCGCAGAACCAATGGCATCATCCACCAATAACCCTAAGTCCCCGTTTCTCGTGGAGTTTACATTCGTAAAAAAATACCTACTCTGAGAAGTCACGATTTGGATGAAGACATAAAGAGGCAGATAACCGGTACCAACCTGTACCGACTGACTAGTGATGTGCCAAGTCATCTATTTTTAATCTCGAAATATTTAAGAAATTCGTTACAACAATCCAAATAAGGACCGACTGACACTAGAAAATTGTTTTAAAACAAGATTCAAATCAAGACTTGAGTCGGAAAAGTCTCTATAAAGCATTTCAATTCCATGAAATAGCCAACACGGCACAACACTGGTTAGTCGTTGCAGGTCAGTGCGTGTTACCCGCCCCTATATGTCTTCACCCTTTGGATGCATTTCGTTTTTTCTATGCTGTAAGTTTTTTACGTTATTATAACTGTACGTTTGTGTTTAAATCTGTGAATTTAGTTATATAATTATCAAAAGAAAAATGTTCGCGAACGGAATTGACGCGAGCCCTGATTCCGAACTGTATTCACTGTATTCGTAATAGTTATTTTAAATACAAAAAAACTGGTATAACATTAATTTATCACATCGACTTTTATAAGACCATCATTTTCTGTGTTCATCATACGCATAGCCTACTACCTAGAGATAAAGTATCAAAATTGTTTAATTACAGTTAACATTTTTTTGTGTCCCGGACATATAAAATCGCACACACACATTGATAAATTCGGTAAAATCTGAGAATCTGCAGACTGTCATATGGCTCTTAAGTCCCAAATGACCTTCAATAATTGATAGATTCATTACAGAAAATTAGAGGATAACATGAAATAAAGTAGAAACATATAAACGATTTTACAAAAATACTTTAATATGTATTTTTTACTATAATTAATGTTCGAAGTGACGTCCACCTTCAGCTATGCACATACGACAACGTTTAATAAACTGTTTTCTTAGACGTTGAAAGGAGTCGTCTTTTTGTCTTATTGTCTATTGTGCTTCTCTTAATTAATTCTTCGATAGTATTGTATTTTTTGTAATACACTAACTCTTTGTAGAATTCCCAGATAAAAAATCGTCAGGGTTTAAGTCGGGGGACCTTGGTGGCCAGGTGATGGGTCCACCGCGTCCGATCCATCTGTCTGGGTATGTTTGGTTGGTCCAAATGATTTCTAACTACTCTAGTGAAATGGCACGGAGCTCCATCATTTTGGAAAAATACTCGCTGGCGCATTTCCAAATTAACATCGAGCAGAGCATCCAGCATAAGGTCGGGCAAATTCTCCCTCAAAATACTGAGGTAAGTGGCACCATTTAAAAATACATAATAAAGTATTTTTGTAAAATCGTTTATATGTTTCTACATTATTTCATGTTATCCTCTAATGTCCTGTAATGAATCTATCAATTATTGAAGGTCATTTGGGACTTAAGCCCTTGCAGTAGCTGATTGAAATTTTACAAGTAGTGAGTCCACATAGTAGGCAAGTTTTTGAAATGGGTAATAAAAATGGTTCATTGTTTTTTTTTTTGCAGAAAATAATTAGCCTGAGTTACAACTGTAGTGGTGTAATGAAAGGCCTATTAATTGTTCACATTCACAAAAACAATCAAGGTTCTAGTAATAATACTTTAGGAGAAATCATTAAATAAATGCGTCATTTTGGGTACTAAGAAAAAATTTAGAAAAATGCTGTTTTCTCGAAAACTATAAATTTTCGCGGAACATACATGGGGGTCCTTAGAGTAGCCCCTGGACCCCTCTATCGATGGTTTTCGTTTGGACCACATGAAAACCGACACCGT
This sequence comes from Pyrausta aurata, assembly GCA_963584085.1. Lineage (NCBI taxonomy): Eukaryota > Metazoa > Arthropoda > Insecta > Lepidoptera > Crambidae > Pyrausta > Pyrausta aurata. The sequence goes on from OY757270.1 coordinate 1,903,393, forward strand.
GTATATTACCCACAATATGAATATTTCACGGACAAAAATCATTCTAAAAATGATAAAGCTTTACATAAGCTACTTTTTAGTGTCATGTACAAGGTGTTAGCATTTTCCCCATACAAACGAAAACATCTCCTTATTATAACATATTCGATTGTCGAGTTAAGGCATTGTGACTCACCAACAACATTAATCCATGACAAGGTCTCAGAGCTGGTCCCGACCGCGTCGTGCCCGCGCAGAGTCAGCAAGAGAGTGAGATTCTGTCTGCCGGTGAGGAACTCGTCTAAGCCACAAAATTGAGGGCAGTAGCCCAATCCGCGGAGATACTGAAACAAACCATTAGTTGAATTGAAATCGAAAAATATTTATTTCCCAAAAAATACGTAGTCAATTCAACGTTTTCACAATATTATCTTAACTTAAACATAAACATTAGATGTAATATAAATAAAAGATATTGAGAACTTTCAATGCGTACCAGTTTCAGCTAATGCTAAAATTAATTCAGCGCTGGTAAATGTAATAGATATGAAGGTTATGTTGGTCGCTGTGTATATAATTTATCGACTCATCTGTGAACTCGTATAGCAAGAAATCAACAATTTAGATCGTCAAGGATTTATCAATCATCAATATCCATCAAATCTGTTCATTGCACAGCAGTGCATCAAGGCATCGCTCAACAAAGCTGTACTGTATATAATATTTTAAAATTATAAATTGGGTTCCTTCATTTTAACTGATTGTTACATATTTGTTAACAATATTTCCATCGGATGTTGAGAGAACAATCTTGCAACGTCGATGAGGTCACGCGGCCTACGCGTTAATGAAAGCACTTGCAAAATTCAACAGGCTTGCCAATGTGCCGAGGGCCGAGTGGTATAGGCATGCGCCCGGATAGCGTAAGACACGGTTTGATTCCTTGTCTGACACAATAGCTTTTTACAAGTGCAAATTATAATATAAAGTTTGTATAAACACGAAACACTATAAAAACAAAACTAAACTATATATTGGCTAGCGTAAGACACGGGGTTCATTTCCTCGTCTGTCACAGAGTCACAGTTGCTTTTTACAAGTGCAATTTATATTATTAAGTTTGTATGGTGACAAAACACTTTAAAAACAAAAATAAACTAAAAATAAAAATGTATAAATTTCTACCATTGCTTATCATTACTAAGATTTGTTAGTTACCTGTGAGGAGTACCCCCTCAGGCGCGCGTGATTCGCGAGCACCTTCCCTCGCGTGGGGCACTGCTCGCCTGTCAGTACTTGGAACATGCTCGACTTGCCCGCGCCGTTCACGCCCAACAGACCGAAACATTCGCCTGTTAAAAAGAAAAATAGTAATGTCACTCGAACTCTTTATATTAAATAAATAAATAACGTAAAATAAATACGCGACAGAGAACACACCAATCATCTGGTATCAAATTAAGGAATTTTCTTCCTTGCGTTACGTAGTCAATCAATCAATCATTTATTTATTTCAGGCAAATTACACCCATAAAGTTTTATATCACTTTCTAGAATTAAACAATTAAATTAAATTAAATACAATGGAATGTCACTTTTTGATATTAATTAAATTTAAATACTAATGTCACTATAATAAATTGGCAAAAAGTACCAGTAGTACCAAACAACGATTATGACGAGGGCAGCTTCCATAATTATACCTAAATACATAATAACACCCATGACTTGGTAAAAATGTTCGTGCTCATCACACAATCATTTGCCTTTTGCGGGATTTGAACCCGCGACCACTGGTACAGTAGTCAAGAGCGCTAACCACTGCACCAAACGCGTCATCAAATATGTATTTATCATACGCTTGTCGATCTACCAGTAAGCTCAAGTGGCAGTGGGCAGGGCACATAGCGCGAAGGACTGATGGCCGTTGGGGCAGAAACGTTCTAGATTGGAGACCCTTCGACCAAAGGCGCAGCGTAGGACGTTCACCGACAAGATAGACAGACGACCTTGTAAAGATCGCAGGATCACACTGGATGCAGACCGCTCACAACCGGTCGCTGTGGAAACTGTGGTGGAGGCCTATGTTCAGCAGTGGACGTCCTTTGGCTGGGCCAATTTGGAAAGCCAATTGGATAATCTATACTAATATTATAAAGCTGAAGAGTTTGTTTGTTTGAACGCGCTAATCTCCGAAACTACTGGTTCGAATTGAATAATTCTTTTTGTGTTGGATAGTCCAGCTATCGAGGAAGGCTGTAGGCTATATAACATCACGCTACGACCAATAGGAGCAAAGATATAGTGGTAAATGTGTAAAAAACGGGAGAAAGAAGTCACTATTCCACGCGGACGAAGTCGCGGGCAAAAGCTAGTGATGATGATAATAGTCGATCTGCTCACCTTTCTTGACGGAGAAGCTGACGCCCTTAACAGCGTTGCAGCTGCTGAGGCACGAGCGGTAGTTCTTGTGGATGTCGGCCGCCAGCATGGCGTCTGAGATTTGACGCGTCGCTGAAAGAAGGTATTAAATAAGGGCTTATGCCACTTGACCAAACCAAAGCCCATTGTTCTCCTAATATTACAATCCATAGATTCATTTCACTATAACCCCAAAATTGTGAATTATAATCCTCCCTTTAAAACGTTTTGGGGTAAAAGTAATTTTTTTTGGGGTTAAGTGGCATAAGCCTAAATAAGTTTACATCAGAGAATAATACATATAGAGAATTTGTAATATAAGGTTGAAGTACATTCATCAACCCGTAATGGGAACAGCACAAACCAGGCATCGCCATACGGAAGCACGTTATGTAAAGGGAACAGCAATGCCTCGGCATGGAATCGGCTCCGGATAGCGAACGCCTCGCCTCAAATCGTGTTTGCTACAACTTATGACAGTTCTTCTTGTGAATGACAGCCCGTTTGATAGGGTGGGCGGATAGTTGATAACTATCGGGTGGGGTGACTCGCAGTAAGCACGTTACGACTGGTCGAGAGTGGGTCCCGAGTTGATCTCGATCCGATTTGGTAAAGTTACGAAATTGATAGATGTGCATCGAGTTCATACGGTGCTATTCCCGTAACGGTTGAACAAATGTGCTATAAGTGTGACTGTTCTCTAAACGGTGATGGTAAACGAATAAAATCGGATTTTGACAGTACAATTTACTGGTAGGTAGATCAAAATACATAATGACTAACCAAGTACACGATCTCTCTGCTTTGGATCGTTACCATATACCATTAAAATATGTAGGTAACTCTGTCGCCTAAATATTATTTCTATCATAATAGCTATAAAAACCCAAACTCCTTATGCCCGAGTGGCCCAAAAATAGACTCCACAGCATTTATAATAAACTTACGCAGCTCAATAGCCTTCTCGACATAAGCCTTTTCAGCTCGCACCATCTCGTCGTTGTATCGTGGGTAAGGAGGCTGGTAGCGCGCGTTGAGCACCGAGTCCCACGCCGCACGGAATATGCCGCGTTGCGTCAGGAATACTAGGGTCTGATGAAAAAAAATGCGGCTAAGTGAGAAGAACTTAGATACTTTTAAAATGTATTGACCTCTATTTATACCATAAGCTGTCATATTATAATCAGGGCAGTTAAAGAGCTAGCTTGCTACATTATTTGACTTCGACACAAGCTTTGCTTTCAAGCTAGTTTTCATGGAATAAAATGGCAAAGAATTATTAGAGACACAATGTCCTTGGTTCGCATTCGGAAAATTCATACAAATGGATCGAAATAACAAAATAGTAGTTGTAACGTGCTAAAATAACAATCAATTGGTGACAGAAAAAAAACAAGATTAAAAAAATACAAAGATTAGCACTTCCAGAAAGCAAGAGAGGTAGAGGCCGCCTACTGGCCACCTGGCGGTCCACGATTAACTAAGACTTAGAGCTTACAGAAACGAATATTTCGACAACCCAGGACAGACAGTCCTGGCGCCGCAGAACGAGGAGAGCCGACCCCAAATAATGGGAAAAGGCTAGGAAAAAGAAGAAGAAGAAAAAAAGATTGATAAAGAGGTTTCACTTACCATGTAGACCACGAATTGACCGATCAAATATAACATCCATTTTCCAGGCGAGTTATCGTCCAGGCAGAAGTAGCAATACGCATTTGAAGTGGATGCTGCAAAGATTTTAAATTAAGGTTGACATTGTATTGTGTTCAAATCAGGTCTACAAAGTTTCTTTTTGTATATTTATATCCGATAACTAGATATAAGTAACATCGATAAGCATCTTAATAATAATATCATCTCATTTAAAAATAATGGCAGACTTGTATTAGTTAGCGAACTTACCACAGCACTTGGCAGGATCGAATCCTGACTCCGCTACTAAAAGCACAGGACATCTGTTTCTGTTGAGGTCGCATAGCGCATTTCTAGAAATAAAATAGATAGCTCAATCTTTATTACACATCGCAAGGGTCGGATACAAAATGTGTTTAAATGAAAATGTACAAAAGAAAAAATAGTTGAATAGTATTTTTTTTTTATTAAATCTTGGATTAATTTCTGTTTCTGTCAATGTCAAATAAACCGACAGAGAAAGACTGATGACTTCATCCAGGTTTAGCGTAATCCTGAGTTAAATCAGTATGCGCAAGTGAGCCTCAATAACTTTTATGCACATACATAACCTCTCCTTGTCTCTATTTCGTTCTTACCTCCTCGCAGTCATAGCGCAGTCAAGAGTGGCCACGACCAAAGTATGTGGAGGCGCTATTGCGCTCGATATAGACAATACTACGTCCGTGAACGACGTCGGCTCGTCGGGCGATAGTTCTCCCGCCGCTTTCAATAACGGCATTATGAGAGCTGAAAGAAGTATATGTTTAAAGTGGAATTTGTGGTAAGTGTATGCTTGGTAGGTTTGTCCTGGAGGTCGATTGAATATGACAAATAGACTTATTAAAAAGTTATATGCTCAAGCGCAGTATTGCGCTAAAATATTTATTACTCAAATGAATTTCACAGAAGTAAATAAACTATAGGTAGACCGCTTCATTGAGACTTCGCCTGCGGGGCGGCGGGCGCGGGGGGCGCCGCCTATTTACTGAATGAGGTAGTACATGTCCTTATGTCGTTACCATGGTTACCACTAATCTAAAAACTTCACTAATACAGCACCACGCCCCGCTCGAATGGCGTCTGATCTCTACTGGCGATCCTGGTGTCGTTACCATGGTTACCACTCACCGAACAAGATGATGAATATGAAGAGCACGCCACCAGAGCTGTTCTCGAGGAAGTAGAAGCTGACCAAATACACCACCGCTAGGAAGGCCGCACAGCCGAGAATCAGCAGCACGCCTAGCGTAACTGAGAAACAAAACAAAAAAAAACACAGGGTAAATAAATATATAACCAAAATAATTTAATTCAGAAAAAAATACTTAAAAGGAGCTCTAGGAGGCTAACCTGGAGGTAGCGACAGTTTTAGTTTAAAAAAGTCAAATATATCAGTTGAGAAAGAAATTAACCCTTTAAATGACGTGCATAAATGACGTGCATAAACGGGTTTGTATATACGGGTGTGCATATATCGTTTAAAGGGTATAAGGTATGATGTTGAATAGTCTATGGTTATTTTCCTTGTTACAGTAAGGACATCAGTAACTAGAGGTTAGAACTATAGCTATCAGTGCACGGACCAATGCATCTTGAAGGACAATGTTTTAGCGTGGCACAAGAAATAATTACAGCTACACTAGCGCCATCGTAGGCAGTAGTACGTTAAACAGAAATGTGGAGATCCAATGTAGTTCGGGAGGGCAGCCAGCTTGATGTAAATGTTTCTATAGTCACTCAGTAACTTATCTATGCTCTCTTGCTAGAATATTTTGTCTATAGTCACTTAGTAACTTCTTCTTCTTTTTGAGTCAATGGCAATTAAACTTTCTTCGCCAAAAAAGTCGCAACATCAATGGCCTTCTGGTTGGCGTTGTAAAGGTCCTCTTGCGTGCAGGTGGCAGGGGTAGGGCACGACATTAAGTGTGGCATAGATTGTAAGGCGCCACACTCGCACGTGTAATAACTTATAAACTAATTAACTTGGTAACTTATCTATGGTCACTCACCAATAAACAGCGGCTGGGTCAGAGTATGATCACTGTCTAGCGCGGCACAAGCGACCATAACAGGGACCACTAGCGCCATCGTATGCAGTAGTATGTGAAACAGGAGCGTGGCTATCCAGTGTAGTTCGGGAGGGCAGCCGGCCATGATGTGTATGTGGCGGGCGCCGGTAGCACGCTCCTTGCACGGGAGGGAGGCCGCGCCGGATAGCACGGCGAGGATCACTGTAAGCACAAAATATATAATAGTACTACATACAGAACGGACACTCACCTCCCCTCCCTAGTCTGACTTACTTCACTATCGCGCCGGAATTAGGGATCTCATTAGGTGACCGCCTAGCGGGCATGGCACGCGCATGTTTGCGACGTTAGCGGAAGTACAAAGTTTTGTGTACAGTACTGTGCAGTGTACGGGTGTCTTTCTTTCTCGAGAAATGACTCTGATAGGAGCTTTTTTCTTTTCCCAAAAGATGAGAGATGGGAAGTATAACTTCATACAGTCACCGTCAGATATTTTTGTTGCAGACAAAGTGATCAAATATATCTGAACAGTCAAAATGACAATAAGTTGTATACATTATAGTAAGTAAAGTAAAGTTAGCCTGTAAGCATCCCACTGCTGGGCAAAGGCCTTCAAAATGTGAGGTAGTATGAGCCATACTCCACCACGCGGGCTCAGTGCGGATTGTATACATTATAATTACCATTAATATCTGAACATTAAATACTACAATATCTAAACAGATTCTAATCAGTTATTGAATATCTAATCCACCTATGTTTTAGATAATAATTATGTTTTGTGTTTAACTGTAATTTGTTTTGTGTATCTTTTAAAATAAACTATAAATAAAATAATCAGATATTAATTGTTGCTACAACATTTCTGACGGTGACTGTATTTATTAAGACAGCATTAAGAAGATTACGATTAAGAAGACGAAAATGCATTTAATTTTTAAATTAGGAATACATATAATATTATAAATTTATAACTAAAAAATTTTGAAAAGTATTACGGGTAGGTAAATTACCGCTCAAAGATCAAACAAATTATCATAAACGTTGTTTAACTGTTAACTCAAGCAAAGTCTACAACAACCTATCTTAAGAGGATGGTCGTGGTGTGTGTTCTATACGACTTAACGATCGCAAATTTTAAGAAATTAAATACTCAATATCATTAAGTCAAGGGACCAAGTAGAACGGCAAATCGGATCGTGAGCGAAATCATTGCGAGCGCCTAGTGAAACGCACTCTACGAGGTTTGATAGCAGATTCACAGCGACACCACAGAATATATAATAGTACTACATACAGAACGGCCACTCACCTCCCCTCTCTAGTCTGACTTACCTCACTATCGCGCCGGAATTAGGGATCTCATTAGGGGACCGCCTAGCGGGCATGGCACGCGCATGTTTGCGACGTTAACGGAAGAACAAAGTTTTGTGTACGAGAGATGCCTAGGTACTGTGCAGTGTACGGGTGTCTTTCGTCCTCGAGAAATGACTCCGATAGAAGCTTTTTTCGTTTCCCAAAAGATGAGAGACAGTAAGTAACTTCATACAAAATATGCAACCATAACTAACCTATTCTAACTATTCAGTTACAGTGAACAACTTTAAAAACGATAGGTAAAGGTAACATTCTTTAGAATTCTGTGTAGTTAAGGAATTATAATTGTAATATTTATGTGATCAGTGAAGTTAGGCGTTGCTAAAGTAGATACTATCTTTTTATTTCTCCACGATACCACGTGAATATGACATTGCGAAAATGAGTGCTTGTTACGTTGTATACTAAATTCAAGTAAATTACGTTGTTTAGGTATCTGTTTATTTAAGTGAAAAGAGCTATGACCGGTGTAACAGACTTTGTCAACCCTTATAGCACGCACACAAACGCAGCGTCTGTGCAACACGCCGTCTGTCAATGTATGGCCAAAACGAAAAGTTTCTTCCGAGTGTCCGGGGTGTGGCGACACACCATAAGACTATTGAGTGTTAATACGTCACTTACCAAAAACAACAATAACAGCCCAAGTGATAGTGTTGACCATCGCCTTCGGTGGGATTATAGCATCGGTCAAATAAGGAATTGATTCTCCCGGCAGCGGGTGGTTGACCGTCGTGAGCGTGTTGCCCGTTGCCCAGGGCAACGCCTTCGCCGCCAACAGGTTCGAGAGCAGGTTCAGAGCGACGGGGGCGGCGTGACGGACTGTTGTTGTGTACATTACCTTCAAAATGTTTCAATAACTTACAACAACATACACACAATACATACAGTTTAAGCAAAAAATCCGAGAGGCAATTCGAGATGGAATATGATTTGATCCTCTAATAAATTAGTTTAAAAATATAATCTTACCCTAGCATCCGTATCGTTGACTTCTATTCCTGCCAGATATTTGTTGTATTCCAATATGTCCCGTTTACCAGAGCGTAAAATGGCTGAAAAAAAAAATCTACATTAGGAGCCAAAACTGACACACTATGGTACGGTGGATAGTAAAATCGTTAGTAAAATCAAACAAAAACTAAAAAAAAAAATCTTTAATTTGATCTAGTTAAGTGAAAGTTGCAGTCAGAACAAAAGCTACTGTCTGTCACGTATAAGAAAGACTGCAAAAGGTTACCTATGTTTTATGAATAACCCTGTATATTTTAGCCAACCTTGAGCCAACTTTCAGTTTCACTGAGTGCGAAGTGGTGGTGGCTCACTCATCCATAAGGCCTATTATAATATCTTACCCTCACGGCTGGGCTCATCGCTAGAGCCGGGTTGAATGCGACGTCTTCTACTGCATTGTTGGAGTTTCCTTACTGCTTACTTATTTATGAAAAATAATATTTTATCACCGACCTCATACAACTTTGTAGTCGGGAGTGGAGCGCTAGCCGTCTTAGTTCATAGCTAGAGCATGGTTCAGTGAGATGTCACTACTGCATTTCTGTGTCCTCCGTGCTTACTTGTCCATCAAGAGGAATGTAGAGAAATCTACAAATCTACCAATCGCGACACGCTGACTCGGCTTCTCACAACTAGATAGCGCTGTAGTCAACGTATGGAAGTTGGACCGCGATATGTAAAATTTTAATCAAATTTGACTGCATGTAGATAAACCAAGACGGCGAACGGTGGGCCTTGATCCCCGGCTGTAGCATCCCGTCGGTCGGAAGCGCTTTCTAACTCAGTTACGCCAAAGGAGTATACATTTTGACCAACCTTCATCGACATCGTTGACCCTCTCAAACTGCACGGCCGGGTACTGGTCGCTGAGCGGCCGCAGCGGCGCGTCGCCCGCGCCCGCGCTGAACAGCACCCTGCGCTCCGGCGCCGCGCCGTACACGGCCGGGTTCATCGCGAGAGCGCGGTTGAATGCGAGGTCTTCTACCGCGTTGTTGGAGTTGGCGGTGAACGTGCAGATTAGGAATATTGGGAGGATCACTTGCTGCGTAAAAAAAAGATCAATAGATAAGTATGTTACAAACAAATTGATAGCACTTTCTGAAATATAATAGACAATGGTTTGGAATATTTTTTAACACTCACAGTGTCATATTTTATAACGCAATGACGCACGTCACGCAATGGCGTATCCATAAGAGACCAAGGATTTCGCGCGGTCGGACCGACAGCACGGTAGCTCAATTGGAATATCAAGTCCCGCCCGTGCGCAATTTTTGGTTTCTTATTTCATCTTTTAAGTATATGATAGACATTTAGCATTCACCATCATCATCATTATTATCAGCCATGGACGTCCACTGCTGAATAAAGGCCTCCCCTATAGTTTTCCACAGCGCGCAGTTGCGATTATTCTGGTAGCATTTAGCATATTATTTATGAGGTGCCTGCCTCGGTGGCGCAGCGGTGAGAAGGTCGCATTTTAAAGCGTCGGCTGCGGCGGAGGTCCCGGGTTCGATTCCCGAGTCGGGCCAAAAATATGTACTTGGATTTTTCTGTTTAGAAATTCTCAGGGTAGCCCGGCGTTTGGAAGTTGGCGGTGTTTCACCCCCGTGCCTCGGAAAGCACGTAAAGCCGTTGATCCTGCGCCCTATCTCTCTCCGGTCGTGTCAGATTGCTGTCCCATCGGGCTATGAGAGTAAAAGGAATAGAGAGTGCACCTGTGTTTGCGCACACACTTGTGCACTATAATATGTCCCGCGCAGTCGGTTAGTCGTTGTGACTGGCCACCGTAGTCGAAATCAGCTAGGGGGACTATTAATGAGGTGCATGTAGGGCAGTGGTGGTAGCGCTTGGGTAGTACCGAAGCAACCTTGGATGTTTGGATGGGTGACCATTTCGATCATTTAAGTGAATATCACGAGCATCTCCGTGCTTTTTGGCTAATATCGGTTGATATTCGTCGTGAAGCCTAGTCAGAAGCCCTATGGGCGGCTTCATAATATCTGACAGCAAGGTTGGTCGCTCGCCTTGTAAACACCCCTCCACCAATCCGCACTGAGCCCGCGTGGTCGAGTATGGTTAACACTAACTAACAGTTAATGTAAGGTCTTTGCCTAGTAGTGGGATATCACCGGTTCAACTTTTTCATTATGTAAAAAATATATTAATATTGGTCGATAGGTCCATAACCATTATTATCACCCCTATTCAAGTCTGAATCAATGCACAAAGCCATACAACGGTACTTACCAATATCATGAAATGCATTCTCTTGTACCAGATGTAGGATAGCTGTCTTCTCATCAGAGCTAGCATTTGGCGAACGTACAACATCGGCCCTGACAATATTGCGTGCGTCGGTTCTGATCCTGAGAAACAGTATAAGATTTGTTTATTTATTTATGTACATCAACAGCACAATGTACACAGTATTTACATAGAACAAGATAGTAGATTGTTATACAAGGGGAGAAAGCGACCCATTTCACTCGAGATGTTTCTGGCGCTCGAACGAAGTGAGAGCGCCAATAATTCGAGAGTGAAATGGTGCTTTCACCCGAGTTAAACATACTATTTTTCATTTCGACTGTGAGGAAAAACATTAAATTTACAATAATGGTTGTAGGTGTCATGGTCAGGTATTATGTAGTACAGCGAGAAAGGAAAACTCAAGTTTTTGCACAAAAAGACAGTTAATTTACAGTTCTCCAAACATCTTACATGATTAGAAAGAATAACGACACGAATACATGAAAACAGTACGAAAAAGCAGACGATACGAAATAATTAAAATCCTTGTAAAAATATCGATCGAATTTTCCCCACAGATAATAATTGTCAAAATTTAAAAAAGTAGGCATAGAGTTCAAAAAGAAAAATTACACTGACAATGTAAAAAAAAAGTGTCATCTTGGTATTATGGCGGGAAGCCGAATATTTTAATCACAGATTAGTAAATGTATATTTTAATTATAGTTATAATCAATTGAATATTTTTTATATCAACAATCATAATAAACATGTTTTTCAATGTATAGCTAAGCAAAAAATGATTATTTTTTATAATATGATGTGACTCAATTATCTTTGATCCAAGCTTTGACTGCATGCCTTGACTCTATACCATGCCAATTAAAACTAAATTACTTTCCACCCTAGGGATGGATAAGCTATTTTCCACCCGGCTATCTACACAGGAAAGTGCTATTTTCCGAACAGGAGAGATGAAAAATTATTTTTCATCTCTCCTGTTCGGAAAATATAACTTTCCTGTGTAGATAGCCGGGTGGAAAATAGCTTATCCATCCCTAGGGTGGAAAGTAATTTAGTTTTAATTGACATGGCATAGAGTCAAGGCCTGCAGTCAAAGCTTGGACCAAAGATAATTGAGTCACATCATGTTATTAAAATAACAAACATTTTTGCTTAGCTATAAATTGAAAATCATATTGTGTAGGTATTATGTATGATCGTTGATAAAAAAAATATACAATTTCTAATTTTAATTCAATTAACAATTAAAATATTCGGCTGCCCGTCATAATGCCAAGATGTTTTTTTTTTTAAATTTAATTGTCAGTGTCATTTCAGGAAGGATTCGTCCAAAGCCGTTAAACTTATATAAAAAAAAAGAAATTATTTTTGGATTCTGTTATTATCTGTGGAAAAAAATCGATCGATATTATTTACAAAGATATTAATTATTTGATATTTTCTGCTTTTTTGTACTCTGCTTTCATGTATTCATGCCGTTACTTTTTCTAATCGTGTTAGATGTTGTTAGTACTGTAAATCAACTGTCATATTTTGTTCAAAACTTGAGTTTTCCTTTCTCGCTGAACTACATAATACCTCACCAAGACATCTACAACCACTTTTGTAAATTTAATGTTTTCCTCACAGTCGAAATGAAAAATAGTATGTTTAACTCGGGTGAAAGCACCATTTCACTCTCGAATAATTGGCGCTCTCACTTCGTTCGAGCGCCAGAAACATCTCGAGTGAAATGAGTCGCTTTCTCCCCTTGTATAACAATCTACTATTGTTCTTGTAAATAATACTTATATAATAGATATAAAGTATAGGAAAGACAAATTGGTAAGTAGTACTAAATATTTCAACAGTGAAATGTGTGTGAGCTACATAGTGTAACAGTATCTATTTCTTATTTCTTTGTCACTCAAAGAATTTGCTAGCAAGGGTAAATTAAAAAAATATATACTAACCAATTCCATTAATATTTCCGTCTAGTTCATCTTGAGTGAATGACGAGGCGTCGATGTCACTGCATAATCTGGAAATAATAGACATGTAAGTTAGTATAAAATTACTGATCCACCATGCTTATATATAGATTTTCTAGATGTGTTCAAAACATTTCTTTGCCTACTACGCTGAAGCATATCATGACTGTGCTAGGAGCTGATCAGGTAAAAAAATATTATTTGTATTTAAATCTATGACACTGTTCCCCCTTGACCGTTCCGTCACCGACCAACACAGTCGCGTGTTATGCACGGAGCGTGTCAGCACCGGCATAATACGCTCTCGCCCGCTCTTGCTCCATATAACGGTGAGACAGAACGTTGTAGATCCGTTCAGTGTGTATAGTTGAAAAGCTAGTATAGCACGGTCATGGTATGATAGGGTGTAGTGTTCCAGACCATAAATTGAACATTTCCTTTAAACGATTCTGTTACCTACGTGACGTGATATAAAGAGTTATCTTATCTTTTTTATTTTTTTTTATTTAGTATGGTTTTGCTCTTGAATCCAGACCAAGCAAAGTGCGACTAAGACGGAGTCGAAGATAGAACGAGCTCGCCCAGAAGAAACCTGTTCACTCTTACTTTGAATAGATTAGGATGGTAATCACTAAGAAACACCGACGCGGGAAGAAAGTTCCACTCCTTTGCCGTGCGCATTATAAATGTTGATGAGAAGAGCTTACTTCTAAGCAGCGGGATATCGACAAGGTGATGATGGTATCCCGCGGTACACCTTGACGAACGATGGAAAAAGGGGGCTGGTGGGATGAGCTCATGTAGTTCCTTCGCATACTTACCTAAGGAAAACTTCTTCAAGCGTCGATATACCAACGCCTATCGAGTCTATACCCAGCTCCGATCTCTTAGACTCCAACTTAGAGAACAGATTCGGAAAGTTCCTGCTGTTAGCCGCGGGTAAGTTGTATGATATCGAGTTGATGGTGGTCTCCTTCACCGCCGCGTCAGGGACAATCGACCTTATTGTGTTGGTGATTGAGTCCTCTTTCGGGTGACCGATCGTGGTGAACGTTAGACGGTAGCCGGTGCCTGGAGGGATAAATATTAAGGTTTAGTGCGGTTTTATAGCGTTGATTTCGGGTATGAAGAAATAGGACACAGAGTTGATGACTCTCATGTCATCAAGCATGGCGATAATACGCTTTTAGCTGGTTATATGTGTTTTAGAATAAAAAATAGTTGAATACTTATACTATGTAAAAGTTCAAGTTCATTCAAGCGGACAACAGCACGTCAAGGTAAACACTGCGGTATCTTATGCAGTTGTCTTAAGGGCTAATTTGCAACAAGAGTAGGTAGCCGTAGGTACTTATTAACTATTATTATTAATTATTAACTTATTTTAATGAAAATACGAAATCTGATCACACACTGGTTAAATAACGAGAAGTTACTTAACCAGTGTGTGACAAGATTCTTTATTTTCATTAAAATAAACACACTCAGTGGGACTTGCGCACGATGATTTAACCCAGGATTACGCTAACCCAGGATTAAATCAACATTCTGTCTCTGTCAACGTCAAATAAACTGACAGAGACAGAATGATGATTTAATCCTGGGTTAGCGTAATCCTGGGTTAAATTATCTTGCGCAAGCGGGTCTCACAAAGCTTATATGCTTGCTTTCTTAGTAAACAATTGTTGCCACAGCGAGTGTACAGAAAACGGGTGTGGCTCACCTATGGCTCTCTTGAGGTACATGGGCGTGGCGTGACAACGCAGCGTGCCAGCGTGCAGAGCAGCCACACGATCGCCTAAAGCGTCTGCTTCCTCCATGAAGTGCGTTGAGAGGAGCACGGTGCGCGAGCCGCGGAGTGACTGTACACAAAATAAACGATGACTAAGATTACATTTCATCATCATCATCATCCCGGCGTTGTTCCCAGTTGCGTGCGATGACGCCCGGGGTCCGCCTTCCTACTTTTCCGTCTCCACTTCGCACGGTCTTGGGCATCCTCTGTGGACAGTTGATTGGCACGCATATCGTCTTTCACGACGTCAAGCCAGCACTTTTTGGGTCTACCCCTTCTGCCGGGGCCTGGCGGAGGCGGCATGGCCAGACATTTGTTACCCACGTAGCTCGCCGGTTTCCGCAAAACGTGACCGTACCAGCGAAGGCGACTTTCCTGCAACTTGTCCGCTATGTCATGTTCGTGACATAGCGGACAAGTTGCAGGCTGCCGCGGATGCGGGAGTTCCTAATGCGATCCTTTCGCGTGACCCCGCACATCCACCGCAGCATGTTCATCTCCGTGACACGCAGTTCCTGCTTGTGTCGCTCAAGTACCGGCCACGCTTCACTGCTGTACAAAAGGACGGGTCTAATGATGGTCTTATAGACCAGTCCCTTCAACTTTACCGGCATTTTGGGGTCACAAATGACACCAGTCACGTACATCATTCCATAAAAATTTGGCTGATTTGGCTTTTACGAGAGCGACTGCCGTCTGACCCCTCAACCACATGGAAAAACCGGCGTCAGAGCTTCGTCCGTTGTTCGGCAGGTGCACCATCGGGCCGGTGAGGTTGACTTGAGCCCAGAGGTCTTGTGAGGGCTCCTTGCACCCGACTAAGATTACATTTATTGTCCTAATATAGAAAATCCAATTACAAGATTAAATAAAATGAAAGTGTTCGGTACCCCAATCACGAATACTTGCGTCAAAGTATTCGTATAGTAACGTAATAATTTGAAAACGCCTCTATCGGACGTAAAACAAACTAAAAATTTGACACTCGAATAACATAATTCAATAATTTTAATTAAATAGTTCGTTTAACTTGTTTCTGGATGTGCTATATTCACGTTAGTATGACGTCACCTGCGGTAATGATTTCGGGCTTTCTACACGACACGGTAGTGCTTCGTGCTGCCAATTGACGTAAACTCGCTACGATTACGTGACGAATACGTCAAATGTTCGTGATCGGGGTACGGTTGTTTCACGTTTACGCAGGCACTTAAAACAGTGTTTTTGAAACGACAAATTGTTGGATCATCGGTATCTCCAAGGAACGTCATTTTACAGTAGAAGCTGTCATTAATGTCACATCAACGCAACTTTAGAATCATGACAGCTCTTATATGCGTTTTAAAGTTAATCACGATCAGGATCAACGGTGTAATTGGGTCAATTGACCGGACCATTTAATATCTCAGTTGAAATTAACCGTCTTCAAGGCCTTCGGAGGACGTTATTTATTTATTTACGCCTACCAATAGCAAGTCCCACAGATCTCGGCGAGTCTCCACGTCCAGGCCAGACGTGGGTTCATCTAACACCAGCACACCAGTGCCGTTTCATACCACCTGATAGTTAGCTATCTCACCAATAGCAAGTCCTACAAATCTAGGCCAGACGTCGGCTCATCCAGCACCAGCATACCAGCGTCTCCAGCTAAAGCTATCGCCAGCTGAAAGCGCCACTTCATACCACCAGATAGTTAACTGTCTCACCAATAGCAAGTCCCACAGATCTCGGCGAGTCTCCACGTCCAGGCCAGACGTTGGCTCATCCAGCACCAGCACACCAGCGTCTCCAGCTAAAGCACACGCCAGCTGCAGCCGCCGCTTCATACCACCAGATAGTTCGGAACTCTTTGCATCCACTTTGGCGTCTATGTTGAGCTTCTTGAGAAGGCTTTGGGAGGATTGGCGAGCTTGGGCGAAGGTTGAGCCTTTTAGCTGTAGATAAAGAAGTTAAAATGTGATCAAAATCATCGGTCCATGGACGCATGAAATGGGTGAATTAGTAACGAAACAATCAGTCAGTTAAACAACCTAATCCAGTTCGTTTGGAAAGTATAAACATTTTATAATATTTTTCATGCGGTTTTAATCAATAAATATAGTTATTGATTATTATGACCATACCGATTATTCGGATGTTCACAATTTTAAGTCGATTATGTTTTGTCAATAACTATGTAAACCCCTTCCTATGAACTCATTATTACTTTACTCAAAGGTTGTCTGGAAGAGATCGCTTATAAGACCGCCTAAATTATACATTTCCTTTAAACGAATTTGAAATTAGCATATTCGATATGCAATAAAGAGTTATCTTATTTTATATTATAGTTCAAGATCCTTTCCATGCATTAATTTTAGTTTTTACGAATGAAAAGAAAATTACAAAGGAGCCACAATAAATATATAGTATGCAACAATATCAAAATATTTATTTATAAAATGTGACATATCTAAAAATGTGTCAGCATCCTAAATAATATGAACTAAAGGTAAAAGGTACCGGTAAGTATATCAGAAATAAAACTTACTAGAGTAAAGAACATAGTATGTTCTAGTACTGTCAAATCACTGAAGAACAAGTTGTGTTGTGGACACAGTCCTATATGCTGACGTGCTGCTTCCTTCTGAGTAGAGACGTCCAGTCCGTTTACAAGTACTTTGCCTTCTGTGGGGCCCATCATGCCTAGAACGAAATACGTAATAAATTATTTATCTACCCCAACTATTGCGGTGGGCATCGTAAAAAGTAATTTTAACATAAAGTAAGTCAAAGGAACCAGTTACTCCGGATAACATTTTAAAGCATCGTAAGCGATATCATATTAAAAAGAGTAGCAGTTATTGAAGAAACAGTATTGGAAATAATTTATAATAACATCAATTGGTCTTAAGATCTTGACTATCAAAAACCATCTGCAAAAATACAGAAGTAAATATTAAAACCTGCAAAAAGTGCAGTCATACTGGCTAGATATTACTGAATTTAAACGTGTGTCCTACCTGTGATGATCGACATGAGCGTAGTCTTGCCCGCTCCGTTGTGTCCTAATAGGACAGTGATTTCACCCTTGTATACGTCCAGGGATACGTTGCTTAGAGCCCGATGTTTTGGGAACAACTGGAAAATGCACGATTGTTTTGAAACATATCTTGGTATTTAAAACTATGTGTTCATGAATACATAGTTTGTATTTGCCAGTTTAACTTTTATTACCCGGTTATCGTAAGAATGGACTTGTCAAACTTGTCCGTTTCATGTGAATAAAGTTTATTTTTGCACACTTTTCTCACTACGCAGTAACAGTGATAGGTCCAGTCTTACGATAACTAGGTTTTACAGATCTAAAATTACCAACGTAAGTATGTCAAGAGAGAATGAGGTTCAAAATGTGGAGTCCAAATATAAATTAGGATTTTATATGAATCATCCATCATCACAAATATAAAATTTTGCATTTTTTTTATTATTTTGCCTTGGTGACGGCAACGTCGAAAAGATTGGCGAAAAGCAGTAGGATATATTTTTTTTTACTTTATTCTACGTGGATAAGGTTCAAAATATAATTTTAGATCTTGCAACATAATACCTTAGTGACGTTCATAATCTTGACTCCCACGTCGTGGTTGCCCGGCGGCTCGAAGTACCGCTGGTCGTGCGTCATCGGCTGCTCTAACTCCTCGGCTTCCGAGTCCGGCTTCACATCGTTCTTGAACCAGTACTGCTTCTGTACGAAGATGATAGGATATCATTTTATAATGCAATCATTGAAATACACCTAGTCTATGATTATGGTGAAGAATGTAATGTATAGGCTGCGATACACATGCCTGTAGCTGGCACACTTGCATGCCAGCTCCTTGCACGTGCCATCTACTCCTTATCTTACATAACTACGGCCGCGCGGTCGGTCCGACAGCACGGTAGCTCAATTAAAAGAGCAGTTGGCCCGGTAAGCCAGAAAGATGCTGGTTCGAGTCCCGCCCGTGCGCAATTTTTGGTTTCTTATTCATCTTTTAAGAATACAAATATGTCAATGTGAGTGTTAAAAATATTCTAAACCATTGTATAGTATCTCACCTGGAACAGAAAGCAATAATATTTATTGCTTGCAGCAGTAGCACAAGTAGCGCTGGTAGTAATGATGACCCTAGTATCTATAAGAGGGACCGTATCTCTATGGTATCTCACCTGGAACAGAAAGTCCCAGGGCAGCGCATTCCCGTACTGTCCGGGCCGCACGTGGTCCAAGTACCAGGAGAGAGCGAAGAATATTATTGTCTGCAGCAGTAGTAGTAGCAGCGCTGCGAGCGCTGAGCCCGAGTGCTCGGTGTGAGAAGACATCATCGTTGAGAAGGTTAGCCCGCGACCTGAGAGGTGGAATAAAAATCAAGTTAAAACGTGAAGTCAGGCAAAAATGTACTTAATTGCTATTAAGAAAATGTATTTTACTTTAACAACGTAAGGCTGCCTGTCCACCGGAGCGGAGCGAGGATGCGGAGCGGAGAAACTTAGAAATATTATTCAATAGGATGTGAATTATTTAAAGATTAAATTATGAAACCAAAAATTGCGAAACCAAGAAATGATACCAAGAATTTCGCGAGTTTGGACCGACAGCACGGTAGCTCAATTGGAAGAGCAGTAGACAGAAAGATGCTGGTTCGAATCCCGCCCGTGCGCAATTTTTGGTTTCATAATTTAATCTTTAAATAATTCAAATATGACATTGTGCGTGTTAAAAAAAACATTCTAAACCATTCAATAGGATGTGGATCGCGGAGATTTTGTGCAATTTTATTGGTTAATATTTCCCCGTACCTTTGCTCCGCGGCCCACTTCGCTCCGGTGGACAGGCAGCCTAACAGCGGGCGTGTCCGCGTCGCCCGCACTCCTCTCGCACCCCGCTATCGTTTAGTAGGTCTCAATTTCGCGGTCTACTTATACGCGCTACGCATTATTTCTCTTTGCCATCACTCACCGATCTTCTCTAGAGTGCCTATCTCGCTCCACAGCCAGCCCACGGGCGCGTAGGGCAGCACCCCGGACAAGTACACCAGACCTTTGGGTATCACTCGCTGGTGCACCAAGTTCGCAGGCACCCACAGTAGCACGTATGCCAGGGAGGCCAGTGTTGTTACGTATTGCGCTGGAAGGGTTAAACAAAACATGTCATTTTGATGAGTCACATGTCAGACGAGGTTCCTATGTTATTCAGGGTAGGTAAGGTATGTGTTTCGCACAAGAAGCCAATTAGGAATCAAAGAGATAGGCCCTATCTCTTTAATTACTAATTGATAGGGTTATCTGATCTAGGATTATTCAAGAATAGATACATATAAATCTTCCATGAACATCATATTTGTGATTTCCTTTTCCTTTTTAAACAATTTTATAATTTTACATTATTAAAGTAAGTCAGCGCTATAAAAAAATAAACATAGGTTTCTCGAGATGTTAATATTTATTTTGAAAACCTTTTATCACTTCATTTATTATATTCTAAAACACCATTTTGAATGCTATCCAACTTTTGTTTGAATAATGTTATACACTTACTGCTTTTAGTGATATAACTGCAAGCGAACGCCATAGCCATAGTCGCGAAGAAGTGTAGATACAGCGCCAGAAATATGAGGAAACCATTCGACTTCTCCAACAACGTCGGTTCTCCAACTTTGAGCAGTATCGCCCCGCCCACAGAGTATACCAGGCAAGGGCCCATTACGTTGAAGATGTGGGATATGCCTAGGACCTTGGTGGAGACGCCCATCATTTTCATCAGCTCCTGTGGATTCAAAGTTTGACATTAGATAGTAGTACAGAAGTCAAACTACATACAAAGCGCGCTCGAGCAACGCACACATAGACACAGCTCACGGACACGAGATCTCGGAACATTTCGGGACAGTGCGAGCGCGAGTGCCATTGAGACACGCGTCTGTGAAAGGTTCAGTGCACCTCACAGAATATGTTGTTAGGTGACTTCAGCTCATAAATAAATTGTTTCTTATTTTGAATCCATATAAATAAACGAAGTAACTTAACTTTGATAATTCATACAAAAAAAAAACATCAGATAACATGTTTATTTAGATTTAGAATATTTTTAACACTCACAGTGCCATATTGACTGTCTGAGGACGAATCAGTCACCACAGAAACACTGTGATTGGTGATTAGATTGCATTCTTTTCTAATCATATTTCATACGCACCTGTCGTGCTTGCCTTTTCAGGTTTTTTTATCTATTTTATACCATAGCCGCTATCATTACAAGCTTTCCTCTTTTGGAAGATTCAGTCAGTAAATTTTTACCTGTATACCACTAGCCCTCTCCTCAAGCAGTCTTCCGAGCATAAACACGAAGTTGATAAACAGCGCGAGCCAGCACACTTGGTACAGAATCATGCTCAGCAACTCAGCCGATTCACTGTTCACGTACTTAACGAACGGGAACTCTTGGAGGACTACTTTCTGTAAATAATAAAACAAGCATTGTTTATAAGGCCTAACATGAACGCCTCTATGTCGTTTATCGCGTCGATAAAATAATCGAATTTCCTAAACTAATTTCCGCGATAAACGATAAAGA
Source organism: Pyrausta aurata (assembly GCA_963584085.1). Lineage (NCBI taxonomy): Eukaryota > Metazoa > Arthropoda > Insecta > Lepidoptera > Crambidae > Pyrausta > Pyrausta aurata. The sequence continues at coordinate 1,924,522 of OY757270.1, forward strand.
GGCCCGTATCTTAGGCCCGCAGAAGGTAAGATTGACGGAGAAATGTAAAATCACATTTGATTATACTGCACTACATACACAAAGTGACAAATAGGTACTATACTCTGATTTTTTATTAGATAGACCAGAATGACAGCTTCAATCGAACTTTTTATTTTTTAATGTTGCTAGCATAGTACCCATAGAGTTGTAACAATTCAATTGTACGCGATTAATTGAACTTGTGATATGAATTTTCATTAATGTGATTTTACTTATTAGGATAAATTATACATGTTTAATGTTACATAAAGCTACAAATATACGTAATACATATATGTAACAGTTTTTGTAAAGAGTAGAAAAATCTAGGTTTCTTTTGCAACAGAAATATTTTTGTATGATCATACCTATTTTGACTTTTTAATACTTTCTATAAATTAATTCATTGCAATAAATATGATTTTTGTAGGATTCCTGATTTATGTGAACAGATTTTATTTGAATATTTTAAAATCGATTATAAACAACAATTGAATGAATTTGAAGCTTTCGATTATTAAGGACCAACACTATTTTTAAATAACAAAAAAGTGGCCACCCACCAAATGTCATTTTGGTCTATATAATTAAAAATCAGAGTATAGGTATGTAAGGCTTTGCGCAATTATCAGATTAGGATGATTGTTTTTATCATTTAGGGCCTGTTGACCTAGTAAGTTCCGGTTAGCGATACCTGTCAGATACTTCATACGAAACGACGAAGACGATCTTTATTTGAATTGTTTGTTGGGACGTGCTGACTCCGGTAAACCTTCTATCTACACTAATATTATAATGCTGAAGAGTTTGTTTGTACGCGCTAATCACAGGATCTACTGGACCGATTAAACATTTTTTTTGTGTGTTGGATAGCTTATTAATCGGGGAAGGCTTCAGGCTATAAAATATAACGCTGCGTCGGGAGGGGAGGGAGCAAACGCAAAACGCACGGACGCAGTCGCGGGGGACCTCTAGTCACGTATAAAGACGACCTCCGTGGTGTAGTGGCTAAGCACGCTGGGTTTCAAGGCGTCGCCGCTCCAAGGTCCCGGGTTCGATTCCCGGTCGGGTCAATGTAGAAATCAAAATTTTCTATATTGTCCCGGGTCTGGGTGTTGTGGTACCACCGTTGTGTCTGATTTCCATAACACAAGTGCATTAGCTACTTACTTTGGGATCAGAGCAATGTATGTGATTGGTGTCCAATATTTATTTATTTATTTATTATTTAAAGATGGGATAGTTGGCGAAAGTGTCACGAAAGTACGAGTGGAGCCAGAGGCATTACTAAAAGAAGTGTCTAAATATTAACTTAAACTGCTATATTACATACCTGCGTAACCCTATTCCCGGTAAGTATTTGTATGTAGCTGGTGTCGATGGCCCATTGCAGTCGCATAAACGGCTCGTATATCGTTCCTGAAAACAAACGATAACAGATTCGGTTTTTAATGCTTTCTTAGAAGCTTCTACACATATTTATCAAAAGATTTTAGAGTTCCGTATTGCAGGCCTTATTGAATTAGTTTTGTTTAATACTCTAACCCTGGTTAAATACTGGTTTCAGAAACACTCAAATTGTGTTTCTGAAACTGTTTATCTATCGATTTTGTATAGTTATCAAACATACAGTGTGTTCCTGGTTATAGTGCAATCTGGATTATCTAAAATGCAACAAAAATATCGAATGATTTTTTTAAAATTATTTTAGCTTCTATTATACAATTAAATTCAAGAATTTAAGGATAAAATTATAAGCCATATACATGACAATGAATTAATAAGTTATAAAATATGTAATATATAATACTTAATGATTATATGCGACTGTAGCGGGCAAGAGAAAAAACTCTCTAATTTGGGGAATACCTAAAACTCGAACGACAAGAGGCACTCAAATTTGATTGATAATGGAGACATAACAACTACAAATATTCATTGATAACAAGATAATTGTTACATATTATTACATATTCCAAAAGATATCACAACGAAGATTTAATTGGTAGATATTACACAATGCAAATTATGTTATGCAAACAATAATACATGGAGCAATTAACTCTGGGTCCCACACTAGGAAATTTTTGTGTCGTAGGCACCCGCCCGTGGTCCGTGGCCCGTGGCGAAGAGAATAGGCAAGACGTGGAGTGAAATCAAGCGCGAAGCTCAAGACCGAACGCGATGGAGGACTGTTGTGGACGCCCTCTGCCCCATCTATGGTACATAGGACCATATGTAAGTCAGGCACCCGCCCACAGTGTTGGACCCAACGGAGACCCGACAACAGTGTTGGGTTACGTTGTTATAATTGACGGCTACGATTGTGTAGACATAAGGGAGTTGGGTTGCATTGTTATAACAACGATGAAGGAAAATATCGCGCAAAAACCTGCATAATAGCTATATGTTTCCTGTGTGTGAATTTGAGAAGGATTCGCCAAACCACTCCATTTACAATTGCCAAGAAAGCCGTTGAGCCTGTTTACTTTCGAGATCACTTCAGTTAACCGTATGAGGTGAACAACTATGAAGTAATATTTAAGAGTTCAAATCAAAATATTACATCTGTGGCATACTTAAATGGTATGCATTACTCACTAACTAAAGATAGGAAATAATACGATATCGTCAACCGACAGTAATATTACTTCCACGAACTTCATTCTGTCCAAACACTGATATTGTTTCGATATAGTTAATATAAAACAGAGCATGTGTTCTCATGCGAAAGGCTTGTTTGAACACAAAATATTTGATTTGAACTTGAATTTAAACACCGTTGCATAGAGCTCAATATCATTTAGCATATCTTGATACTTTTGTGTAATAAATGAGTATACAAACCTAATTTTAGGACATAATTACTGACGTTACGGTCATTTTATCATCGATAAAAATATACAAATAATGTCTTCATGTATTCGTTGTTTATTTCAATCTGCCGTTGGTCATTACCGCCTACCGCCATTGAAAAGGGACCAGGTAAAGTCAGCGAATCTGAAAAGTCAGCGAATCTGAAAAGTTAGCGAATCTGCTTTCCAATTTTTAGAACAAGGTTAAAAAGTACTATGATTGCAGTGAATTACCACTTTATTACTAGACGAAATGGTTTATTAATTTGTTTAAGCTTTGTTGCACAACCAAAATTTATAAAAAAGTTGGGGTTAATGCCATGTGACATTCTCTACCAGTTATACCTTCACAGTTCTCTTGACCTTTTAATTTTTTTATAATAAGCAGAGATAGGAATAGGTAGGGCTTATTTACCTAAACTTCGAATCAGAACAGAGAGGAATCGGAGTCTATTTATGATAGTATTTTTTTCCGAGACGACTGTCCCAAGATTCATATCAAGACTCATATAGGACATCATCTAAGTACATCAAAAATAAATTTTATTTGGAATAAGTAATTAGTTTATGTATACCAAACTTTGTGACTGGACATAATACAGGGTGTGAAAAAAGTACTATCCAAATTCAAAGAGGTGATTAAGAGTCGAGTCTAGAATACAGGGAAAAATTTATAAAAAAATCTTGATTTTTTGCTAGATACAGTTTCAATTTGCATTTAATTGTTACACAGAACAGTTAACAGCCCACCCATCCAAACGGGCGTCCTTTAAAATAATGATCATGCTATTTTCACTAATAACAATTGATTAAAATTAAATCAAGCATTACAAAATCATACTCAAAACATCTAAGATTGCGCGCACCTCATTCATTCACAAAAAAGCTACAAAAACAGATGGTTAGCGCCGTTGCGAGCCACCCGGCACCGAACAAAAGAACTTTTGTCTCTTTTGAACTTAGGTAGCCGCACTATCTGTTACTTTCGCACATTGATAACGTGTTTTTTTCAAATAATGAGTGTTCATCCATAAAAATATCGGTTAGTAAGTCAAGTGCTTTATTTGTTTATGGTTGTCTCGGGATGCGTGCGCGTGAGCAATGATCGTAGGCGCAGGTTCTCAGATATATCAATATCTAAGAACCGGAGTGACATGACGAAGCTGACATGAGTGTGCGTGAAATAGTGCGTTGGTATTCTGAAAATAGTGTAGTTTACGTAGGCGGTGTGTAGCAGAGTACCTGTGTTCAGAGCAATACAAAATTGGCATGACTTCAGATAATTTCATGCGCCCAGTGTAAGTTATTACCAGACAGATTATTTGCTATCGTGAATTATTGTAAGTAGTTAATTCCAATTTTTTAAGTACGTACATGCGAACATGCTCAATTTTGCACTGGTCCAATGACATTTTTGTGTTTTTTGACGGTCTTGGGCCCGTGGTCAAGACCACGGCTTGGCATGAATTTATAGAACACGATTTGCTGCCTTAAGATTGCTCCTGTCTGTCTACATCAAATAATACGTAAGTCGAATTTTATTTGTCTATACTAATATTATAAAGAGGAGATAGGGTTTTTAGGTATTGTTACACTTTATCCAGTCGTAAACTTAAAGTTAACAAAGACCGATCACTTATTCAAAATATTATTATTATTTATGTACCTAATTAATGATGTCCCAACAGATGTCCTAGAAAAAAAATGTAGTAAGGGAGTCTCCGATTCTTGTCTTTGTTCTTCGAAGTTTAGGCTAATAAGCCCTACCTATTCCTATCTCTGATAATAAGTTATCATCGGTATAGAACTCAGTAGTAGGAATTTATTTATTTATACTTTATTGCACAACCAAAAACTGTACAAAAGGTGGACTTAACGCCATATGGTATATGCTTGTTTGTTGTCCTCAAAATATTGTTAAAAAACTTATGTTATTAAATAATTTATGCAATTTCTCGCGGCTTAACCCTTCCAACTATCGGAGTTCTCGCACAAACTTTAACTTAATCCCTTTGATTAAAGTTACTTTAATCAAAGCTTAATCCATTACTGTGAAAGAATAGTCCCCCCCCCAGCCGATTTCCGACTACGAAGGCCAGTCACAACGACTAACCGACTGCGCGGGACATATTATAGTGCACAAGTGTGTGCGCAAATACAGGTGCACTCTCTATTCCTTTCACTCTCATAGACCGATGGGACAGCCATCTGACACGACCGGAGATAGATCAGGCGCAGGACCAACGGCTTTACGTGCTTTCCGAGGCACGGGGGTGAAACACCGCCAACTTCCAAACTCCGGGCTTCCCTGAGAATTTCTGAACAGAAAAACCCAGGTACATAATTTTGGCCCGACCCGGGAATCGAACCCGGGACCTCTGGCGCAGCCGTCGCTTTTAAAATAAGACCCTCTAACCGCTGCGCCACCGAGGCAGTTAAAAAGTAAATAATAATAGTGTGAAAGTATATATTGATTCGTAAAGGCAAAGGTCAAACCTTCTCTTGCTAAGGTACTTAACTTACTTGAGTCACACAATTTATCTAAATAAGTACTATGCATCGAGTTATGTGGCTTAGGAACGGACAACACGTCAAGGTAAACAGTCCGGTATCTTATACAGTTGTAATAAGGGATAGTTTTCAACAAAAATGTGTCCTGATATGCTGGTGACTGTACCTACTTTTACCCATAACATCAATACCGAGAACTGATATCTCTCCTGACATTTGTTTAAAATGCCTCTGTCGATAACTGTCCAGAACAAAGAGTAAACAATTTTGCAATAATGTTCGAACTCAGACACCGTGAAAATGGTTCGGCTACATTAGCTATATCATGATTGTATGAATTTATGGCTACTATGTAGAGCTAATTTTGTAAATGGCGAATGATTGAAAATGAAAATGAAAAATGAAAAATGTCTTTATTTACAAACTCATAAATTAAGTTGTTCACTTAGCATACTAATAAATGACTTATGTAGTACACGTAACAAAAAACATAAAAACATAATAAGTGACCAACATGAAAGTACTTGCTTTGGGCTCCACACTAGGCCACGCCTGTGTCGTGGAGGCCAATAAGTAAAAGTTTGCAATTTTAAAAACATAGTGCGAATAAGAAAATCAAGATTAGTAACAAGAAACTAACTTAAATTTTAGAAATTTTAGAGCGAGTATGTAGGTGTGTATCTGCGTGAGTGTCTTGCGCTAATTAAGATATGATAGTGAGTTGTTAGGATCAGAGATTGTTTAGCAATCCTTGCAATTTGTCTGATTTATGAGACTACTTTTAACATATTTTCTGTGTCCTGATAGTTAACTGAAGATAACCATGAGCGAATATTGTATTTGGCTTCTCGAACTGAGCTGTTTCTTAAATCGCAATTTTTGGTTGCCTTATTGTATAAATATGATCTTAGGAATTCGTTATGTTGCTGCGCGAAGGATGTCTGAGTACGAGGGACTGGAATTTCAAATATTCGTTTTTGGGACAGTTTGCTGTAGTGGTCAGAGTTAAGTACTGTTTTATGAGTTGTTATAGAGATGTTATAGATGAAGAGTTGTCTGACGCTGAGCGTGTTACACTGTTGGTGAAGAAGAGCTGTTGGAAAAGTGCGGTTTTTGGAAAGAATTGTCTTTAATACTGAGCGCTGTGATCTCTCTAGTTGTAACAGATATGTTGTTGCTGCTCCACCCCACACTGTAATACAATATGTGATCACTGACTGGCACAACGCCTCATATACTGCCCGGAGTAGGTTTAGATCGGCTGAGAATTGCAACAACCTAAACATCCCAGTAAGCTTCCTAACTCTGGCAGATACAATTTCGATGTGTTTTTTGAAATTTAGTTTTTCATCTAGAAGGATGCCGAGATATTTTATGGAGTCAGTTCTGCTTATTGTATTACATGTGCATGATGAGTAATATTGGGTATTGTTTAAAAGGTGAGGGTTATTTGGGCAAAACCGGGAATGGATTTTTATTTCTTTTGATGTAGTTGGCGCTGATGCCTTTGTTTTGAAAAATGAAATGTATTTAGTTTTAGATGTGTTTAAAGAAAGTAAATTATTATTAAGCCAGTTGTATAGAGTCGACATGCCTATTTCAGCACTACGGTACACAGTTTCCCAGGTTTTGTCATGAAAAATTATTGCAGTGTCGTCAGCGTAACAGATGATTTCTGCATTTTCTAAACCGAGTGTTGTAATGTCGTTGATATATGTCAGAAATAGTGTAGGGCCGAGTATGCTACCTTGTGGAACACCGAATGTGATGGGTTGAGAGCTACTTGTGTATTTATCTATTTTCACATATTGCTGTCTTTCAGTTAAGTAGCTTTTGAACCAGTCTAAGGCAGTGCCTCTTACTCCCATTAAGTTCAATTTGGTAAGAAGTATGGGCACGGATACTGAATCAAAGGCTTTGGCAAGATCTAAGAAAACCCCTATGCATGCATTTCCTTTGTCTAGGTTATCTACAATAGAATTTGCCAAAAGACGAACCGCCTGTTCAGTACATTTTCCTCGTCTAAACCCAAATTGATGTGCATTTAAAAGATCATGTGCTTGTAAGAAATTTGATAGCCTTTTGTTTACAATTCTTTCTAAAATTTTTGAGAACGCGCCTAGAAGAGAAATTGGGCGAAAGTTACTGGGGCACTCTTTGTTACCACCTTTGTGAATTGGTGTTATGGATGCGGTTTTCCATGTTTTGGGAAAGGTGCCGGTGGAGAGACTAAGATTACATACATAGGTCAGTGGTTTGACTATCAATGGCTTTGACAAAGAAATAGTTGAAAAGGGCGTATATTTTGTATGGGAGCCCTTTAATATTTAGGATTATTGTTACTATGTTCCTACTTCCTTTAGATTTTTTTTACGGCACCCGTTTCCATCACTCTGCATGACCTAAAGGTTTGACTGGCAGAGAATGCTTTTAGCTTTAGTCCACCTTGTACACTAAATTAGTGCAATAGAAAAAAAAGTATATACATTGTATTTTATTTTATTCAGCGTCGTGATAAACATTACACATGGTTATCACGACTAGTGCTGAGCGGGAGCCTTTTTGATACACAATAATGTTTAGTATATTATAATTTTTATTATGTATGTATTGTTGTGTGTCAAATAAATGTTTCTTTCTTTATTTTTAGTATTTGTTGTTATAGCGTAAATTATGTAATACATAATTTGTGAAAATTTCAACCGTCTATCTATCGCGGATTTTGAGATACAGCTTGGTGACAGACAGACGGACGGACGGACAGACTTAGTAATAGGGTTCCGTTTTTACCCTTCGGGTACGGAACCCTAGCAATGCAAGAATATGATTCGTAGAACTCTTTAAGTTGAGATGGTCCGAGCATGGCGTGACAGATATAGCAGCTTATTTACTTATATAAATTTCACTTGTAAAAAGCAACCGTGACTCTGTGACAGACGAGGAATTGAACCCCGTGTCTTACGCAATCCGGGCGTATGCCTATACCACTCGGCCACCGTCACATTAACAAGCCTGTTGAATTTTGCTTATTATTTAATTTCTATTAATTATTTACTTATATTATATTTATTTACATACTTCAGTAATCTACCTCATTGGTACAACTGGTAGGAATTCGCAGAACAGTAAAAATATTATGGTTGTTGCTAATAAATTATCAACCTTCTTTATCTTTATTGCATACTTTTTCCATGTGGCCTACAGTCACGTACAGAGTATTTAACATATGCAAGTACAGTCAACATAAGCCACATGCGGCGTATTTTACAATTGTAGCGATATATAATATGAGATAATAAGGCCATGAAAACGTCATAATGGTTGGATGTTTTTACGGTGACTGTACTTATCTACATATTAAGCACTGACTAATACATTTACATCTGACGTGTTTTAAAATAAAGGTCTAGGGCCCTATTTTATAATCCCTCGCGTCAAGATGGCGTGTGATATTCATTAATTAATCTCATATACCTCAATTTTGTACGGTAGGTATACACGACTTCATTTCGAGTGTTTTCGTTGAATATTAATTAGTTTCCGAAAGATAATCACGCCATATTCAAGCGACTGATTCAAAAATAGGGTTCCTAGGCTAATTTACAAATACTTTAGGGATACATAGCTCGATTTAAAGTAGGGACTACATAGAGATATGCGTTAAAGCCATTTCAGGGGTCCTCTTTAATGGGACACGCAAAAATAATTGATTCTCCAAGTAAGAAGAAGTCAAAATAAGTTTGAAATTATTTTTACTTCGTTGGATTCGACGCCGCTCCGAACAGGATAATATAAAATTGCAAGGCTGGAGGCGAAACGCAGTGCGCTGGGATCGCTAGTACAGAAATAACGATTTAAATGATTCCGTTCGAACATTAACGAAACTAATACGTTTTTAGGTTTTTAAGGAGAAACCGTTTCGAAAATTATACCGTTATCTAAGCCCTGCGCTAGGTATTGGTAAATGATAAGGGTGACTACAGTAAGTCTAAGGGCCTTACCAAAACGTTGATGTGGCACCAGGCTGCCGTCCATAGATTCATGGATATGCGTCATAAACGCAGACTTCATGCGAATCGTGTAGTTTAGGTTTTCAGGCCAAGTGGCACCGGAGACATTCTAAAACAAAAATAATAGAATAAATATGTAATAGGTAAAGTCTAAATAAAACTCACCATCCAAAATAAATTAGAATAATCAAAAATCAAATACATATAACATCCATGACTTAGGTACAAATGTTCATGCTCATCACACAAACATTTGCCCCTTGCGGGATTCGAACCCGCGACGGCCGGCGTAATAGTCAGGAGCGCTAACCAATACACCAAACGCGTCGTCAATTCATTTCCTGTGGTGTAGTAACAATGCAACATTGTTTTTAAAACTTAGTAATGGTGTATTCTTTAAAGGCCATTCGATAAAAAATAATGGAAGCTTAGCAATGTCAGGAAAGGAATATTCAAGGCTATACTGTATGACTGTGTGCATCACAGGAGCTCTATTTTTGAATCATTCGCGTCAAGATGGCGAGTGATATTCATTATTTAAAGTCGAATTTTGGAATGACAACCAGTTGTAATCTACACAAAGAGGATTTGAAAAATCATTGCTCAATTTTGTTAGTACTCGCGTCTAGATTTTGAGTGATTTCCGTTGATTTTTTATGTGTTTTCGAACGAAAATCACACGCTATATCCAAGCGAGTGATTCAAAAATAGGGGCCCAGGGGCCCTATTTTTGAATCATTCGCTTCAATATGGCGAGTGATTTTCGTTCGCCGTAGTGTCAAAAGTCATAGAAAAAAAATCGTTTTCGAACGAAAATCACTCGCCATATCCAAGTGATTCAAAAATAGGGGCCCAGGGCCTCTATTTTTTAATGGGAACTATATTTTCTATCACTAAAATTTATATTTGTCATCAAGTTGTATCACCTAATAAATAGATCTATCGCCACGAAATATTTTCGTTCTCAGATAAACAAAAATTGTTCCCAGGTATGAAATATCAAATTAATGTTAATATATGTGTGAAATAAGAGATCGATAACCAATAAAATTATATTGCATTACATGAATATAAACTTCGTTCTTATAATAACAGTTTTGTTACTTAAATAATAGCTCTGTGCTCAGAATGGTAGATCTGTCACCAAATAAATCGATTATCGATCCCTGACTGCGACTCCTTTTTATTTGATATTTTGTCACCAATACAGTAGTAACATTTTATTTCGTTTAGATATTAATTAAATATTATTCGTTACCAATTTAATACATCAATTTATAATTTTAATGAAAAAATTATCAAAGGGGCGTAGACAAATTGGCGCGCTTTAAAAATTGACCAATCCGGCCTCAACGATGGGTAGTAGGTAACTAGGTTCGATCACACGATGCGCGACGCGGGCAGCGTGCGAGAGAGATGCAAGTTTACTTTATTTTATTTAAATATAATTTATACTACCAGTGGAAATTTAGAACCTTGGGAGTCTAGTTAAGTAGCAGAATCTTTTGGTTGAAACGATGATGACAACCCAAATTTTTTATTTGAACTTAATGCAATTTTCTAGTAACATAATATGATTTATTGGTGATCTCTTTAAATTAGTTTGCTTAAATACTTATTAGAACACACCTAATAAAATACATACAAAAAAAATTATTTGGTACTAGACCTTATATCTCAGGATTTTAGGTGATTTATTGTGGAACTGATTTTGCATTGTTTGGTGACTACATTTTGGTGACAGATCTACTATTTTGAGGACAAACCCTATTATTTAAGAAACACAAAACTAATTAAATTGGTGATAGCTTAAATGATACCCTTTTTTAATCACTCGCGTCAAGATGGCGTGTGATATTCAATGTTTAAAGTCGAATTTTGGAATGAATACCAGTTGTAATCTACACAAAAAGGATTTGAAAAACTTAGTTATTCGGTGAACAAGTTGAAAGGGGTTTTAGTATTAGGTAAAAAAAAATATGCCTCACCTGAAAAATAACGATGGCATCACTCTCTATCATGTCTTTGCTGAACTCAAATATATCTGATGTGTTGGTGAATGCGATGTATCCTCTGGAACCTTTGCCTATAATAAAAGATATTATTTAGAATTTTAATAAGTTAGATCAATTTGTCGGCATGCCTTTTGTAGAAGACCTACCCTATTATTTAGAAGCATTAAATACAGATTGAGAGTAATGAAAAATAGCGCACTCTCTATGTCAGAAAAAAGGAAACTGTTTGATACCTGCATCCTTCCGTGTCTTACATATGGATGCCAGACTTGGGCTCTAAATGAAAAGCATCAGAACAACCTCAAAGTTTGCCAGAACTCCATGGAAAGAAGTGTGCTAGGAATCAAACTCAAAAACTGGATCCCACTCCAATCCATAAGAAAGAGGACCAAATTTAAGGATGTCACAAAAACAATCAGATCTCTCAAGTGGAAGTGGACGGGGCACATTGTCCGTGAAGAGATATCCAAATGGACAAAAGATGTCATAGAATGGTACCCCAGAGGAAACAAACGAAGCAGAGGCAGACCAACTACAAGGTGGGACGATGACATAAAAGAAATAGCGGGACCAACCTGGACAAGATCAGCCAGAAACAGGAGGAAATGGAAGGCTTTGGAGGAAGCCTATGTCACAAGACAGACCGCTACATAACAAAAAAACCGTCATAACTATAATTTATTCTAAACGTGAAATACATATTTTGTAAGAATTAATGTAGCAGTAAATAAAGGCTTTTTTAATTAAATACAGATTAAGTTATCATAGAAATTGAGAACAATAATCCAATTTGCCAGTCTCACAAAGTAAGTTCTGGTTAGTCTAAAGATGCTTCATAATATGCGCCAGACAACACACCAAGGAATTTTCTTCCTTGTGTTACGAAGTACCAGACAACGATTATGACGGGGGCGTCTCCCATAAATACTTAAATACATATAACATCCATGACTTAGGCACAAATGTTCATGCTCATCACACAAATATTTGCCCCTTGCGGGATTCGAACCCGCGACGGCCGGCGTAATAGTCAGGAGCCTGAGAATATAAACTTTATATTCTCAGTCAGGAGCGCTAACCAATACACCAAACGCGTCGTCAAATATGAAATGCCTTGAATACATTATACAATTGTATAATTACGCGGTAAGTGCTTATTTGTCGATTGTAAAACAATTGTAAAGCAGGCCTTTAATACAGTTGAAATAACTACCAAAAAAAACTTCTAAATTTTATCGCTCATATGTTGGATCAATCCATAAATAACTAAGTAGGTAACTTTAACTGAAAACTAAATTTTAATCAATGCTCTTAGAAAATAATCTTAACAGTTCTACACATACATGTGTATGATTGTAAAGGTTGCAGGTTGAGTTTTTCGCCGACTGAATCCATGAGAATCTTCGTGAGGTTTGTGTCCGGTGTGTACAAAATGCATGGCGGGGTTATTGTGTGCTCCAGAGGGACTGGCTCCTGCAGAAATGAAGAGAATTTATTAATAAATGTCATCACAGCCATAAATGTCCAATTGATAAAAATAGTTTGCTTAAATGCAAAATTCAATTTCTATTTATAATTGACTCCCTCAGTAAGTATAAGTATGTAAAAACATCAAAACAATTAATAATTAGCATTTTGGATAACAGAAAAAATGCAGCATGTATCAAAAACATGTCAATAATATTATTTCTACCGTCTCCTGTCATACCAGATTGATATGGGTATGAGACCTAAATCAATTAACATAAATTATGGTTTATATTCTTTCCAATATAGGTATTATGGACAAGAAAAAAGTAGGTACTACTCATTAATCAACAATGCTATGGGGTGAATTGGCAACCATCCAAATTCCCTGCTCTACGAACCAAGGCCTAGTTATGAGGATGCGGATCAATAAAAGAACATTGAATAACATAAAATTTATTATATTCATGTACCATGTATTCTAATTGACTTAGAATAATATAGAATTACAAGCATGATTTGAATAAATCATAACACTGGCCGCTAGACAAATTTAAAAGGAAGCTCACTTTTTAGAGAAGAAACTGGATTTGAAGCTTAAATGCAGTTATAATTTTCACTTACAGAGGATAGCTAGTAGGTACCTATATTTTATGAACCATCTAGATTTTTGAATAGTATGTGTATGTAGTAGGTATCAGGAAAGGCTTTTGATTGGGTATTAAAAGATGGGAAACACCGGGTTCTTAAACTACAGTGTAGAAGGCAAGAGAGAAAAACCTCCACAATATCTTCCTTAATCTTTTAATGACGGCGAAGGAAAAAACTCTTTTGATAAGAGCCTAAAAGCTATTTAGCTCTTAATTTTTTAAATGATAATGTGTATAGTAAGTTTTTATAACCAGTATTTACTTACAGGACGCTCAATATTGATGAATTCTCCAGTAGCGTGACTTGGTCTTGAGTGTATCTTGTCTTTGAATGAAAAAAGTATGACGAAGAAGAATATTGGAGCCAGGAATTCCACCGGCGTGTGGATAAACCTTCTTTTGCGCACCACGCCATGCTTCCACATCAACACACCTAGCGTTCGCCAGTTCATAGTGACAATTTCAGGTCACCAACACAAGTAAAAAACTTGGTCCTCTGAGTCACTCACTCACAACAGTTAAAAGCACAAAACACTCGCACAGCTCCAACGAATGACAGATAAACCCTCATTACACTGATTCTACATAATTACTGGGACGAAATGGTAGTATTAATGTAAAAAACACGAATGATAGTTTTTATTCGACGAAAGTTAGTCCTTCCACTTTTTCAATACAATAACTTAGTTGCACGAACAAAGGATATTAACGAACGAATATGTGTAGAGATATTGAATTCAAAAATTTTGCCACAACCATTTAAATTGATGATTACTTAGATCCACCCACATAAAATTCGAAACGTATTTACGATCAAAATCTCCCAGAGAAAATTTGGGTCTGTCTGTTGTCTGCCAATAATTTGACACATCGATGACGACTAGTGATGCGCTTAAACAAGCTAAGCCAACATCGGTAATGGTAAATATCGACATTTTGTCGATACTAAAACTTGTTTTTGAATTGCATTGATAGTGACGTTGACTATTAATTGAACAGAAATTATTACTACTATCAGTATCAGTGATTTAGTAATATATCGTACAAAATGTGATGTACATACACTTCACCAAAATACAACTGATAATAATATTCACTATTTGTGTTCATCTTTAAAGTATAACAATATTTTTTTGATTTTAATGTAGTCACTTAGTAAAAAGTTAAGATAAAAAATTAAATCATTGTTGAACTTATTTAGTAAAAGTAGCGTTGTTGCTTGTTAATTCATTGTTAAATGTATTTAGTTAAAGTAATATTGTTGCTATAGCTATGTATAAATAAATTTGTGTGATAAAAATAGCAAAATAAATTAGTCAGCAAGATCCATATTATCGATTGTCATATTTTTTTAAGTACACGCCATAAAATTTTATCGATACCTTGGTATCACTATTTATGACATTGACAAAACACTGACAGTGACAGCAGATTTGTTTTTTTTTTGGTTCAGCTACACAGGCTAAGGTCATAGATAATGCTACCTCTTCGTTATCCATTTCTTAAACCGCCAGGTGAGTAGGAAACGCTAGGTTAAATGAAACAATGTCGGTCGTCAATAGCCTTTCGGTTCATCATATTCGTTGGGTAGGTCGTCGTTGTAGCCGCAGCGACGCGACCACTGCTGCAGATCTATGGGCTGGCGCGATTCATGCACGCAACCAGAAGATGGCTGCTGCATACAAGCCTTCTCACAACTATCTTTCATCTTGAAGTTGTTCCAGTTACCTCCGCAGCCGGTGTACTTGAATAACATGCACTTGTTCTGGTAACTGTTGTATGCGAATCTGGTAGGCATGAAAAGAGGTTTACTTATTAAATATTTTATTGGCACTCATCACATAGCGGCTCTAGCGTTGTTTCGCCACCGGGCCCCGTTCCGCCCCGGTCCCGCTAAAAAAGTTAAATTTCTTCTAATTTATTCTCCGCACAATTTTTTTTCCCTATAACTTTCTTTTGACAATAACAAACACAAAATAAAAAGAATTAGCAATATCGGTCCAGCCGTCCACGCGTGATGGCGTGACCAAGGGAATTCATTTTTACATAAAGTAAAGATGATGATGAAATCAAAAATTGAATTTGACTGGCATTTCAATCCACGAAGGTCGTGACGTGGCCGCACCTGCCAGGCCATTGCTCTTCTATCTGATCATGCAGTCAAGGACAAATCAAGGAATTATTGCGAAATTCCACGAATCTTTCTTTTTAAAACGGCATCGTGTTATGTATTAGCGTCAACTTACTTGAACTGTCTACATAGAGGACATGGCTTTCTGCAACAGCCATACCGCCAAAGATTGTGGTACTTAGAAAATCCACTCATCTGCAAGTTTTCGTTTCTTATTTTTCTAAGAAATATGTTTTATATAGGACTCTAGACTAGCTAGACTAAAAAGCAAATGAGGTCACCATCACCTTACGGCACGTTCCTATATGTCGTGGTGACGGATTATAATCGTGTCTTTCTAGAAATGACCTCCACTAAAATATACAAGCCACGATTCTGTACTGTCGTCAAGACATAGTGGGAAATCTCTATTTTGCCAAGCAAACGAACCGCGGGATTGTCATAGTGCAGTTGCCGGCTTTAACAGGCAGGTAGCATTGTGGCGGCTTCCCCATGTTCTTCGGCACGTAGGCCCATGGTGGCGGGTGCATACCTCCCATTGGCGGTCCCAAACCTGAAACCAGAACCATTGGTCATTCTCGCACAAGATACCTATAATGAGTATAAACAACCTCTAATATGCTCTCATCTAATATTGCTTATGTGCCCTTGCCGGCAACATTGCTGTGAGAGTATGAAAGAAACATTGCTTTAGTTGCCAGCAACTTTGCCAATTTATTATTATTATTAGTTATTATGAGCCTTTGCAGTGTAGTGTCCCATTGCAGGGCAAATGCATATTAATTAAATAAGCAATTTCTCAATTTCGTAATTCCTAATCTAAACTTAAAGGCTAAAAAGTTTGTTTGTTAGGTGGAACGCGCTAATCTCACGGTTTTGATGCTGACTTATCGAGGAAGGCTAAGATAGATCACGTTAAGACCATAGAAGTGGAGTGAAAACTAGTTTTAAATCATAGTTAAATATTATCCGAACATTTGTACTACGCTACTAAGATTTCAAGTAGGTAGGAACGTTTAATGAAACACAATTTACGGATATTTTCGCGAACACTTTACAGCGCTCGTGGTCACGGGGTAGTCTACCCCGTGACCACGAGCGCTGTAAAGTGTTCGAAACGTCGGGATGAAAAATCAAATAAATTATCGCGAAAATATCCGTAAATTGTGTTTTACTAAATGTGTAGTATTCGCGTAAACTTCAGAAACAAGTAGGTAGGAACGTACCACCCCAATCGTGAGGCCAGCCCTTCACTCCGTGTCCATATGGCTTATCCATATAAGCCCCATGGATGGCAGGGTCGTAGGGCTGCCCATAGCCCGAAGCACCCGAGGTTCTGTTGTACTCAGCAAGCCAGCGTTTCCAGGTTTCCTTAGCCCCTTCAGGCGGGTCCCAACCAGCCCATATGTCCTTGTTGTTAGGATCCAGCATGGTTATTTTAGCCTCCTCTTCAGAGGAGCCGCCTCCTCCACCCCAGCAAGCAAGCAATGAGCCAATGTGGCTTATCAGAATAACTAGAACTGAGTGGAACATTTTTTTATGCGGTTACTGAAATAATGTCGAAATAAGCACCTTTATTTAGTTAGATCCTTTGTAGCCGTGAGTTATTATGAGTTTAGTAATAGTAAGTACTTTATGTACGTGAGGAACTAGAAAATGTAGATAAATGAAATCTATTCTAATGTTTGCGTATTCCCAGTCCTATTCACAATTTTCTTTTACCGCACGTAACGGGTTTTTTTCCGAGCTTGAAGTAAAGAATTCATTAAGCCAAATGGCAGAATCCAATTATAAAAACATAGAATTAATCTGCCCCGTGGAAAATTTTAATTAACACAGGTAGGTAAGTATCTAATTTGTGAACTTGAACTGTGGACATAAGAATAAGGTATGTTATAGGCGCAGGGACTGAAACATTGCTTTTCGAAAGATGATTGATAAATAAATAAGGTATCCCGTCCCTCTGTAGCTCTATTATGTACGAGTATATGTTATGTGGACACATAACGCGAAGAACTGATGGCCGTTGGGGCAGAAAAGTTCTACCTCTAGATTGGAGACCCTTCGACCAATGGCGCAGCGTAGGACGTCCACCAACAAGATGGACAGACGACCTTGTGAAGATGGCAGGATCACACTGGATGCAGACCGCTTGTGATCGGTCGATGTGGAAAACTGTGGGGAAGGCCTATGTTCAGCAGTGGACGTCCTTTGGCTGATAATGATGATATGTAGAGAGGACTATAAAAAACCTATTTTGTTTACCTAAGATAAACAAATCATATGACTTTGATATGTCATGTCAGCCACGTTGGCAATCATTTGCAAATAAACCGTCAGCTTCGGGCAGTTTACGCAATCATGTTTTACTAGTTAAAAACAGATTTTTGAATTCTATAGCCAAACAAATACCTGTAATATACATATGTCTTGAGTTTAACGAGAAGTGTTAGCAAATATAAGTAAGATAGTTTGTTAAAGAATAGGCGAAAACATGTTTTGGAGAATTCTACGGGTGTTGATGTGGAAAAACTGGATCACAAGAAAGAGGAAATGGTCTTGTACCATTGTTGAGTTGGTGGTGCCAACGATGTTCTTTATACCATCATTTCTGGCGCGGGGTATGATTACTCAACTAGAAGTCCCTGAAAATAGTAGGGTAGGTACTTATTTATATTGATAAACTTCTTCCATCTGAAAAAAGGCTAGGCCCTAACTAGGCCCTAACTACACGGTATCAAGCTTTTGGAAGGAAAACGCGTGTCTTCGGGAGGTTCTAAATACCTGTAAAGAAGAACTAAATAATCTGACGTCAAGGGACTTTATTGTAGTTATAGGAGGTATAAATGACAAAAACTCATTTAACTTTAATACCACCCTTTTAAAATGGCTTAACTTGACCTCTCACACAAATACTATTATATGTGGTTTACCCTGTAATGCAAACTTGAACTTTAATCTTAATAGGGAAATAGAAATTATATGTAAAGGCTTCACCCATTGCACTTTTGTGAAGCTTCACTATAGAAAATGTCGTCTGGGTTCTAGGAATTTCGTGGCAGACTTATGTTTTGGCATATTTCGAGATATCACGCATGTATCCCATCAATTCCATCACAAACAATATCCAACAAATTTACAGGATCAGGGAGTGATAGGTCACCTTGAATCACCCGCCTTACAAAGATCTCCTTCACCAAGACAAAGTTTTGTTACACCGAACTTAGGATCTCAGACTCTTCCTTTTTTATGAGTAGCAAATCAATTTGTGTTATGCACCAGAACATAGCTGGTTTCTTTAGTAAAAAGGAATTATTAGAAGCAACACTTAGTGAAATGTCGGAAAATAATGAGGTTCCGGATCTAATTTGTTTAACTGAAACGTTTATCAAAAAGCACTGTGAGTCAAACATAAATCTCAAAGGTTATAAATTAGGCGCTTCATTTTGTAGATTGAAGAAGGGACGCGGTGGGTCTTGTATTTTGCACAACAAATCAGTCACGACCAAGGAACTGCCCTTCCTGAAAGAACTGGCGGCAGAGCGTACTTTCGAGTGCTGTGGATTGGAACTTGTAGAGTATAAAATAATCCTTGTGTGCATTTATCGTATTCCAAAAGCAAACATTAAAATCTTTTTTAATAAACTAAACCTTCTTCTGGAAAAACTTAAATCATTTAAAAAACGCATAATTATTACGGGAGACTGGAACATTGACACCTTAAAGAAAGACAATATATCGGACAATTTAAAGGAAACGCTATTACGGTACAATCTTGACTTGCATATAAAAACACCCACACGACAAAAGTCTTGCATAGATCATTTTGCAAGCAATATAAAGGAAGCAATCGGCTATACTAAAGCAGTGGGCTTATCTGACCACGACACAGCTCAATTATTGACTGTGCCAGTAGAATCCCGTAAAGTACCGCTGGAATATTGGTTTGAATTAAGACGTGATTATAATATTGACAATCTAAAGAAATTCAGACATTTTTTGACGGAATACCCGTGGGAAAATCTGTTTGACTTTCAAGATACAGATGATGATTTCACACAATTTCATAATGAATTGATTCTCTTGTACGAATTGTGTTTTCCAAAATATAAAGTTAAATGCAGTAATAAAACTAACTTAAAATCAAAATGGTTAACAAAGGGCCTTAGAATATCATGTAAAACCAAAAGAATGTTACGCTTATCTTATTATAAAAAAAAAACGTATGATACCAAAAATAAATATCAGAAGTATTCTAAATTACTTAAGAAATGTATACAATTATCCCA
Source organism: Pyrausta aurata (assembly GCA_963584085.1). NCBI lineage: Eukaryota > Metazoa > Arthropoda > Insecta > Lepidoptera > Crambidae > Pyrausta > Pyrausta aurata. The sequence goes on from OY757270.1 coordinate 1,944,471, forward strand.
AAAACTTATAAATGAAAAATATATTAAAACAGCGAAAAATAAGTGCAAAGCTACATGGAACATAATAAAAAACAAAGACAATCAAAATGACAAACATAATATTGAATACCTAAAAATAAATGATAAAATAATAAATAATCCCACAGACATAGCAAATTCTTTTAATGACCACTTTGTAGACTCAACTGACGTACCCTGTAATAACCAAGAAAGTTATACAAGTAAACTAAAATTTATTGACAACAATTACGCATCCATGTTTCTAAGCCCTACTGATGAAAATGAAATAATTAAAATCATAAGCTCTCTTAACAACACTAATTCAACAGGTTACGATGCAATAAATACTAAAATTCTAAAAGCTTGTGCGGGGCAATTAGCACCTTTAATCACACATTTTGCAAACCGCTTCTTTGAAGAAGGAAAGTTCCCTAACAGTCTTAAAATATCTATAGTCAAACCTCTATTTAAACGCGGCGATAAGCATAATATAAAAAACTACAGGCCGATAGCCCTAATTCCTGTTCTATCAAAGATATTTGAAAAGGTCATGCAAGTCAGATTAATATCCTTTTTCACAAAACACTCTATAATTAGTGACGAACAATTTGGATTTCGCAAGGGAAGATCAACAGCACTGGCCTGCTACTCTCTTAAAAATAAAATAGCCACTTACATGGGCAAGAGAGTTCCCGTTTCTGCTGTTCTTTTTGATATGAGTAGGGCTTTTGACTTTGTCAATCATAAAACACTTCTGGCTAAATTGGAACGTTATGGTGTGCGAGGACAAGCTTATAATTGGGTTGAAAGCTATCTCAGCAGAAGAACACAATTTGTGGAAATACCGAAGCTGGATGATGAGTCAGTTAGCGTAACATGTAAGTCACAAAATAGGGAAAATAACTCAGGTGTCCCACAGGGTAGTATATTAGGACCACTACTCTTTATTGTTTATATAAATGACCTCCCAAAATGTACGCAATATCCAGTCACACTCTTCGCTGATGATATTTCTTTGACAATACACAAAAAACCTAAAATTGACTACAATAATGAAATAAACAATGAAATTAAAAAGATTACAAATTGGCTAAATGATAATAATTTGAAAATTAATGCTAATAAAACAAAATACATACAATTTTACAATAGAAACGGGAAACCCCAAAAACTAACGGTTAAGCATTACGATGATCAAATTGCCATGACTGAATCGGCCACTTTTCTAGGTATCGTTATTGATTCCGAGCTCACTTGGACGAACCATATTGATGATGTTTGTCAGAGAATACATAGATTTGTCTACGCGCTCTATCATCTGTCAAAATTGTCTAATGTCCAAACAGCTTTGATGGCATACCATGGATATGTTGGCTCCATTCTGAGGTATGGGCTAATTCTATGGGGAAACTCAACATTCCTTACGCGTGTCTTTATTTTACAGAAGAGGTGTATTAGATCTATTTGTGATGTCGGATTGATGGAATCGTGTAGACCTCTCTTTAAAAAATTAAGAATTCTAGCATTACCATCCTTGTATATATTTGAAATTTTGTTGTTTACGAAGAAGAATGCCTATCTCTTTTCAAAAACACAAGACGATTGTAGTCGGGGTGATTCAAGAAGATACCCGTGGAAGTTATCTGTTCCTGTAGCAGGTACAGTATGTCTTGCCAGAAACAGCCACAGTATGTGCGTTCGTCTATTTAATTTGCTACCGAACCACATTCAAAATTTATCATTTAATATTTTTAAAACAATTATTTTTAAAGTGCTGGTTGAGAACTGTTTTTATGACATTGATGAATTCACAAAATTCTGTCGTGATGGCCATCTTAAACGAATTGTTATCAATTAATACCTGACATGTTATCTATTTCTATTTTTATTTTATTTTTTTCAACTTGACATGCATAATTTTGTGACATTTACGTTATATTTTAATTTTATTGAATATTTAAATTTAAAACTCTTACCAATCAAAAATCAATGCTGGACATATATATTTTTATTATTGTACTGTTCCTTATTAGTTAATATTGCATGACGACGAAATGTTTGCTTATCGTTATATCGATGAAACATGATTGTTCACTTTTACTAATGATAAGACCTGATATGTACTTACCATGTTTTATGCAAATAAATTATCATTCATTCATTCATTCATTCAAAAAGTTCTGCTTATATTTTATCTCTAAGTATCTTATGAACTTACTTTGGGTACATAAAATTCACAAGTGCGAAGCTGGAATGAGTTTGTAATTATATTATGAATTGCTTATTGCAAAAGTCGCCTGAACTCAGAACGTTAACTGCACTGTATCTTATTCAGCATATCGACGAAGTGAACCAAGGCCCGTTAGCGCAAGGATAAGCTTAGTTCTGGATTAAATCATAGTTCTATTTCTATCTATTTCTTTGATGTCGACAAAAACAGAACGATGATTAAATCAAGTTCTCGGCTAATACCGACATGCACAAACTGGCCCTGTATCAAAATTATCAATAGATAATTCGTTTTTAGAATCAAAAAGAAGGATTATCGCTGTGGAAGATGGCTGAGCCAGTGAGCGTCTTTTATTCTCCGGAGACCAACTTCACGAGCGCTCTGATGGCTATTGTAGCGCAGAATCTCAACATGCAGCTACTAAACAAGCTCCCAGGTAAGGCCAATATTATGGCATTAGAAGCGTTTCCATAAAATCTGGCCTTGGAGTTAAGATAAAGACATCATGGTCACCAGAATGTGTTTTGGTTTGTCATAATACTGATTTTGTTATTGTTACACGATATAAGAGGTTTTTGGTGTTTTGTTATATGTTTTTTTTTGTCGTCGTGTCTGCATTTATACTAGCAACAACGCGACAGCCTCAGTTGCCTTCTTATTACATTTACTGACTGTCGTGCATCTCTATCGTTAAACTTTTTAATCAGTTAGGTATCAAACGACTCCCGGGAGTCGCATAATAATGGAATTTCTATTGTCTCGTTCACACATACTTGACGAGTTAAACCAACTCGCTTAATCCGCTGCTCCGATCCATTACAATGGTCTGTTTTTTTGTAATTATAAATTAATATAATTTCATGTTAATTGTGTATCTAATAAAAGTTTTTTTAAAATATTATGGCTAACATGAGATTTTAAACTTTCGCGTTGCATTACAATGAGAATTAGACATGACGGGTCTAAACACGAAATATTAATATGAGTAAATGCTACTCACTGCTCGACGTTTCGGCTGCGTTGCAACAGCCGTGGTCACGAGCCAACAATATATATTAATATTTCGTGTTTAGACCCGTCATGTCTAATTCTCATTATGGCTAACATCCTGCTGCCTAGTATTACAATGTGTCGCACTGCTGTTTTTAGCATGGTTGTCTACAGCAGTGCTTGCAAATTAACCCATATAGACCTACCGTTTGAGCTCTTAGTTATAGTACCGGTCTCTTAAAATTATGACTTCCAACCGTTACAGAAAAAAAATATGATTACATGCTACGCGGATATCTCCCTTTTCGCGATAATTCTAATATCGCCAGATATTCAACGACCATGGGGCCAGATGAAGCGATCGTTGTATTTCATGTAAGTTTGTTTGAGAAACCTATTATAAAAGCAAGTAAAAACCTAACTTAGTTTTAAGAGGATCGTGTGCAGGCGTAGCGCAGTGCGAGTTTTCATACATTTCTAACGTCAACGGTCGAAATATGCTTGCGGAGGAAAACGATTTCCATTATTGTTATTTATGGAATGAGACAGTTTTGGTCTCATTCGTTTTCATACATCCTGAACTACGCTTGTACGTCTTCGATTTTAGTACTTGATAAGTTAAAATGGACGAAATTCCGAAGAGAATTTTTAGTCAAAAAAGTGAATGTTTAGATTCTTTTATTTTCTGAAACATAGGTACAATATTAAAAAAAAAGTTTAGTTTTTCAAAATATCTCTAATATGTAAAAAAAATACTAAATCAGACAACGTTAATTGGTGGAAAACGTTTTCTCTTTTTGTATGAAAGCTTGCACGCACACGATCCTCTTAAGCCTTACAGGCAGGTGAAAACCACTGCTGGGTTACCCAGATAGTTTAAGAAGGCCCAAAATGAGAAGAAGGATCAGGGTCCCTATTTTTGAATCACTCGCTTTAAGATGGCGAGTGATTTTCGTTCGAGAGAGTCAAAAGTCATAGAAAAAAAAATCGTTTTCGAACGAAAATCACTCGCCATATCCAAGCGAGTGATTCAAAAATAGGGGCGATAGGGCAGCACTTGTGTAATGCGTACACACCTGAACACTATACTTTATTTATTAATTGGCATTTCTCCTGGCTTATGTCTTAAGTAGAGCTTCCATTACCAAAGTCGGTAGATTATTACTGTAATTTCAGAACGTATCTGATGGTCAACCAGAGAAGCTCAACTATTCCATAACGATGAGGTATCCGTTTAACAAATTGATCAACTACTACAAAGCTTACTATACGGAGGCCCTTGAGAAGTTTAACGATATGGGTAAGGTTTTATAGAGACTAAAAATATCTTATTAGGTCGGATCCCTTCTCCAGTGACGTCTCAATCGGTATTTTTGATTTTTTTGAAGATGTGTGCTGTTTAGCAGACCTTAACTTCTTTTTTATATGTTTTTTACAGAATTACGAGAACAATTCCTCCGTCTACAGTGGGCTATAGACTCTAGTTTCATACAAATGGTGACGGGCCAAGAAGTAAAGCAGGTATACATCCTTACAAATAATAATACGTGTGACTTATTATACTTTCTGTTATACGACTACTTTAAAAGCCTAAACATATTTTAAACTTTTCGTCCTATTATTTTTTGGCCACATCCTGTATTTTTTTATTGTTTTGAGCTATTAATCAGTCAGGTATCAAACGAATGCCGAGAGTCGCATAACAATGGAATTTTTATTGTGTCTCGTTTACACATACTTGACGAGTTAAATAACGTAAAAAGTAATGAGAAAAAGAATCTCCTCTCCTGTTAGCGTTTTAATTATGAATTTATTGTTCTAGAGAGTGACGTTACAAGAGAACACCGAAAGATTTGATGACGAGGATGCCAAACGGAATATAATATTTTTGGTCAAGGTGTTTTTTGTTTTCACGGCAGCCATAGCTGGAGTCCTTCCCATCTTTTACGGTTTCATGTCGCGTATCATAACTGAAAAATCAAGTGGCGTACAGGTAATATTTTGTTTAATAAAAGCGTCGTTACTAAATACATTTTGACTCTACTCACCACGTATTTTTGTTGCAGGAACTTATGGAGATGATGGGTGTTACCCCCTTCCCTCTTGCGTTGTCTCATGTCCTGAACTCTTGCGTGCCGGGCCTCATTTTCGCATTGGGCGGCACTTTTTTTATGAAATTCGGCGAAAAGGCTTTCCTTGAACATTCGTCGGCCTTCATTATTTTCCTCGGATTCTTTTTACATTTTCTAACAATGATTTTCACGGCGTTGGTTTTCAGTTACATAGGAAGAAAAAGTTAGTTTTGTTTTTTGCAGCCAGTATCATGTCGCATCACTTACATACCATAACAATGCAATTAGTTTGCTTGTTGGCAAGAGAATTCTAAAGACAAACAATTTGTTACTTTGATATGGAAGTCTTAGCGACTTATGATTCTGAGTAAAAAGAAATAGAAATACTTAATAACATATGCGAAGCCAGGGGCCCCTTGTTTTTAAACATTCGCGTCAATATTACGAGTGATTGTCGTTCGAAAACGAGTTATTTTCGTTGACTTTTAATTCACCTTCGAACGAAAATCACTCACCATCGTGAAGCTCTAGGAGTGTTTAAAGAAATAGCTTGACTTACGTTTTTAAGTGTCTTTGCAGCATCTTCGGTGGATATTCTGGTCACTGGCACATATACCTTATCAATATTACCTGCCATTTTCATGTTAGATCTAAATACTAGTCCGGCTATAAGAAATAGCCTTGGACTCGTTTTGTGTATTCCTCTATTATGGGTTTTAAAACAGGCTACATATCTCGAAGTTCGTGAGTATTTATTTCTAAGTACCTTCGTTTAAACTACGTCTTAAATTCGTTATTCAACCCTTAAATAAATAAGCTCAGTTAGAGGACCCTTTGAACAGTGTTACTCATCAACAATATCTAAAGATTCATAGGGTGATATTACAACTTTTAGTGTATTATTAGGGCCAACTACGAAAGTGTTGGGCGAGGGTGTTAGTCCAAGGATAGATACTGCTACACAATAGTTGCAGTGAAAGAAAAAGCCAATTCTCTATTATTATTATTTTCTACTCAGGAAGTACGGGGCTGACATTTGATAACATATCGACTAGTCATTACGCAAAAGATGGGTCGGCACTTAGGGCTCTTGGCTATATGCTCATTCAGATTCTGATATCCTGTCTGCTATGTTGGTATCTGGAGCGGGTTGTGGCTGGTGTATATGGAACAGCGCTGCCGTGGAACTTTCTCTGTCGGGTAATATTTTTAATTTCATAAGAACGTTTTCTTTGCGGTCATACTCGTACAGGCTAAGAGCGCCTACACATAGAGGCTTTTTAGTATTGATACATAAACTATTAGACATGACGGGTCTAAACGCGAATAAAAACTTATGAGTTGCTATTACTCACTGCTCGACGTTTCGGCGGTACAACTCATAAGTTTTTATTCGCGTTTAGACCCGTCATGTCTAATAGTTATTGCAATGCAACGCGAAAGTTTAAAATCCTATATTGATACATAAACATTTCAGAATTAGAACTTAGCACTGATGCATTGCAAAGCTACAGCCACGCGTTTGTCGAGCGATAGGAGCGCTACTGCAGCACTACGAGCTTGTGAAACACTGCGCAGGCACATGCGATCAGCGATCGTTTGATCACTGTTTTGAGCGTTCACAAATTGCAAACAGTTGAAAATGACCATACGTAATAACTAATATGAAACAGCAGTAACAGTGTGTCTCCGTTGGGATTCATATTGGCAATGATACAGTAGCACCCTCGCAAACGCGCGTCTGTAGCACTAGTCTGAAGCTCTATTTTTGAATCACTCGCGTCAAGATGGCGTGTGATATTCAATAATTTAAGTCGAATTTTGGAATGAAAATCAGTTGTAATCTACATAAAAAGGATTTGAAAAATCATTGCTCAATTTTTTGAATACTCACGCCTATAATATTTCACGTGGTTGTCGTTAATCGTCGTTAATAAAATCACACGCCACATCCAAGCGAGTGATTCAAAAATAGATCTCCTGAATCGTGTCTGTCGCTAGCGCCGGCGCGTCGCGACTTAGCCACGCTTCAGTCGCGTTTAAAAAACGTCTATAAAGCCCTTAAAAGTCGCGTGTCCGATTCCAACGACACACGGTAGATTAACCGAAATGCAGATGGTGTAGTTACCTATTGATGGCTAAAAATAAATTAATTTAATTAAGTTGATAGCCCTAATGTACAACATTAACATCAAATTCATCATTACAATTGAATATTATTCGCACGTTTGCGCCTGAGTTCAACTTTGGCTCGAGCTAGTTCGGATAACATTCAAAAAACAACAGTTTTCAGATTGACCTATAAGGAAGGCTTTCTTACCGCGCTTGTTTGTAGGTGTTATTCGTCTACCTTCTCAAATTGTCAATGATGAGGTACTATCAAGGTGTACGCCGCCTTACCACCTTAAAAGCCAAAATCGCTTGCATCACACGTAGGCTTTTGTTTGACGCTCGTGTTTATGTCATGTGTGCAAGCAATTTTCGTTTGAAAGTGGTAAGATGGTAGATATCTTAACTGGAACCTAGGTAGAACGTAATGAAGGTAATTATTTTTTTGTCCCTAGAAAGAATATTGGAGTAAAAAGAAATCTGAAACAAATGTGGAAACAACGCAAGTGAGAGAGGCACAGGACCCGAAATATTTTGAACCGCCACCTAACCTAGAAGCTGGTATCCGGGCTATCCATGTTACCAAAGTATGTACCAATTCACTCCTCGGACTTAATTCTATTCGCCGTGTGCGAAGTAGGTGGTGGAGGAACCTGAATTGATGACAGCGCTCGCAGTGACCAAAAAAAGCAACGTTGGCGGACGTCTGTCACGATTTCACTAGCAATTTTAGTACAAAATTTGCGTGTTAATACCGTGCATTATATTTTATTAAGATACAATATTTCATTAAAATAACTTTTGTTTAACACGTTCCGGGACAGTGCCCGCCTACAGGCGTGAAAACAATAAAACATCTATTGTGTCTGGAGTAGTGTCCCGGAACGTGTTAAATACCTTTCGTAATGACAGCCAGCCATTTGTCATTTCAACGTCCTCCGATGCTGTTGTCGCGCACGGTCCCAATAGCCAATAGGACCTTTTTTAGGGCTTTTAACCTTATACTCAGAAAACTCTGCATATCGAATGTGTTTCATACTTCCTTCTTATGCAATGTAATAAAAGAGACCAATGAAACAACAAGATACTAAGGTTGCTTGATTTTCATACATTCTCTTTGTGATGTCGCGTTTGGTGTTGTGGTTAGCGCTCCTGACTATTACGCCGGCCGTCGCGGGTTCGAATTCCGCAAGGGGCAAATGTTTGTGTGATGAGCACGAACATTTGTACTGGATGTTATATGTATTTAAGTATTTATGGGAGACGCCCCCGTCATAATCGTTGTCTGGTACTTCGTAACACAAGGAATAATATTTCTTACCACGAAACCAGACAATTAGTGTGTTGTCTGGCGCATATTTATTTATTTATTATTTATTATATTTATGTCTCCATTTTATTCTACCTATTCCAACACTATCCAGGACTATCCCAAAAATCCCGGGGCACTGGACGACTTATCCCTGGACGTGTACAAGGGGGAAATCACTGTCCTCCGGGACAGTGCCCGCCTACAGGCGTGAAAACAATAAAACATCTATTGTGTCTGGAGTAGTGTCCCGGAACGTGTTAAATACCTTTCGTAATGACAGCCAGCCATTTGTCATTTCAACGTCCTCCGATGCTGTTGTCGCGCACGGTCCCAATAGCCAATAGGACCTTTTTTAGGGCTTTTAACCTTATACTCAGAAAACTCTGCATATCGAATGTGTTTCATACTTCCTTCTTATGCAATGTAATAAAAGAGACCAATGAAACAACAAGATACTAAGGTTGCTTGATTTTCATACATTCTCTTTGTGATGTCGCGTTTGGTGTTGTGGTTAGCGCTCCTGACTATTACGCCGGCCGTCGCGGGTTCGAATTCCGCAAGGGGCAAATGTTTGTGTGATGAGCACGAACATTTGTACTGGATGTTATATGTATTTAAGTATTTATGGGAGACGCCCCCGTCATAATCGTTGTCTGGTACTTCGTAACACAAGGAATAATATTTCTTACCACGAAACCAGACAATTAGTGTGTTGTCTGGCGCATATTTATTTATTTATTATTTATTATATTTATGTCTCCATTTTATTCTACCTATTCCAACACTATCCAGGACTATCCCAAAAATCCCGGGGCACTGGACGACTTATCCCTGGACGTGTACAAGGGGGAAATCACTGTCCTCCTGGGGCACAATGGAGCAGGGAAATCTACCCTTATGGCTGTTATTACTGGTAAAGAGTAGGCATAATAAATAATATAATGTATTGTTAGCCTGTAAGCATCCCACTGCTGGGCAAAAACCTTACCTCAAATATAAATTAATATAGTTTAACCCCCTTAATCTAACTCAAACCGTCCAATAAACCTATTTTAGCTATTACACTGTTTTGTCACTTTCTGTCGAATGATAACAGCGCCAAGAAAGAATGAGACAAAACAGTGTAATAGTTAAAACAGGTTTATTAGATTGTTTGCGTTATTATGAATAAGGGGGTAAATTAATATGACGATTGTTTATGGTATTTTTTATAGTGTGACGATTATTTCAGCTTTGCGAAAGAATAGGTCACTAGGTACTAAAAGGATGCAATGGAAGGTGTTGGGGGAGACCTTTGCCTAGCAATGGGATAATGTAAATTGATAAAAAACGAGGTTTAATATGCAAACGATATAGTAAATTAGTATTTCTGCAGGCAGCGATAATATTAGTAGAACCCACCGTATCCAAACTTTTAGGCCTCACCTTATGGTCCAAAACCAATATTTCGTTTAGTTAATGTAGAACTGCTCACTTAATATACCGATGAGAAACGAACCGATGACAGTTCATTACCGTTGCATATAGTAATGTAATTTTATTTATCGTGTAGTCTGATTACACAGACAGATTCAAATCTACAGTTGATGTTATGTCCTGTTAAGTCTTTATACACAAAAACAATTTTGTCGCAGGTCTAACAAACCCCACCAAAGGCAAGGTATTGGTGAACGGATATGATATAATGCTTGAAAAGATGAAAGCCAGAAGTCACATCGGCCTGTGCCCGCAACAGAACATGTTCCTTGACAACGTCTCAGTGAGAGAACACATCATGTTCTTCGCGCTGGTGAGACTCTTCATTTTAAGATCTCAGATCAACTCTTCATTAGATAGGTTTTTATAGGTAGTAAATCTGCTTTTGGACTGCCCTGCTTTTTTGAACCTCGTACAAAAGTGTCAAACAATAAGCTTTTAAAAAACCAGCGATGGTAAGCACGTATACATTTTTCAGAGAATACAAATAAGACGCTTTCAATTACATTGACAGAAAACCTATAGGAAATGTCAACGTCGGGAAATTTGTCATTGTTTCCATATAATTTGTTTCAAAATTGAAAACGTCAAAATAGCATTCTCAGAGCTGCTGAATTATAAGTGTCGGGCAGTGACGGGCAGCAGCATAACATTCAAAAAAATAAATTTAAAAATAAACCCGCCTTAGAAAACTATCTAAAATGCTTAAAATAACGCATCGTCTTCTTTAAAAAAAAAAAAAAAAATTGAAGGCGGTTAATTTTTTAAAACATTTTTTATTTATTGAGTTTTAGTTATTTACCCATATCTCAAAAGCTACTCAACCGATTTTGATTAAATTCACACTGTACCCTAAGCGGAAATATAATTGATTTAATTAAAAAATATCATCTCTCTACGACTGCTCATTTTCGAGAAATCCGTCGACAAACATACAAATATACATACACTTACGAAATTATGCACACGTGTTTGGAAGTCTTAACAGATCAACATATTCACATACACATATTAACCTAACCTAACTCCTTTTTCTTGAACATAAATTCGGTTTTGAATTTAGTAAAAAGATTTGCTCTCCTGAACCCGCCTACCAAGTGTGAGTATCGGCAAAATTCCCTAGTATGAAAGTACACACAATAACCAAGGTCCGGTTAAGGAGCTCATAGTAATTTGAGGCGCTTTATAAGTAACCACAGGCTTTCTTTATATGTATAACTTCCTAGTATCAAAAGGTTTTCGTTATTGTTCCGCAGCTTGTTTCTCCAGATGCCACGTTTTTCATTTGTTCTTTTTTTCAAGATAAAACGCGGTACTTTCAAAGAGGCCCGCGTTGCGGCGGATAAGCTTTTGGAACAGCTCGGCATTCAGAACAAGGCTGACAACACCACGGCGCAGTTGTCTGGTGGGATGAAGAGGCGGCTACAGCTGGGCTGTGCGCTGGCGGGGGAGGCCAGTGTGTTGCTGCTCGACGAACCGACGGCTGGAGTTGATGTGGAGACCAGACGGTCTCTGTGGGACTTGTTACTGGTAACTTGATCAGAGTGTGCGCTGATACTTTAGTGTTTTTATTCTGTATCATTCACATCATTGTTATTATCATTTTATTTATTAGTCTGTCTTCTACTCGTCAGGATATGTTTTATCAGCGGTGAGCGGTACCGGGGTCTATACCCATATACTCTACATACATAACGCAATGCAAACCCTGCTCAACAAAGGCTACCCTCGTTGTTTTACATAGCAACTTGTTGCAAGAGGACGGCGTTTGTTCACGATTCTGCGCTGTTACAATAATTTTATTACTTTTTTGACAATTTGTTAATCGTACTGATGAAATTTTTTTTCGTCGCACAATACCTTATGCCGCTACTTTCGTGTCATTTGACGCGGCTAGCAGCTGCGCGTTCACACATCCATAAGTTAAGTATCATCGTGTTACAGTCTCTCCGTGGCTCACGTACGGTGCTGCTGTCGACCCACTTCATGGAGGAGGCTGATGCGCTGGGCGACCGCGTGGCCGCGATGCATGCCGGCCACCTGCGTTCCAACGCCACGCCCATGTACCTCAAGCGGTCGCTAGGTTAGTCAGCATAGTCCTATTAAACTGAGTCTCTAGGTTAGTTACTACAGTCTTAATATCCTGCGTCTATGCAGAAGCAGGACTGAGTGGAGCTGAACAGAAACGTGTGAAATTGACCAATGATGTTGCGTGATTTTTCACATCTCTGCTCAGCTTCGCGAAATGGTAATGCAGCCTTACATTGAGCTCTATAGTTGTCCTGTATTGCCTCCTTGTCTTCCTTTGATCCGTTCTCACTTCTTTTTCGTGTCACTCATTTAAAGAGGCAAAAGTTTTTTGGTCATCAGTTATTATTTTATAATTAAGCCGCTAAGAGAATACAAGAAGACCCAGAAACGATGGCGAGATGATCTGGATCATTTCTGCGAAGACTGGCCAGCTAAGACCGGTAACCGCGACCACTGGAAAAGTTTGAGGAGGCCTTCTGCCCAGCAGTGAGACAGTAACGGCTAACTAAAAAAAACTACAAGAAAATTGTAAAAGTCAAGAAATTTTAAATTCTTTCTATACATTTTGTATCAAAATTAAAAACGTCAAAATTGTATTTTTTGAGCGGCCAAATTATAATAATTCTAAAATCCAGATATCGTGTAATTCCTCACGAGTGTTCACATTTTAAAAAACATTTTAGCTACCGGCTACCGGTTGACTTTATCCACGACCGGTGCACCGAACGAGGCAGCGCTAACCAGCACTGTGCAATCAGTCCTATCTGACGCAACTGTGAAAGAAGTCACCTCCATCGGCGTATCTTACAATTTGCCAATAGAAAAAACTGAACATTACCCGGCGCTTTTCTCTAAATTGGAAAGCAAGAAGGAAGATCTACACATAGATTCTATTAGTGTTGGTGTGTCTACACTAGAAGAAGTGTTTCTAAAGTAAGTAATTTTGTTCAATTAACAGATAAAATTTGTTTGGAAAATACATAACTCAATAATAATTATCCAACGCGATAACGCAGCCAAAAAGCTTGCCTTATTGCATCAAAGACACTGTTTTAATTTTGAATTGGTAGGTTGCCGGGTTTTCAGCTGAAATTTACTTTTTCGTCTAATTGATTTTAACAATATGAATAAAAATTAGAAATATCTTTATCGTATCACAGCTTTATCAGTCAAAGCACTTTCTTCTTTTTTATTCAATGATTAACTTGCAGATTATGCAGTGGTGCTGATTCGACGCTGTTTGAGGGTCCCAAAATTAAAAAAGGTATTTTTATGATTATTTAACATATAATTTTTTTTGTAAAGTGACATTTGAGAAGATTATTATTATCACTGATTAAAGAGAAGTCATTTTATTTTATCGGCATTAAAGAGAAGTCATTTTATTTTACAATTAAATACTTGTGATAATAATAATGGACACTTTATAAATATTTTGGTTGATTAGCTTATGTAAGCAGTAAAGTAATTAACGCGTTCCGGGACACTACTCCAGACACAATAGATGTTTTATTGTTTTCACGATTGTAGGCGTTCACTGTCCCGGAACGTGTTAAGATATCTGGTAGAAGTGATGGATTGAGCCGTTGTATCGGTGCCGTTCTTTATACCCATCCCATGTAAATGTGATAGTGCCTTCACAGTAATGGTTAACGATATACTTACTCAGAGCTTGTCTAAGCTGAAATGACGCGCCCCACTATCGCTTGACGCACATAAGCAAATTGAAAATATTAACGCAATACTTATACAAATGCCGTTGTAATTGGTCATTCAGTTGCCAATGAGAAAGAAGAAAGAAAGTAGCAGCTTTTTTGGATTTGTTGTCCAACTTGTCATAATTGACGAGAACGCGCGAGAGAGCGGACGTTTTGTTTCAAACAATGTGTCAGTGCTGCTCCATAGGGAGAGCGATGTCGGATTTATCACGCGACTAGTCGAGATCTTGATTTGCGGAGCAATCGACGCTCCCACACAGATGGAGTGTCGTTATTAATATTTGCACTTACACATCGAAATCAATAATCAAGTAGTGGGGCGCGTCATTTCAGCTTAGACAAACTCTAACTTACTTTGTGAAGCTTTGTTTTCAAACCAGCTAATACTACGCCTGTATAATTATGTTTTTCAGCTCCTGTATACAATAAACTAACAGGCTTCCCGCTGTGCAAGAGGCAATTTGTAGAATTATTTAAACGCTATTTACGATTCTTATGGATATACAAATACACACAAATATTATTCGTAAGTGCATTCGCTACTTTTAAAACCTGTGTTGATTTTAAGGGCTTTCTCCAAATTATTTTATACAAAACTAGCGGTCCCAGCGAACTTCGTTTCGCCCCCAGCCCCGTCTCACCCCGGCCCCGTTTTATGTGAATTTTCTTTGCTATAAACCTCACGGAGCCCGAAACCTTTTCAACGAATGCAAAACCGTGGAAATCCGTTCGTGCGTTCTGGAGTTATAGCGTCAGGAAGGAAAACCAGACTTATTTTTATATAGTAGATTTATTTATTTAACGAAATTAAACAACTTGAAGTTTTGCAGGGTATCATCGCTGCAGTGATTTTTATAATTTTGACAATGCACTGGGCGCATGAAAACCAACCAAAGAAACCTTCGCCTAAAGGCCAGTCGAAAATGTATTTGTCAACACCCTTGTTACACCAAGGAGACTCCCATATCCTATACAAAGATAAATACAACAGGACACTGGGTGATCAGTTTCCGAACGTACATATTAATGATGTAACCAATATAAGTGCAGGTAAGGAATTGTCATGACTCATGACGCATGCTATCAAAGTACTTCGCTTCAGGGCATATACATTATGTACCTAAGTATGTAATAAAAATGTACGACGAAGATTCCATTTGCAATTAGTTCAATGTTTAATATTAACGGTGGTCATTCTATGTGTTTTAGCGGCTATGAAGCGTAGTGGTCGGACGAATTATAGCGATTATGTATTGCATTTTGGCGAGGAGGAAACCAAGGTAAGATCATAAGGGCACGCAGGAAGAACTTGCAATAATAATATATTCGACACCTTGGCGTAACGTTAGTTATGACATCAAATTAGAGTACTCTTGTTAGAACTTAAAGTACTACGTGGAATTTGATGTGGACTATACAGACTACAAAGGTCTGTAAAATAAGGAACCATATTATAAAAAAAGTACCCAAGGCCTGAAAAGACATTGGAATTTTGTCATCTGGGGATAAAAATCCCTTAAGGCCGTCTTATTCCGTCAAATTATCTCATAAGCCCCGCCCCCTTGTTAAAAGTGCGGGGCGCTTCCCCCACCAGCACCCCCGCACAAAACTTTTTCTGTCAACTTTGTCTTACAAATCTCGTGTATAATTAAGCCATCTAGTGTTTATTTAAGGAACAAAATTTTCTTGAATAAGATACTTCATGCGCTTTTGTAAGTAACATACCCACGCCATCTAGCAGAACCCATAAGAACTTTTACAAAATGGTTTCTTTAGTACACCATACATGCTTTTTAGTCTAAACGTTTATCGAAAGAACAAGGAACGCAAAGAGTGGCATTTCATTCTCACACGACTGGTCAGCACTTTATGCCAGCAACCTGTAACCATTATAAAAACAAGAAAGAATATCCGATAGCATTTATTATATTCTTTATTGCACTTATAAGATGTACAGAAAATAGGTACAAGAAGTCACAATGTGAACAAAGGTGGGCTTATCCCTAAAAGATACCTCTTCCAGCCAACCCATAGGTGTAGGAAATGTAATGTAATAACATTTAGGTGGTTTATATTAAGATCCTTTTTGTCGACACAGTTATAGTCTCACTACTATCTTCCATCAGTCTTCCAATTGATGATGACTGAAGACCATTACAGATATGGCACTTCAAATTTAGGGTTCCGTACAAACCAGTAGGTATATAAGTCAAAGTTCACCCATCACGAGAATTTTGTCATGGTTTTTTTTACACACTGAAATTCATAACATTTCAAATCATCATCATCATTCTCTTGCCCTGTTCCCAGTTTATCTAGGGTCTGCGCAGTATGTTTCACGCTTCCGTTTAACATTACAAATATGGAAAGCTAAATTAAAGACAAAGGTTTCTTTATCGTTTCAGTAATCCTTTAATAATATCAAAGTTTTTTATTTACTAGTCGTCTCCCGCGACGTCGCCTGCGTATATTTTGGATGTCCCGTGAAATGGTTCAAGTAAATTAATGGTTTAAAGTAATTACTATCGAGGTCACCCACACCACGCTTAAAATACTCGCTTAATATCAGCCTGAACTATAAAAATGACGTGACTATCATGTGTTAGAAAGTAAGAAAATAGTAAGGCAAAAGTAGTTAGTAGTAATCTCTCATTTAGATGCAATACTTTTTTCGGCGAAGTTCACTATCAAATATACTGAGCATTGAACTTGGCTATCATTTTTCACATTGATGTTTTTGTTGGGATATCATAACTTTTTATAGAAATATTTATTTGCTTATTCATAAATCATTAATACATATTTTGTGCAAGCTTCCATCCACTTAATTATAACGGTTTCAGACCCTACAATTAAAAAACTTTCTTTTGTTTTCAGATTTTTTCCTTCGCTTACACATTATTACCTAGCTAGATGCCATATTTCAACTGTCTAGGTTTGTTAATTAGAGCACCGCACCCACACAATTACTTTGATAAACCATATATGGTTTTGCCATGTTTGACTTTTTGTAGTCTAGCTTATAGACCTTTTTTACTATAAAACTGTAATTTGGCATGGGTTTCTTTATATCCTAATCACACCGCCTAAAATATGTATTTTAAAATATTTTTGAGACACCTCCCTACAAGGAATGAATTATGATGAGCATGAGTTCCTACACCGAAAGGGCAACACCAGGGTTTATCTCATGAATCGTGATAGTAAGACAGTTGAAATTTTCAGGAAGGATGTATTCATGTTGCCGTTGAAAAAACAAAAACTTAAAAAACAGTTTTTTTTTTCAAGTTGCTCTCATACAACTTATCTACTCTGATAATGATAATAATGAGGGGCTGCCCCATTATTAGGACTTCATATCTTTTGTATGGGACTCCCTGACAACAGATATGATGTTTATGCCATTTTCATAGATAATGGTACGGAACCCTTCGTGACCCCGAAGCGCCATTTGGCGCTAACTACAAGATTAATAGAATTATTATGTGTCACAAACACCAAAGTTGTTTTGGATATTCAGTAACAGCAATTTGAGGAACGGTTATAAAAATAAAATTAAGACAGTCTCCACACATTTTCGACAGAACAAAATTGAAAAAATTATTCAGATTTGACATTTCTGAATGCAAATATAATTGGATTATACTGAGTAATCTCCATGTTCGTCGCTCAAGTCCATGTCACCAAATAAGAGATAGATAGTCAATGCATTATTACTACACGATTCAGAAAATGTGTACGTACGTACGTAAATAACATGGAAACCTGAGTTCCATACACGAAGAGAGCTAGACCGACCTTAACTTAACCTCCAATGTTTGTATTTTGTCACAGGAGTCTAGATGTAAATAAATAAATAAAATTAATATAGACCTATCACCTAATAATTTTCTCCCTCCCTCAAATTCATATTATATTTTCTCGTCTCCAATATACTAGAGTCACCAGGGCACAGCTTTAGCATTTGAGATTACTGCTAAACCTACAGTTATGGTTTAGCTCTGATTTTTCCAAATAGAGAAAATGTTCAAAACTACAATAATTTGACATGAGTGTTTTATGCTTTTTGTTTATATTGTTACTATAGAAACGGATTCATCTCTACGATTGGTACAAAAATATAGTTCATTTATTCACAACAATTATATATGTCGCTACAGCCTTTCTCTTTTTATTTTGCTTAACACGTAGAGGTTGGGGGTTCCATCCTCATGGCATTGAGGAGATTTATCCGCATGGTGATGATGTTTTTGATACTAATTTTCTTTTTGAAATTTATTTTCATTGTTATGTAGTTTTTTTAATAGGATTTGCTACTTAAAAAAAAAACCTAAAAATTTAATTAGTTTTTTTTTTTTTTTTTTATTTTAAATGTTAAAATGTCCAAAAATTAAAATAAATACTTATTTCGTTTTCTAAAAAAATATTGTGACTATGTAGAAAAATATTCATGATACCCCCGATTTGAACTCGCGACCTTTGATTAGTATAAGACTGGTGCTGATCCAACTGAGCGTGACGCGGCGCGGCGAAATTAGCTATTATTAGTTCTTAGGTGTTTTACGTAATTAACTAATTAAGTACGCAAATAAAATTGCAAAAATTGACATAGGTCCAGCGTTCGCAGTGGCGTCAAGAGGAATGAGGAAATGGTATCTCGTGCTTGTCATTTGAATAAAAAGATAGCGCTATTTCTGCTTGCATGTATAGAACAGAGATGACACGACGATCAACTGTTGCGTCAAAGTCGTTGCGCGAATCCCCATCGTCACAAGTGTGAGAATCACTAAATCAGTGTTTTATGAATGAAAATGTTAATAAAACTGGAAAAAAACGATTGGACGCCCTAAACATCTTTGGTGTCTAAAGTAATCTTAAAAAGACAATTGGAAGAATTTGCTGCTTGTAAGAAAGAATACAGACTAATGAAAAAAATTGACCTTTCTTTGCCTGAACATAACACCGATAAAAACTAAAAAAAAATCATTTGATTCATAGCTGAGATCTCACTTATGTGGTCAAAATGTATATTCTCATAATCCTCTGTTCCTCACATCTGTGTAGCTTGAGCAAATCAAGATCAAAAAAGTCGAAATAGGTCAAATAAAGTGTTTTTAGATATTTCGTTATTCTGATCTAAATAACAAACATTTTGAAATCATTTTAACATGTATATGTGTAGAATGGAATTACCTACTAAAATATGTGATTTTCATAAATATAAGTCCAATAATTTGAAAACTACATAGAAAATACGAAAAAAAAGGGGCCCACTTCTGAGGCAATTATTATCGAGCAAAGTAATTACAATCGTGTTTCCAACGACTATCCAGCTTTCTAGTAATCTTCTTCTATAACATATATAGATTCGAGATTTAAATAATTAGTGTTTCCATGTTTAAACTCAATCGAAACATCGTAAAAATGGAATATCTGGGCCTTAATCATTTTGTAAGCTTTATTACTTTTTTTACTTTATTCGTGCGTTGCATTATTTGATACATTTCAAGGCTGTCTGTCCACCGGAGCCGGCCGCGGAGCGGAGAAACGGAGAAATATTAACCAATAGGATTGGACAAAATCCCCGTGATCCACATCCTATTGGTTAATATTTCTCAGTTTCTCCGCTCCGCGGCCTCGCTCCGCTCCGGTGAACAGGCAGCCTAAGATCGATTTTAAACGAAAACAAAGGTTAGGATTGTCTTGCCGGAGAGTATAAGAATAAAATTTTCAGGTGTTTTATAAGAAATCAAGACGTAGTGGGCCAGCGGCGGCTTTGAACATGTTATCAAACGTAATAATTGCGCGTGCACAGCCGCTGCCTAAAGATCACACGATCACCGCCCTTAATCAACCATTCACTCACGTTTACCCAACCCAAAGCACAGATTTTAAATCGCCAAAACCTGAAATGATGAGGGACTTATGGGCTTTTATGACATCTGTTGGTAAGTTGAATTCATAATAAATAACGTTTAACGCTACGCTACGTGTATATTCAGTTGAAAATTATCAAGAAATGGAGTGGCATTTCCACTCTGTTTCTTATGTATATAAATAAAATTTAATAAATGAATAAGCTGGAGTTCTATTTTTGAATCACTCGCTTGGATATGGCGTCATTCGAAAACTAAAAAAAAATCAGAGATGCCACGCGAAATATAGACGTTAGTACTCACAAAAATGAGCAATGATTTTTCAAATCCTTTTTGTGTAGATTACAACTGGTTTTCATTCCAAAATTTGACTTTAATCAATGAATATCACTCGCCGTCTTGACGCGAGTGATTCAAAAATATAGGTCCAGATCCACTTCAATTACAATGTCAATAAAAACAATTCACAGAGAAAATAATAAACACAAGTTATTTTTAGTAGATGTTTATGAAGAAATATCATTAATATTTTTTTACGTCGCTGCTGCTGCAGCTTTGCGCAGCTTCACTTCCAGTCTCGC
Organism: Pyrausta aurata; assembly: GCA_963584085.1. Taxonomy (NCBI): domain Eukaryota; kingdom Metazoa; phylum Arthropoda; class Insecta; order Lepidoptera; family Crambidae; genus Pyrausta; species Pyrausta aurata. Next base: position 1,964,866 of record OY757270.1, read on the forward strand.
TGAGAGACTTGCTTGCTAGCTGCGCCAGAGGACCCGGGTTTGATTCTCGGGTCGGGCCAAAAATATGTACCTGGGTTCTTCTGTTTAGAAATTCTCAGGGAAGCCCGGAGTTTGGAAGTTGGCGGTGTTTCACCCCCGTGCCTCGGAAAGCACGTAAAGCCGTTGGTCCTACGCCTGATCTCTCTCCGGTCGTGTAAAATTGCTGTCCCATCGGGCTATGAGAGTGAAAGGAATAGAGAGTGCACTTGTGTTTGCGCACACACTTGTGCACTATAATATGTCCCGTGCAGTCGGTTAGTCGTTGTGACTGGCCACCGTAGTCGAAATCGGCTAGCTGGACTATTATTTTGCAATTTGCAATAGTTTGCAATTTGCCCTAACACAAGCTCGAATCGCTGTACAAGTGCTTCTGTCTTTCAAATTAGTCACAGCGCTATAAATGGATACCTAGACAGTCGCGCTACTTAGACGCCTATATGTGGAAGCGCCCTATAAAAATTCCATGATTAGTAGTAAAATATCAAAACAATAACAACTTATACATGTAAAACCGAGCCTTTGTTATTTCAGCGGTATTGATGGGGCTCTCTTTATTGATGTCGCTACCGCCAAAGGATTACAACAGCGGGACACGTGCAACTCACATCATGGCCGGATGCTCGCCTGAACTGCATTGGGGAACCATGTTACTACTTTCGACTTTCCAGGCACAGTGCTTAGGGTGCTTTTCCACCAGAGATATGCTATGCAGCTATGCTGTGAGGATGTGAAAGCTTGTAATCGGTTATCGATAGAATTGACATGTCACGTGTGTCACTACTCTCGATTCACGGGTCAGGTGACCCGGGCTTAAAAATAACCTGAATAAATGCAAAAATAAACTGAATAAATGCAAAAATAAACTGAATAAGCGCAAAAATGAACTGAATAAATGCAAAAATAAACTGGCACAAGGCAGTCCAAGCTTTAAAATAACGGATTGTAAGCTTTGAGACTAGCGACGCTCTCGTACCTTCACCATAGTTTGTGGTATATACGAGTCCTAAACGCTAGAAGAGCTTTTCGATTTCGATTCGTTTTCGAGTATTATGCTATGTAGACCAATGATTATGTATGATTTTTAAATATCAAACGCATACACAGCAACGGGGTATGGCACACTTCTGGTGGGAAATCATGTTTATTTTAACTTTTTTACCTTATTAATCTCCACAGCGATCGGTCGGACGGAGTACATCATCTGAAAATAGACCTTTTCTTAGAAACAATCCCAATTACAAATCGACCGGTTATATCAAATTTGTGTTTGTGTATAGCCAATTAACACGTTCCGGGACAGTGAACGCCTACAGGCGTGAAAACAATAAAACATCTATTGTGTCTGGAATAGTGTCCCGGAACGTGTTAATTGCATATTTTTTAAACTTGTAAACATTAACTAAAGGAGAAGTTGTTATTTTTTATTGTGATTCATAACAACAAACCGACTTGATAACAACAACTGCAATTTTTATTTCTATTAAAAAAAATGTTGTGCTAAACGATTTTCTTCGTCCTTCAGAAAATAACTTCACCGCAGCTAAATAAATCTTTATTTTTTTTAATTACAGGTGGTGTTTTTTTATGGGTTGGCGATTGTCATTTCCTGTTTCACCTTGGAGAGAGACGAGACGTTCGATGATGGCAGTTTTTTGAGTAAATAATGACGAATGATTTGATATAAATTGCTATTGTAAAAAGCAACTATGACAGATGAGGAATCGAACCCCGTGTCTTACGCTATCCGGGCATGCTTATACCACTCGGCCACCGTCACACTAGCAAGCCTGTTGAATGTTAAAATAATAAAAGATAACGAAAACGATATGACGCGCTTGATCATCAAGCTTTTGAATAAAATCTTTACATCCTTTTATATAATAATTTCGTTTTCTTTCAGCAAATATTTTTATTTTTCATGGTACTTTTTCACTTGAGGTATAAACTTTTTTTCAGTTGCGGTTATATTTACTATAATGTTGGGCTGCTTGTCGGTGCTTACCTCTATGTACTATGAAACATTCAGTTTGTCAGAAACATGGACAATGGGATATATGTCAGCAATGACTATATGCGGAAGTAAGAGTTGTTAATATTATAATGCTAACTCTAAATTAAAAATGGTGTTTTCCATAGTTGATAAATTGTCATTTTTTATTTTTTGATTGGTCGGTTAATATTTTAGTGTGGTAATAAACCTAGTACCTACATACAATCGTTTGTATTTATTTACAAATAATGCTCTAGGTTTGAAATGAAAGCATGATAAACATCTTTATTTTGTATTGAACATTAAAACTATTAATATTTGCATGCCACACACAATATTTAACTACTTTTAAGGCTACGCTAATAAAATATTCATTAATTAATTATTTCATTAAAAAATTATATAACTTTTTTTCAGTCGTGATAATTCCTATGATTTTGCAAATTGAAGCTTTAAATAAAGCGATGATTAAACGGTTTTTCAAGATAGCCGTGCCACATTACGCGTTTTATTCGGCCATCAGTCAATGTTGCGAAACAGCGGCACTCAACGCACTGTGCACTTTAAATAGAAAGTTGTGTCCTCATACTGATCATTTGTCTGCAAAATTTGCAGGCACTTGTTGCGGTAAGCCTCTCCTTGTTCCATAATTTGTTTATTATTCGCTGTGTGCAAAATAGCTGGAGCCCTTTTTTTGAATCACTCGCGTCAAGATGGCGAGTGATATTCAATGATTAAACTCGAATTTTGGAATGAAAACCAGTTGTAATCTACTCAAAAAGGATTTGAAAAATCATTGCTCAATTTTGTGAGTACTCACGTCTAGATTTTGAGTGATTTCCGTTGATTTTTTATGTGTTTTCGAACGAAAATCACACGCCATATCCAAGCGAGTGATTCGAAAATAGGGGCCCTGGACCCCCACCAGGGCCCCTATTTATGAACCCGAATCGATGACAGCGCTCGCAGTGACCAAAAAAAAACATCGTTGGCGTCGACGTCTGTGATAACCGTGCATTATATTTTATTATTAAGTAAAAAACGACACTATAGATTAACGTATTTGAATATAATAAATGGATATTAATACATTTAATTGTAATAACTTTGGTTTAATTACTCCTCGTAATGACAGCCAGCCATTTGTGATTTCAACGTCCTCCAATGGTGACGTCGTGCACGGTCACAATACACTTATGCATAAAAGAGTTTTCCACGGTACGGTCAAAAGTGTATTAAGAGAGTTTTGTAAAGTTTCCAAACTAGAAGTAGCAAACCGCTCTCTCGGCGTATTTTCAACCGCGTCCGTTGGTCGCGGTTTCCAAGATGGACATAACATGTATTTATTAATTATTACTTTCAGGTTTCACATCAAATCCGGTGAGCTATTTTAGTATGGATGGCCTAGGAGAGGAATTCATTATTTTGTCTTGCCAATTTGTATTATATTTTGTGAGTATATTTATATGAATATTGTCATAATTCATGAATGAATGCCTGACGTAGATAAAATATATTGGACTAATGTGGTAAATAATTTGTTTTCCGTTCATGGTCAGTAATTGTCAACTTTGTACCACCTATGATGACGAATAAATGAATTTGAATTTGAATAAATAATCAAGGCAATCATGGCATGAACCCCTCCTCAATAGGCATTGAGCTAGCGTGGTAGAGTATTGCTCATTTTATCTCATGCTTGAGGTGAGGCCTTTGCCCAGCAGTAAGATGTTTACAGGCCTGGGCCCTTATTTTTGAATCACTCGCGTCAAGATGGCGTGTGATATATTTAATGATTAAAGTCGAATTTCGGAATGAAAACCAGTTGCAATTTGCACAAAAAGGATTTGAAAAATCATTGCTAAATTTTTTGAATACTCACGACTATATTCGTTGATTTTTTATTCGTTTTCGAACGGAAATCAAACGCCATATCCAAGCAAGTGATTCAAAAATAGAGCTCCCGATTCACTTTTTATACAGGGTTTCCCTAAAATAAATGTCAAGCCGAAGTCCACAGGTCCACATCACTAGTTATATCCGAATCTGCCCCATGTATATTTCGCGATTTTTGATAGGTTTCAATTCCGAGTTCAGGCACTTTTTTGGTTACTGTGGCGCGAATAGTTATAATACATGCCTATTTTTTATTTTATTAGACGAAAACTAGGACTGGCTGATTCAGAAGTGTTTCAACCCATAGCTGTTATTTAACAAAAAAAAAAACATTACTCGAAACATACACAGGGATGACAGTGGTGACAGGGGTGACGGCGGGAGGTCAGGTAGCCCGAGTGATGCTGTACCTCTGGGCTTTGGCTTGACACCATTTTTTGGGACACCCTGTATTGTATATTAGTATTATTACAATTAGTATAAGACTTTACTTTGTTAAACAACGAATGCATTTCGTAGGTATTCTTACTTTTGTGCCAAAGAGGTGTAGAATTGACGACTGAAACATTAATGGCTTACTGGTACAAGCCGACTGCGCGAATGACTGACGATGCTATAATCAAAGAGGAGCAAACATACGTCCAGGAGACAATTACACGACGTAAGTTATGCCGATTTAGGTACCAATAGGCCGATTTTTAAGGCCCAGTTGCACATGATGAATAAAACCAGGATCACGCTAATTCTGAATTAAACCTTATTTCTGTCTCGGTATTCAGGATTATTTTACATTTTTTTTTAAATTACAAAAAAAATGGTCACCTACCAAATAAATTTTAGTCTATCTAATTAAAAAAGAAGTATAATATTAAATTATTATTTATACACATGCCGCATCATCAGGAAATTTTTCAGAACAACAAAACCACTCAAGTTTTTTTAGGCAATGAGACCACTTGGTCTAGGCCCGTGAGGCCCAGTCAGTTTATTTGACGATGACAGAGACAGAATAATGATTTAATCTTGGGTTATATCATTGTGCGCATTTGGGCCTGAGTGTTATAATCTACTCAGCAGATAAAAAAGATTAATTTTTATGCTGCTCGAGATGAAAAATACAAAAATGAAAACAATAATTGTTTACCACTGTAAGATATTTACCCACGTTTTAGTAGAGTAATTACTTAAAAATATAAAATTTTGCTACAGTAGTAATCTTTGTTTAACCGGCGACTGCTGCCTGGTTTGTAGCCAGAAGCGCTAACCACCTACACCAGACGTCTCGTCAAATGATTGAGGATTAATCATTACTGATTGTGTAAATAACTATTTTTGAAAATCGCAGTTAGTAAAGTGAATGTTGGAACAGCTAATTTATTTGTTATTTTCAGCGATCACTGAGATCAAGGATCAGATGCTGGTGTCGGACATCCACAAGAATTACGTGGGGTGTTTGAAATCGTTCAACGCGGTCAAAGGTGTCAGCTTCTCCGTCAAGAAAGGTTCAGACATACAATTTTTTTATTTAAAATTTTAAAAGCTAACAATATTTTTCCACTAAGGGCCTGTTTCACTAAGTACTATTCAGCGAATAATTCAAATAAAGGACATAATTTTGCATAAAGTATCGGACTGATAAAGTTAACCAGAACTTATTAAGTACATTGAGAAACAGACCGTTGTTGTTGCGTATGGAGTCTAAAGTCCGTTTTTTCTTTGCTAGTCACATATTGTTAACAATCTTTTGAAATAATATCAATTAATGAAATTAAATAACCATTAGATTTAAGATCGCAGCTATCAACGTTAAATTACATATGTTGGTTGTGAGTTACGTTTTTATTTTATTTTAAATATAAAAATTTCGTTTACACAAGCAATGTCAAGATTGTTTACAATATGATCGTGATCTAGGTGTGATCGCGGTCAAATGTCTGATCATTAAATTAAAAAAAAAAGTCAGTCAAAGAAAAACTGACTTTATTAGCTATTCGAGTTTCAGTTATAGTTTAATTTCTTTTACGTGTGTTCAGGCGAATGCTTCGGTTTGCTCGGGGTGAACGGCGCGGGCAAGTCAACTGTCTTTCAGATGATAACTGTTACCAACCCCCGGACCAGAGGCCGAATATACTCAAACGGACATTTCCTGAAACCTCCATGTGTTAAGAAGGTCTCTACATCATTTGTTTTTTTGAGTAAAGGTTCTTGCCCACTACACCTTAGCATACCATGACTGTACTAGGAATGTGTCAGGGGAAAATAAATCTTAAACTTAGTATTTTTTGCCAGCTTACCACTTCATTTATATTAAGCGCGGTATAGCGCACGCCAAGTTGCCAGGTTTACTACAAATGCGATTGGCCGCGCGTAGGACACACCGAGTGCAAGGTGGTATTTGAATATTTTTTTTAGAAACTAGAAAAAAAATCGAATTTTAGAAAAAATATGACACGATCTTTATAGTCAGTTTTATATCCTTAATGTTCCGGAATACGAAAAGAACATGTTGTATAGATAGTCTCTGATTCACCATATGTCTTAGGATTATACTTGCCAAAAGTGTGCAGTCAGCTTCAGATATGGAACGAAACAAGATCGAGATCAAAATGTTGATATTTCTGTTCCAGTACCTGAGATCGCTGTCCTACTGCCCTCAATTTGAAGGCCTGGATCAGTTCCTGACGGGGCGACAGAATCTCCAACTTCTGCTCGCTTTTAAGGGGCTCAGCCGGAAAGACGCCGATTCAGAGGCACAGAGCTGGATTAGACTCGTTGGTATGCAACAATCGTACTAACTGATCATGCCAGAGATAAGCGTAGTAGGTAGTTATATTGTATGTTCTTCTGACCATAGGACAGATACCCGATTTTTTCGAAACAAAGTTGTGTCAGTTACATTTTTACTAATATAAGAAAACTGAATCGCCCTAATCTGAAAAAAAACATGTCAGGGTTCCGAAAAAATAGTTTTGTGTTAGATAGATTATTTATCTAGAATGCTATAAAAACAGGTCATACGGCTTAGGCTAGAAAACATTACAATACGACCTACGGGAACGGAGTAAAATCAAAACGTGCTGACAAAATTGCGGGGGACCTTTAGTAAGTATAAAAATGTCTTTTATTGATTTATTTATTTATTTTATAAGACTGTATCTTGACGTCCTCAGCTCGTTCGAATGACATATTAACGGAGTATACGTGTGGTCCTATGAAACGCCATTTCAATGTATATTTATTTCCTCATGTTGGCAGACTTGTTCAAGTACAGTGACCGCCTTGTCTCGGAGTACAGTGGTGGTTGCAAGCGGCGTATGGCGGCCGCTGCCGCGCTGTGTACCGGCGCACCTACTACCCTCTTAGACGAACCCACTGCTGGAGTGGATGTGGCTGCGCGCAGGGCTGTGTGGTTCGCTCTGAAACGTGCCTTAAAAGAACACCGCGCTCTGATCATCACGTCACACAGGTTGGGTTTTGTCTTTTTGTACCTTAGTACACATGTGAACTGATGACTCTCTTAGACTCTGCGCGCCGAGCTGTATGCTTTTATATGGAGCGTACTTTGAGGGAACATCATGCTGCGTCCCCTCGTGAATTTAATCCTTATGTCCGAAGTCTTTAAAGGCTTTTGTCTACTATACTGTAGCATACCATGACCATGCTAGGAACGTGTCAGGCAAAAAAATATTCATTCAAATTCAAATTCAAATTCATTTATTTCGGACAACAAAAATCCATGGGTTAGTAATTACAAACATATACATATTATAAAAATTAAAAAAATATAAAAAATAATTATATCACAAAATCAAATTAAATTAAATTAAATATTAAATTAAATTAAACAAAACAAATAAAACTCAGATCGCCATAAATAATTAGTTTATCATGTACCTAAGAGGCACTCCGTGCGGTTGACACCTAGGAAGATTATCGTCCACTGTATGATTCATTAAACGCACGAAATGCCTCACAATAGGCGCATGCGGGTCATCTGCCACCGTTCTCAGGATGCTGTTGTCACTCCTCCGTATTCTTCCCATCGGCGATGCTATTTTTTTCCGAACTAAGGCATTAAACCCGTCAGTTCGTGTCTGCGCAAACATGCCAGATGCACTGCAGAAGCGGGGAAGTATTGAAAACTATGACACTACCACTAGACCGTTCCGTGATCGACCAACACAATCGCGTGTCATGCACGGAGCGTGTCAGCACCGGTAAAAATGCGCTCTCGCTCCATATAACGGTGAGACAGAACGCTGTCAATACGTTCAGCGGTCATAGTAGAGAGTATCGTGTTGCTTTGCATGTCTGATTCGCTTCTAGCACGATCATGGTATGGTTCGTTGTAGTGAGCCAAAATCTTAATACAAAATAATCATTCCGTTACCCGGCACAATAGATCTCCAATCCTCAGCCACCGACACCAAAAAGATAGATAATAAAAAATAAATAAAAAAAATAAAAATTCTTTAATTCAGATTTAACATCCATAAATTGTTAGTAATGCACAAGTGACTTATAGCCTATGTTAGTGTGTTTTTAATTAATTAATTCAATACATTATAATCCAATTCAATTCAACCCGATTCAATCAAAGTCAATTCAATTATTATTTAATAGTAGTGGGGATATTTTATACTGCCTATATAATATAAATTTTCTTAAAATACCACAATTTCAGCTTAGACGAGATGGAGATGCTCTGCCACCGCATCGCAATGATGGCAGCTGGCCAGATCTGCGCGTTGGGCTCACCGGCCTTCCTGAAGTCTACGTACGCTACTGGACACTCCGTCGTCTTCAACCTGAAGCACTGTACGTATAGTGTGCGCGGAAGAGCTAGTTACCGCCCTTGGTAATGTGAGTGGTGAGTTAGGGAAAGTCGACAAACGTGAATCTATACGTAGTAATATTTATGTCTTGTGTGCGTGCGTCCGTCTTGTCAATCGTGCTAACTGACCTTCTTTTCACCGCTCTCATACCACGGGCGGTGATTGATTATATATCAGCTTGTAAGAACTGATTTCTAATTTTGTGATAATAGTAATAGTCTACGATTACTAATTTCGACTACGGTGGCCAGTCACAACGACAAACCGACTGCGCGGGACATATTATAATGCACAAGTGTGTGCGCATACGCAGTCGCACTCTCTCAGTCGTTTCACTCTTATAGCCCAATGGGACAGCAATCTGAAATTTTGTGATATTGACAGTCTGTAAATATTTTAGTTTCAAGCTATCCACATAGAAATTAAAATTAAGCGTGGGACCCATTCACACTTTAATTACGATTACTTACTTAATCATTGTTTCACGATCTTTTACTCTAAAAGTATTATATTTATCGAAATTGTGACCATGCGTCGTAGTTGTGCATTAATCATACATATTTTTTTGCAGTGACTGATGACGATGAGACTCGGCTAAAGAAAGTGAATCAACTGAAACAAAAAATAGAAAAAGCTTTAAACTGCGTCCTCAAGGATCAGCATAGGGTGAGCGTTCTTTATTTGTTTCATACATTTAAGGTCTGAGCGCACTAGACCGTATTGTACCATGACGGTGCTAGGAGCTTATCAAACACGAAAAACAACACGACACGCTATACTATGCCCACTGAACGGATCTGCAGCGTTCTGTCTCACCGTTATCTGGAGGGACAGCGAGAGCGTATTTTGCCGGTGCTGATATCACGGCCAGTCAACCATAGGTCTGAACAGTGACAATACAGTACCGTTACCATGAGTGACCTTGACGACCCTTGACGACCTCCGTGGTGTAGTGGCTAAGCACGCTGGGTTTCAAAGCGTCGCCGCTCCAAGGTCCCGGGTTCGATTCCCGGTCGGGTCAATGTAGAAATCAAAATGTTCTATATTGTCCCGGGTCTGGGTGTTGTGGTACCACCGTTGTGTCTGATTTCCATAACACAAGTGCATTAGCTACTTACTTTGGGATCAGAGCAATGTATGTGATTGGTGTCCAATATTTATTTATTTATTTATTATTTATTTAGTTTACTACGGTTTTACTCGCTAGCGACGACGTAACAGTGCAAATAAAGTTATAGAGGCAAGAAAAAAATGTAAACAATATTTTTTTCCTGGCACCTTCCTAGCAAGGTCTTGGTGTGCCACGGTGAAGTAAGCAGAAACCTCAACTAACCATGTTATTCCATATGTATTCTTGTTTTATCGGAAAATAACGCGGGACATATTATAGTGCACAAGTGTGTGCGCAAACACAGTTGCACTCTCTATTCCTTTCACTCTCAAAGCCCGATGGGACAGCAATTTTACACGCCCGGATAGAGATCAGGCGCAGGACCAACGGCTTTACGTGTTTTCCGAAGCACGGGGGTGAAACACAGCCAACTTCCAAACTCCGGGCTTTCTTGAGAATTTCTGACAGAAGAACCCAGGTACATATTTTAAGCCCGACCCGGGCATCGAACCCGGGACCTCTGGCGCAGCCGTCGCTTTAAATTGCGACCCTCTTACCGCTGCGCCATCGAGGCAGTTTTTATCGGAAAATACAAAACAAGTGAATCCAGTTTAACTTTTTCACAGACTATGCTGCACTATCACATAAACGTGACGATGCCTTACAGTATACTGTTCGAATATATGGAGGAGCTAAAGAAATCATCTTCTGAGCTGATACAGGACTATTCTGTCTCGGAGACAACTCTGGAGGAAGTTTTCCTTTCGTTCGCGAAGTTGCAAGAAGAACAAGGGACTCTGCAAAAACAGAAAAGTAAAGTGACATTTAAAGACGATAAAGAAGCTAATAAAAAGTCCAATGAGAAGGCGACAAGCTCTAAAGAAAAAAGGAAATAATAAACAATGAATGCTATAGGAAAAGATGGGTCTTAATTATCATTTACGGATTTGTCTTTGTTAGATGTGTGTTTTGTTAGTTTGATATTTTATGAATTTTATTTTATTGTAATGTAATGAATGATTGTCATTGTCTTTTAGTATCATAAATGTGAATGATTCATGCATGATTAAGTATATTTTTATTTGTTTTTAAAGAATTATTGATGCCAAACTTTCTGTTGAATCCTGAGAATATAAGGTTGGATCTATGCGTTGGAGATAAAAATTAAACTTCTTAGTTTGACTGACAGGTATTGAGTTATTTTCTTTTGTTTGTAGTCTGAGTTATTACTCGGACGAGAAATTACTGCCCTTATTTATACCTAATTTTATATCTCTGAAATTATTAAAAATATTGACATGCTGTTTTCTTTGTAGTATACTGTACTTAATTGGCAGTAATATAAATTAAAGTTTTTTTTTCATAAAAAAAAATACAAGCACTGTCAAATTTCAAGTTACAGTGCGACAAGGATCTTCTGGCCAACAGATAATAGTGTATTCATTCTAGATTTCAATGTATGGGCGAAACGGCAAAATTTATAATTTTAGTTTGTTGCTGCTGTGTTATAGCTCCAAGTGAGTACATTATAGAACACAACTCTCCCACCCCCCCAACCCGCCGCTTCACCCCTCCCCCCCTTGATAAAGGTCCCAAATTTCATATTTCCTCTATTTTCAGGAAAACTATACAAGCTAGGACAAAATGGTCAAGGACTAAATTATTTGTCAATAAATTACCTACAAATAAGTACTAACATTCATTTTGATACGAGTTATAGTTTTTAAGCTATGGAGCATCAAAGAGTACTAAAAATGATCGCTTAGCAGAAATACAACATTTAACACAAAATAAACAATATAATTTATAAATTTTCACAAGAAATGCGTTTCTGTAGTACTTACCTATCTAAAACAAATCAGTATCGTCATTGTTATCTTCTAAGGTTTGTCGAATCTACTAAGGCCCCAATGTCTGCATATGGTGGAACAACGGAATGCACCTTTAACACATCCACATATTTTTCTGTAGCCATTTTTGCAGTTGCATGATATTGTTTTCAGTATCAACTGTAGAGCTTGATCAAAGTATGCATTGAAAGCTGACAAGCTGAAGAAGGTGGTCTTTTCATAATAACACCGTATTGTTCTTGAGAGTTGGTCAAGAAGTGAAGTTGAAGTACCTAAATGTTTCGTAACACGATTATACTTTTTTAGGTTTGCTTAGCCCCATACTATGCAAGAATATATTTTTCTCCTGCCTTTTTACCTCCTCGCGTTAGGCATCAGGAGTTATTGTATCTTGCAGGTCAATGTTATATGTTATTGAATAGACTGAACCTTTCCTGTGCCTTAGAATGCCGTATCATCGTAGGTACCTAAAAAGTATAAACGATATACTAGAGGTCCACCTTTACAAAAACATTGATCTGAAGAACAATACAGTGGTGATATTATCAAAGTTTCCATCTTCAAGAGCTGCTTGTCAAAATTCAACACATAGGTACTTTTCATCAAGTTCAATTATGGCGAGCAAATTCATTCAACCCAGAAAACTGAAGCTGGAATTTTTTTTTAACTTCGTACCCTAAATACCACATAGGCACCAGCTCCACAGTAGATACTGAAAATAGTACAGCTAGCTGCAAAAAAGGCTACAGAAAAGTATGTGGATATGTCAAAGCTGCATTCCGTTGTTCCACCATATGCATACATTGGGGCCTTAGTAGATTCGACAAACCTTTAGAAGATAACAATGACGATACTGATTTGTTTTAATTTAATTTAATTTAATTTAATTTAATCATTTATTTCAGGCAACTTAGGCCCATACAATAAATACCTTAAAGACTAACATACATACAATAACAACATTAAAAATATTAAAATAAATGACACTATTTTGCCGGCGTAGTGTTGCGCAACTTGGTGTCCGGTAACCGTCCGCGAAATCTGCGATACAAAACACCCTTCGGCCAAAACTCTGCTTTCATGAAGGTCGACAGCTGTTCGGTCGGAACCCTTACCACAAACGAATTGAAATTCGTATTGTGACGAGACTCCAACCGTTCGACCCTCAGTGAGTATCTGGTCTTTAGTCTGGTTTTAGATAGGTAAGTACTACAGAAACGCATTTCTTGTGAAAATTTATAAATTATATTGTTTATTTTGTGTTAAATGTTGTATTTCTGCTAAGCTATCATTTTTAGTACTCTTTGATGCTCCATAGATTAAAAACTATAACTCGTATCAAAATGAATGTTAATACTTATTTGTAGGTAATTTATTGACAAGTAATTTAGTCCTTGACCATTTTGTCCTAGCTTGTATAGTTTTCCTGAAAATAGAGGAAATATGAAATTTGGGACCTTTATCAGGGGGGGGAGGGGTGAAGCGGCGGGTTGGGGGGGTGGGAGAGTTGTGTTCTATAATGTACTCACTTGGAGCTATAACACAGCAGCAACAAATTAAAATTATAAATTTTGCCGCTAAAAAATCTAGAATGAATATACTATAAGTAAAGAAGTCGGAATAGAACGACAAAAGCGAGATGTCAGTAGGATAAAGCTGTGCGATAAAAAGAGATGCGAGATATGATGCAGCAGAACCATTTTTGACGGCTGTCAAACAGTTAGGAGTCCCAAAGAGCCTCGCTGAAAATTTATTTCATGTGATTTTTTATAATTTAATTTAATTTAATTTAATTTATTTATTGAGTACACAAAACAGAATTACAGACAGTAATTTCAAATGAAATTGTGTATATTTAAGAGAAATTGTGCTTCTGAAACATGGGGACTTGATCGGTGATTGATTACTGTTCATTACAGCAAAATAACCCTTACAACTTCTCATTTACGAGGTAAATTAGTCCAAATCGAAGCCTCTCAATTTACGATCTAAATTTGCTAATCCGGTTTAAATTTTAAGTACGAAGTTTGCTTATTCTTTTCTATAAACGTTAACGTTATGTAAAAAGTAAAGACAAATAAACATTTAATGCATGTTTACGAAAAATTTGTGCAAATAAATAATTTTTCGTTTTACACTAAGGCTGCATGTTCGATATTTTGCGTCGACTGTTTATCATGCGGTAAACTAATATATTTAACCTAGGAAGATAAGAACTAATCACCTGGACGAAAGGTAATCTCATTTTAAGATACTAATGTAACTTACTAAAATTGGTTATTGTCATCCAAAATCGGTTTCGTTTGACAGCTTTTACTTGTTCTTCTATTCCGATAAAAATAATAATTTCAGGGCACATTTGTTTTTATTTTTTTCACTGTATATTTTGACGTTCTTAGGTGGGTGAATCAACTTTTCTTTGTCCCAACGTGAAAAGTTGAGAGAAATAAAAAAGTTAAGGGGATCATGATTTTTACAAAAGATCCGTGTTCCTCAATTATTAATCAATCATATTCCAAGAAAAGGCACGAATTTTGATGTGTGATTTACGAGTAAATTATCTCAGTCCAGCTAAGGACCTAAAAATCGGTCCCCTGGGTGACCGTTATTTTGACCAATAAAATAACAAAAAATCGGTACATAAATAACTGTCTTAGCAAGATCTATTAAATAACATTCTAAATCAGTTAACACATATTTATTAACTATTAAGACTTTATTTATATACCTGAAAACTATGTCTCTTGAGTCACTAATCCAAAAACCAATCCTAAAAGTTCTTATAATTCTTTAGAAAACAGTCACATAATAAAAATACTTCTTGGGCTAACTTATCTCAGTAACCTTAAAAGTTCTACATAGTATTTTTCGTGGTACAATACTTGTCAGTGAAATAAAACACAGAAATCTGCGCAAAAACAGGGGGACATTATGGTTTGTCAGGAGACAAAATGTAACCCAAGAGACAATAATATGCAAATAAACAACAATTTTATGAAACAGTTTTACAAGCATAACTGATGTATATGCCTTTCTTTGTAAGAAAAGACAGAAATCACAACCGTATCATCTTATTTCAAGGTTAAGCAGTACGTTTTGTCATTTCTCTACTTCAATTTGGGCTAACCTCAGTAAAGGATAAGCCTGAATAATATTATTGAATCAAGAGATCATTCTCACTCAAGCTATTCATATAATGCAACTGGCAACTATCTAAGGGGTTCTGGGGTTTTGTGTCTTGTAATTGCCTTAAATGCCGGATAAGCAACGAACGTATTCGTCAAATAACAAAGGTCAGGGACGTTGTTCATACAATAGCCAGACAGAAGTGGAAATGGGCAGGACATATAGCCAGAATGGACAAAAATCGGTGGACCAGAAGGGTTATGGAGTGGCGACCATGGGCCAATACGCGCGGTAGAGGCCGCCCACCACTTCGTTGGGTGGACGATATCCAGCGCCACGCAGGACGGAACTGGATGAAAGTGGCACGGGAGAGACAAACATGGATAAATATGGAGGAGGCCTATATCCTAAGAGGAGTAAAATAAAGGCTGCTATGGATGGATGGAATTGCCTTAAAACAGCTCATCCACCCGAATCTGGGCTGAAATGTAACACCCATATCCCTTAAAAGGGATTTTAAGGAAATTTCCCTGTGCCTGATCACCTGAGTATCTGTCTCGGTGACTGAATACCTTCTGCTTCTTTAAAGTTGAGATTGGATGACCTTCTGGCTGAAATCCAATCTCAACTTCAGACAGTTAATCAAATCCATATCCCAAACATCAGCTAAAACCTTAAAATTATCTCCAACGTCAGGCAATACTTCATTCCAAAGCAACTTCCTCAACTCTTTAAGCTCAGGTTTGATATTGCATGGACTACATTATTATTTTGAGGACTTTGGATCTCCTTAATACCAACTGACTGTGTGGATTCGGAACCGAGCCACAAGAGTTGGGAGATGCTGAACTTAGTCAGCATAAGCTGCTTAAGCTGTTTATTGAAATTCGAAGCCAATCCGGCCCCTTTTCCAGTACCTGAGCACAAGACGTGAACGCGGTTTCCACCCTAATGTCATAGTCATAACAGTTTTAAGCACCAGATGTTATCGATCGACATTTCTGATGCGTACAGCAAAGGAAACCAACTCTTGAAGTGAGTGACAATTGCTTCGTCGAGTCTAGCTGGGACAAATGATCCAACTAAGTGGGTATAACTTTGAGAACGAAAGTTCTAGATTGAAGATCTTTTATCAAAAGAGTAGAGTCCACCGGTGAGATGGGAAGACGACTTGCAACTTAACTGCTTGCAACTGGTCTCTATAGAAAACTATGGGAAGGTTTATTATTAGCAATGGACATCCTACGGCTGTTAACAATGGTATTGATTACTACAAAGGACCCGACTTTTTAGGCAAATAGAATAGATTGAAGTCAGACATGGTCTTTCTTCGCCTGAATTATGTATTACGTAATTTACGTACCACATTTAATATTATGTATTTTTTGTTTTCTCTTACAGCGCCTTTGTGTTTTTTCACGGGTGAATGATATCATTTCTCTGAGTAACGGATTACATTTATATTGAGTATAATCAAAAATTGGCTAAACTTATGTAAATTACTAAGTATTATTGTAACAGGTATGGGTATAATATTTCAGACTTCATTATTTGGTCTATATTACGAGAAGTAATAGTAAAACACTGTAAATCGATAAACTTTTAAGAAAGTTATATGTTGAACTTTACTTATAATGAGACGGCAAGATGGGATAGGAAAAACCACTATAATAAGGCTTTATATTGTTAAAACAATATTAAATTACAAGTTATTACAGAAAAAACTAATTATTGTATGATTAAATAAACTTTATTGATACAATAACCGCGTTTTGTCTCTGGTGTTACCTCTATTGTCTCTTGAGTCACCTAAATAGTGAGGCAGGGGACCAGTAACTCCAAAGACATTTAGCCTTTAAAAAAATATAAACACGCCATTAACCACCAATTCACCTTCATTTATATTCTCACGTGATATTAGACCATATTGCTTATTGTATTTTAGTTCATAGTATGAAAAATAAAAGAAATACTTGGAAAAATGCGTGGTTGCCAGCGGAACAGTAAACGTACACTTGGCGTCACCTCTGACGTCGGATGAACTTGCCGAGTAAATTATCAGTCGCGAGAATAACGGACACGGTCACGTGAGACCTAGACCGTGTTCTGATAGGTGCAAGCTTTAGTTGTGCCATTTTAAAACATAATACTAATATAAGATAAGTAAGTCAGGAGACAACAAAATACCTGCATTCCGAGGGACACAATTTCAAAAGTCAAAATACCTAAAAAATCTTTATTTTTTTCGGACGTCTCTTTAAACACGTGAAACTATGGGCTTTGTTGATTGGGATGCGATATAAGATTTATCTGCTGTCATACAGTTTTTTTACACCAGACCTAAAAATTAGAGAGAAACTTGCCGTGGGGACAGCAGATTTTTGTATGGGAGCCCAAAATTGTCGCCTGGGTCACCTAGCCAAAAACGAAAAACTTAATTAAAATGTTTATTAAAAAAATATTTTCATATTTCTTAATGATCTAAGTATAAGTTTATTCCATAAAATATATTGAATTAAGTCCTTTTTTCCTGAAAATTGCTTTTGAACACTTGGGACACAAAAAGACAAAGAAAAGTTGATTGACCCAGGTGTCATTTCATGACCTAAATTGAAATAAAGATTTTGAATTTGAATTGGAATTTGAGTTTTTATGGTCAATCCAATAGGAATTATTTACGGATTTTCAAGGCCACGATAGTGCAAGCAATAGATACAAAGGTATGATTGGTAGAGAATGCCATATGGCGTTAAGTCCACTTTATTTACAAATTTTGATTGTGCAATAAAGGATAAATAAATAAAATACCTAGTATAGAATATTATCACTCTATAGATTCTATAGACTGATGATATTCTATACGAGGTATCTATTGCTTGCAACACTACAGTGCGACAAGGATCTTCTGGCCAACGGATGACATTGTCAAGGGGGCGCTTTTTCAATGAGGGTAGCCAGAGCAAGAAAATCTCCCTTGATTCAGGGAGTCTATTATTTATTAGGGTGTTTTTATTTATCACCTTTTCTAGCGTTTTTTTTTTCCCAACCACGGCAAAGTCAAAGAAAAGATTTTTTGGATGGAAATGTCGTAGAAGGCATTTTCTACCATAAGAGACATATCAAGTATGTTCCACCGATTTTAGACGCAAAACAGCTGTATTATCAATAAAAACCATTGAAAATTAAAATTTTATTTAAGGAGTTTAGCTCTACGGTATTTAAAAACAATCATGTTAATACTTAACACAGAACACGTACGAAAATAAAATGAAAGGTAAAATCGCAAAATCTCTTGTAAGATTGGGGAGACTTCCTACACTCGATCTGGCAACCGGATATTTGAATTTGACAGCGTTAGTTACGACTGTCACCGTTGGCCAGAAGATCCATGTCGCACTGTAATAGTTTGGTATTAGTCTTGTCAGTCAACCCTTATTGTCACCACTTGTCAATTGAGATTTGATTAGATTTGTGCTCATTTCGGTATTTCGGTGCTCATGATTTGTGAAATAAACTTATCTGTTTTGTAAATCAAATACCAATGGCTCGCAAAGGACAGGTTTCTATTCAAGATACAGTAGAGACTGACGAAGAGTTCAATGCTTACCTAGAGACTCACGCCCAACAACTTATATGTAAGAATCGGAATAAAACTTCACCTGTAAAAATAGTTTAGTAACAAATACTCTAACCTAATTTTGGCTACGGCGAACAATCTCAACAGAATATCGAGTGAAGTAAACAGTATACGACCACAAAAGGACCAAAGAAGTCTACCTGATTCGATACAATATAGCTATACTGTACAGCAATGCTTATATTTTGTTGAGCTTTAGTAGACTAAAGAATACGCTGTAGAAATTCTACGCTATCTGAAGCAGCTACGTAGGTGTGCTACGAATGTCCTCGTAGTCTACTACGAGTAGTAGACTTACACTGCTCCTGCTACGTAGTACGGTGTGATATTCTCACTAAACTACAGAAGCATAAATCTACCACGTAGCACTGTTCCTGCAGTTGTTGTAATGCCAACGCTACGAGTCCGTAGTCTGTAACTGCTACTGTTTTTCTGTAGCAATCATTTCGTAGTAACCGTAGCAGTGCCGTAGTTTAAACTTTTTCGTAGCATGGTCGTCGTAGCAGTGCTACAATTTCGTAGCGCTTAATCTATTGGAGGAAGTAAATTCATTTATTTTTGTTTGCAGGCCCACTAGGAGCACTTACTATTATACTTTGCTATGCTCAAAAAAAAAAATAGATACCTTTCTAAACTGTTCTGCTAGTAGTTCTAAAAACTTGTATTTATAGAACTATGTATTTATACACAATTAGTATTGGGTGTCACGTTAAAATAAAATCGATTTTTAATTTACTGACAAAATTGATTTTTAGGTATGGAAGTGTACTCAGACTACTGCGGGCCATGTCTGGCGGCTCAGAATGCTGTCAGAAAGGGCAAATTGGAAATAGGGCAGGACAGAATCGCTATGGTGAAGGTGAAGTTCTATCATTTGCTATTGTATTCATCATGGCTTATAATGATATTTCTGAGAAAAATTGATTAGGTAATACACGAATCATATTGTTTATTTTATAACATTCACAGGCAATGTCAGACCACATTGAGCCATTAAAGAGATTCAAAGGCAAAAGCGAACCTGTATTTCTTTTCGTTTTTGTAAGTTTTTTTTTCTTAACTTTTTTATCGATGATATAAATTTTACCTGAGTGCCCATTAAATGAGTGCTTCTTAAATCCCTCAAGTAGTTGTTTACCAATAATAAATATTGTTAACGCCACCAGATTTGTCTGAATGCTAAAGCGTTAACCTGACTCCAATCAAGAGATTCTTTTTCAGAAAGGGAAACTGACCCGAGCCATGTTTGGTTCTAATGGCATAGAGTTGTGCCGCCTCATAGAGGAGGAGCTGGCTCTGACGAAGCGAGAAATGGACACTGGAGAAGAAAGGAGCAAGCAAGAGATTGCGGAAATGCTGCCTGAAGAAGCTGTGAGTTTGTGGGTTACGTGGGAATCTTACAGATCGCAGACTTTTCTATTAGCCGATAAGTTAGTCCGCTTCGGATTGGGATGAAGTTTCGGCCGATACGGAGTCGTTGTAATGTGCACACTTGGGCACGGTTCAAAGTGAATAAAAAACCGACTATACTATCGGCAGGTAGAAAGTGTCATGTCTGTCTCGCTTGCACTTATAAAGCGTCATAGTCTTATCTCCATTCAGGATTGATTGGCGGTTGCGATCCGTTCAATACAAAATTTCCCGCAACCGGTTAATTTGGTACTATTTGACCGCAACCAGTGTGCTCGGCACCCCTTGCACCAACACATGCCAGTAGTTCAGAGGCTAAAGAGTTGGAAAAGCTTCGTCAAAGAGGTGTCCCATCTTGATGGCGAAGCTAATCAAGGCCGGATAAGACTTTGGCAGGAGAGATACCCAAACGTAGCTCCTATTCCGCTAAAGAAACAGCTCCCCCCTGGACATAGTTTACTTTGGCAAACTTGGAAGTCCTTAAATAGACTGCGGACACAAGTCGGCCAAAGCAAGGAGAACTTGTACAGATGAGGTTATGTTGCGGACGACGCATGCTTGTGTGGTGTCTCTCCACAGACGATGGCACACCTATTGTCTTGCCCTACGTTTCCCTATACCTGCACACGTGCGGACCTGTACAACGCTACTGATAACGCTCTGTCAGTCGCCGAGTACTGGTCCTCAAAAATATAACGCTAGAGTCGACACGAAAAGAAGGAGAAGTGTGCCAAACCCTTTATTATCATTGGCCTCACAACTCAGTTGTTAACGCGCCGACTATGTGATTAAACCAACAACTGACCGCGTTGTTTTCTCTACCAGATAAGACTAGAAGAAGACCTCCACATGGAGGAGGAGATGCGAGAGAACACGCAGCGGCTCCGAGTGCTGACGATAGCGGCGCGCAAGCGCAGGATTTGCGATCGTATGTCGCAGCACACCAAGCGTCTCAACTTCATCCTTTTCTGGCCGCACTGCCATAAGGCACACTTCGATCTGTACGAGAAGTGGGATATGCTCAGTTAGTTTTTTTCTTTTAATTTATTATTAGCATTTGATATGGTTAAGATTTGGTCGCATTTAGGGACTAACTGTAACATCGAGCCATGATGAAATGTACCTATCAGACGCCCCCGTCATAATCGTTAGCTGGGTGGATTTCCCAACAGCAAAAACTGTGTGGCATCGATGAAATCAGTACTAAAAAACATAGTAATCATGTTCAATCATTTTTTTTCAGTTAGTTGAAATGGTATCCTTTGTGAAGCACTAAGTATTTTATTATTTGGATGAATAGGTTTTTCAGAAAAAAAAATTAAACCTCGAAATCTTTCATTGCCATGTTTGTCCACACGACACCTTGATGCATATTATACTTTACTGATAAAAAGCTATTGGTTGTTTATATTAAAACCTATTTTTATTAAATACGTGAATAGTTAAAGCATTGTTACGAAATAGATTTATTCAAATATATTAATAAGACAACGAATTGTCAATAAAAAAACATCTGTCCCAGAACGACCTTTCATCTCCGTGTCCTAAACAAGTTAGAGAATACTGTTTTATCTAACGACTTGTGCCCCGCCCCCTACCCGCTGAACGTTGCTTAGCAGTGCCGCCTAAGTGCTCGACGTGGAAGGACGCCCGCACGTGCCTGCGTTTTTGCGCCATAAATTTAAGTATTCCATTTTCACGTTACTGGACATTTTTTCTTTCATCGCCGTGCATAGGTATAACTTCTATTTGAATAAGTTTTGCCTCTTGATTGGCCATTCGATAAAATGCTATTGCTATGATGTTTATTTGTGAAGTTATTATTACTTTGCACAAACAAAAGCTTTTTTGTTATTTTTTATTATTATTTTTTATTATTTTTATTATTATTATTTGGGAAACATACAGTTTTAATGGTAAAGATATGAATAAAACTTATAGATAACACAAAAACCAATTAAGTTTCCTCAGACTAATACTACATTTCATTTAAGAGCAAACCAAAACCTACTAAAAAGATTAACATTTCAAAAAGAATTAAAAAGAGAAAAGAGTGATTACCACGAAAACTATTGGCAGTCACATGACAGGTCGTGGATTTGTTTTTTAAATTGAGATAAGGTTGAGGCAAATATATCAACCTCTTGAAACCTGTCATTATGACTACGGCAAGTACGTGGCAGGAAAGTGTTGCGAACATATTGAGTCCTATATGTAGGCACATAAAAAATACTTTTATGACGTGCACTAAGTCGGGAACATCGTAAACTAATTTCGCTCAAAAGAAAGGGAGAGTCGATAAGGTTGTGCAGTAACTTATATAAAAATAATTGATCTCTTTCAATTTATTTTACGTTTTTGCCTCGATTCTCATTGCCATGCTTTCATTTTCGTGGTTTCCGTGGCAAAAATTTGCTATGGAAATGAAAAAAAAGACATGGCAATGAAAAAAATTTCATTGCCATGCCTTTTAAAACGATTCACTTTCATTGCCGAGGCCAAGTATTTCATTTCTGTGCCTTATGTTTTCATCGCCATGGTATTTAGGCTAAAGGGTCTGTAAAAAAGGTAGTATTGAATACTGACAGTACAGAGCTTTTCAAGTTAGCCCTCAAGACCTGCAAGAGCGATGTGTATCAGATTTCATAATATTAAATCGAAACTATACTTTATCATCAAGTAGCAAAAAATATTTCACCCTGAATATTATTGTTTTCAATATTGTAGGTAATTGAGTTAACTTACGTTTTACGTTGATTGGTGTATTTCATTCTAAGCCTAAGCACTATCACAATATTACAAACAACACTTTCACTCCCCTTGAAAATTACTTGAGTTTTTATTTTGCGGTACAAAAACATGTGACAAATCAACCCCCACCTACGATCTTGTACGTGCACTGAGACATGAAAAGATGCAAATCTTTTAAACTACACTTTTAGTAATCTGGCTATCGCGTATGATAGTTACCACTAGGGGCATGCGTCGTCGCACCTATTTAGCCAATGCGGAACTGAGTGGCGTGGCGCGGGAGTCAAAGGGGTACCGCCACTGTACTGACAGGCTGGTGCGTTTAGGCGGAAAAATATTTTTGATACTTTAAAATTTTTAGTCAATAATAGAAACTCTTAAACTGTAATTTCTTCAATAAATCAATTTATCAAAGTGTTATTTATAACTTTAATTTGTAACAATATCGTGTTTCAAAAAATATACAGTTTTTACACGCACTGACATATGCTATTACGACGTATGATTTAATTCAACCATTCCTACCTGCAAAAGTATAAAAGTCTTAAGGATGGACTTGATCCCACTTACTAAAAAAACGATAGCAGGAGGCTTGGAAGTCTTGACACAGAGTTATCTGACGAACATCAGTTGACGCTCGAAAAACGCTGACATAAAATTCGTGTTTTCATGTATTTGTTTATCGAAAACAAATAGAAAAATACTTGATTGTTTTTTTTTATTTCTTCAAAGAAATTGCTAGGTAACTAAATTAAAAGGATGTTTGATGTAGCAGAAAATAAAACAATCGAACTTATTGAGGCTAAATCTCAAAAATATGACTATTCCTTTTGTTTGAGACTGTGGCAGCTGGTTTAAGCTAAGAGTAAGGTTACCCAACCAATCAAAAAGTATACCTCTATTATTTGAATATGTCATCATAACATTCTTTTTTACCGACTTAAAAAAGGACGTATTCAATTCAACCTGTATGTATGTGATATGGTTAGAATTGGATAAAATTTGAGTATGTTGATCTGTTAAGGCTTCCAAACACGTGTGCAAAATTTCGTAAGTGTATGTATGTTTGGATTTTGTATGTTTGTCCACGGATTTCTCGAAAACGAAAAGTCATAGCGCGATAATTCTATTTTAGTTAAATCAAGTATATTTTCGCTTAAGTTTTATCAAAATCGGTATAGTAGTGTTTGAGATATGGGTAAATAACTAAAATCATGAAATAAAAAATAATTTAAAAATGAAAACATTCTTAAAAAGCTGAATAAAAAGCTTGAAATAACGCATTTGTCTCATATTTAGAAAAGAATGCACAACAAATGCGTTATTTTAAGCTTTTTAGTCAGTTTTTTGAAGGCGGTTATTTTTTTTAATGAATTGATCGGTTATTACCTTAATAGGGTTCTACGCATGGTTCTAATTTTTTGAAATGAGGAGAGATACGTTTTTTACGGTACAAAACCATTTTACCCTTCCATACAATATATTTACAACTGATAATTTTTACAAACATCATTCATCATCAACATTGGCAAATTGGCAAATAATATGAAAGTATCAAAATTACTTATTAGGTAAAGATATTAGGTTTTTCATTGCCGTGGATTGATTCCTTCATTCCCGTGGCACAGTTCTTTCATTGCCGTGGACGCTTGTTTCATTGCCGTGCACGCAGTTTTCATCGCCGTGGCACCAAATTTTCAATCTTGTATATCTCCTTAGTTTTTTAAGTTATTTGCTAGATATTGGGCCATAATACTTACATTATCTAGTACTTTAATAAACGCGACTTTGTTTTTTAAAAAAGCTTTAGATAAAAAAACCCACGGAATGAAGATTTTTAGGGACCTGTTGAAATTCACTCAGCTGGTATTCGTAACACAAGGAAGAAAATTCCTTACTTCGAAACCATGACAATTGCTGTGTGTTGTCTGGCGCATATTTATAGATTATATTTTATTTTATCAGTTTTTGAATTTTTGTCGTCAAATGCTTAACTTGCCCTTGATTTTGAGACCTTTCTTCTGATGTTCTTCTCCAAGGTTCCTGTTTTCTAGGTATATTCTTGGCCTGTATTATTTCATATTTCGAATTTTCTAAAAACTTACTACAACTTCTTTAGAAAATGGAAACTGCCATGACAGGGCTCTTAGATTACTTCCTTCAGTTTTTTTTCAATTATCGATATTTTTGATAAACTATAAATTGGTCCCGGCGAAATGCCCGCCTACGTCCTTTTTGCAGCAAAGACGAACCCAACAAAGTAAAAATGATGAATTTAGTAACCAAGGCATTACTCAGGTTTTATTCAAGATTTAGTGCATGTAAGTACCTTAAGCCGTTGAGTACACTGTTACCTTGGCAGCCGACGAAAACATTATTTTTGATTGACAGATATATCGGTTGGAGCCAAAGAGACCATTCAGCTGAAGGAAAAGGACGTAAAGGAAGCGCTCTACATGAGTGACATCGACCCGAACGAGGCCTGTCTCCACGCGCTGATGGATGGGGAAGCCTTGATCGTTCTGTTCAAGATGTTGGAATCAGACACAAGAGATTTCATCAGTAATTTTTATTTTATTTATTTAATGTATGGTATGTTATTTTAAGGCTAGGTTGGATTAGACCAGATTATCATTACTATGGGCCTGCATTGCCTCAATGTAATGTGTAGCCTGATATTTATTTTTAATGATTTGGAAGCTAAAAAATTGATAATGCTATATTGATCCTCTTTTAGCCAAAAAAGTAGTATTATCGTGGAGAGAGTAGTAGGATCGGTAACCAACGGATACGTGAAAAAATCTCTGCTAGAGTTCTGTTTTAATTGTGATGTAGTGTCCTAGCTAAGTAGCTAGAGTTGTTCAGCGCAACTTATTTTTAAGAATGTAAACTACTGTTTTAACCCAAGGAGACGCCTACGTTCAGCAGTGGAAGTTATTAGGCTGTCAATGATGATGAAACTGTTTTGGCAAAATGACAAATCATCGAGATGAGAATTTAGAAAGTGTGTTATATCATTTCGTGGTCAGATCTTACTTACACAACTATATCCTATACCCAGAGCTGACGCAATGGCATTATAATATACCTTATGCCCAGAGCTGATGAGGTATGCTCTCTACGAAGAGATACCGGTGCCCAAAGAAGACGTGCCTCCAGAGAAGCAGCTGCCGCCGATACCGGCGTTCGAGCGGTACGCTTCCATCAGCAAGACAGCTAGGGAGGTGCGCCGTGACCGGTACGAAGCGAAGATGCAGAAGCTGGTGAGGAGCACTTGGTTTCAATACCTCAATAACCTTCTTTCCAAATACATACATCAACAACCCTGTCTAGGGATATTTTAAATTTACTCAATTAAATCTAAATTTATTAAGAATAGCATACAACATGTATATATTTTTGAAATCCCCATTAATCAGAACTTTAAACAAAATATCCCTCGGCTGTGTTGATTAGTATAAGTTACTTAAATTTAAACAAGTAATTATTTATCTCGGAAACGATTCAAACGATTTACATGAAAAAAATGTAAATACGGGGTTTTGGAGGCGATTAATTGATCTAGCTAGGTTTTATTTTCAGAAAATGATGTTATCACCGTGTTTTTTATGAAGGTAAATGTTGCCGCTAATGTCAATGTCACGATAGCTCGTGGGTAAGACGTGCGGTCTCAAATCTTGGATGCTTGGGTTCGAATCCCGATGGGTCTGAAAATACCGGACCTAGTAACCCGGTTACCCAGACCTGTACTTAAATTCTCAATGATGCTTTGGGGGAGGCCTATGTTCAGCAGTGTACGTACTTTGGTTGATAATGATTATGATTCCCAACGATAACTTGCGACTTGCTTGCGCACACACTTGTGCACTGTTGTGACTGACCACCGTAGTCAAAATCGGTTAGGGGGACCATTATTATTATTATTACCGTAGCGTGAAGAGCAAGAAGAGCGCGACCGTCTGGCAGCGGAGCAGGCCCGCCTGGCGAGAGAGGAAGAAATGGAGAGGGAGAGACTTGAGAAGCAGCGTAAGGAGCAAGAGAGAATGGCCCGGATACAGGCTGGGGTAAGACCTAATGAAACTTTAAAATAAAAATGAAAATAATACTTACTAGCGGTCCCCGCGAACTTCTTCCCCCCTATGATCTATTTGGGACAAAGTTGTGTCCAAATAATATTAAAACCGGCGAAGTCCTAGTAAACAATTGATATCGAGTAAAAAATTAAAGGCAAAAATATCGCGTTTGTTGTATGGGAGCCCCTTATTTTTATTATGTATTTTTTGAACTCTCTAGCTATAGCGGTTTACATACATACATACATACATACGTACAGCCTGGTAACAGACAGATGGTAGGACGGACGGACGAACGGACAGATAAGTGGTGTAACTAACACGACTTTCCTTAAAGAAGATTTGCCTCTTTCAGTTTCCTAGACAGAACGATTTTGTTGTATTTTGCTATAAAGCTACATTTATTGAAGATCTGTTATAATAGCTTCCAGCAGACCCTGAGCCAGAAGAAGTCGCTGAAGAGCAAGCAGAAGAAGTGGAGGATGAACAAGAAGACAAAGAATCCGAGGTAGCAGCGGTGAGTATGACTACTTAAAGGCTTTGACACACTGGATGCGTTCTGCGGTCAGCTTTATACAAAATTGACCGGGATTGCTGTTGCATCACAATTATTGTTCAGGATATGGTAGTATTTTGAAAGCTCCTCCGAAATACTTGGTATTAAATAAAGAAAATGACAAAAAGGTGTTTAGGGTGTGTCCAAGCAACGATAGGAAATTATAATTGACCATGTCATGCGCATTCTAAGCACATAATACACCTTTAATGGAGTTACTGTAATTAAATTGTCCATTTACGATTACGCTTAGTTACAGTAAAATTAACCATCTTACTTACGTGATGTCTTGCCTCCTTGGCGCTATGATTTGTAAGTATGATAACCTTTCGTACATTTTTTCTCTGTTCTGTGTCTTTATAGTCAGCGCGTTAGTTACTAAGTCGTAAGGCTATAATGTCAGTAGCGATAGGAATATGCAACACGCCGCTTTATCAGTAAGTGCATGCGAGATAGACATGACTCTGACGGGACTCAGTTGAAAACACGCTGACTATAGGTATAATAAGTAAAGGTCTGAGCCCACTAGACCGTACCATACCGATACGCTCTACTTTGACCACTGAACGGGATCAATTAAAATACTTATGACAATACAGGAGGAAGTACCAGAAGCAGAAGAAGGGAAGGTAGAAGAAGAAGTGTTCCACTCTGACGTCGAGGTGGAGGGGGAGGACTACATCCCCCCGGGGGGGTTGTTCGTGCCCGGGCTCTACTCGCCGCCCAACGAGCTGGCCAAAGCCAACGCGTTGGCTTACTTCTTTCCGAAGGTTTTTATACTATCGAGGCGTTTTAGAAGCGACAATAGTGCTTCTAAGTCAAGCTGCAGTAGCGCGACTTAGAAGCACTAAAGTCGATCCATAACAATTTAAGTAGGTACAACCACGCCCTTATCAAGCGATCGAGCTTGCGGAGGCGGAAACGCTGCGAAGTCACGTGTGATCAGCGAGAGTTAGATCATTGTTGCGCATACAAACTGTTTTAAATTCCTTACTTTTTATTAGTAATAGTAACTTAGAGAAACAGCTGTAACAGTGTGTGTCTGTTGAATCCATATTGGAAAATAATGAGCAAGTAGTTCCCTCGGCAAGCGCTTCTGTAGCGCTACTCTGAACTGAAGCGCGACTGTCGCTAGCGCCGACGTCGCGACTTAGCCGCGCCGCCACCGCAGCCGCAGCCGCCGAAATATTAAGGGTTTCGTTGTGTAGCGTCGCGCTTCTAAAACGTCTATACCTAAAATGAAAGCGCTCTATAATGTCCTTTAACAAACATTGCCACAATGCAAAATTCCTTGTCTAATAATGATGTATTTGCTTAGTGCCGTTTCCGAAATTCCAACTGATAACATTTTACCTAATTTTTGTAAATTATGTCTATTAGAAAGTGCAAGAATTGACTCCAATAGAGACTGAGTTCCTGCCACCACATGTTCTGGTGATCTTCAGCGTCGATAAACGTGCAGAGGTCCAGGAAATCATGAATCTGTACAAGAATGAGATGATCAATGTAAGTTTAAATCTTTGCACGTAAAATAATTGGTATTACAATAGTTAGGTTATTTTATCATTTGACCAGATTCAATCATCTCATGAATCACGGATACCACTGAGAGTATTTAACAGCCGTTCGCAATATTGATTCAGTCTAGAGATATAAATAGTTATCTTTCATCTCTATTATCTTGAATATTTATGTCCCTATAAATGATTTAAACATCTCTTTCTCGTCTCTATCGATCTATGTATTACTACATAAAATAATGAATAAAAAATGTGTTGAATTCGAATTAGAGCAAGTTTGTTGATAAGCGTAAAGTTGATGAACGGTAAAAGCCTTTGCCACGTTTAAAAGAAAATCGCTTGCACATGCGACACTTTAAACGGGTTCCACTTCAAACCAAAGACGACACGAGGTGCAAGCTATTTTAGCTCTTAATGTGGTTAGGCGGCGATGACGCGCGTCTCCGTCGTTTTCGTGAAAAGTAGTAGATTATTGAAAACAATATCAGGTAATTAAAATTGTTTTGTTGATTCCAGTACGGTATATTCGTTGGGGATGACCCGTACACTGCAGAACATGTTGCTTATACTATAAAACAGTACAACAAAATGGAACGACTCCGGAGACAGTATGTGGTTTTTTTGCTTTTTTTTTAATATAACTAAATAAAATCAGTCCTATTTACCACGGGTCATTGTAGAATTTAACATTGATACTTGGCCTGATCTCTCTCCGGTTATATCGGAATGCCGTCACACCGAACTGTGAGAGTAAGAGCCGTACCTCACTGAAACGCCATGGTGACGTAGCCAAGCAGATAATATTGAATGTTTGGTACCTAACTTACTTGGCGACGTTTTCGGCTACCTTACGTTGCCATGGTGTCTCGGTGAGGTACTGGGTACAGCCCTAAGGACACAAATAATGAAGTTACGCCGCGTAGTAAACTGTTGCCGCTTGGGCGTAATAAGTAAACAGACACATACTACCTGGTTATCGTAATATAATTGGATCTGTCACTGTCACTGCGCTGTGAGAAATGTGCAAAAATGAAATGTATTGACACGAAACGGACGAACGCGGGTGGGTGGGCTTGGAAGCAGGAGTTATGTGACATGTGTGACAGGTCCATTTTTATTATAACCGGGTAGTACCTTACACCACAATATCTACAGAACGCATAGCTGATCTCTTGCAATTGGGCAACATCACCGAAAACGCCAAAGGAATAGGGCTGTTCTGTTCATTTTTTGGGCATAAGTCATCTTCATCATCTTAAATTCTATTGCAGCAAAGACCGTCTGGCCATCATGGTATCCCGCAAAAGAAGTCTGCCACTCCTGCAATTAGCGGGGTTGAATCCGTTGTACATCAGCAGCGACGAGGAGTCAGGGGAACGAGACTGCCTCGCCATGTTTCCTGTAGGATACGGAGACGACTACGAGGAAGAGGAGAGCATTCAGGAGGAGGAAATTGTGAGTGTTTCTGGGGAACCTATTCGCTGTGTGCGAAGTAGGTGGAGGGGGAACCCGAATGGATGACAGCGGTCGCAGTGACCAAAAATAAAACAACGTTGGTAGACGTCTGTCACCATTTCTCTAGCAAATTTTAGAACAAAATTTACGTATTGTGCATTATATTTTATTAATAAGTAGAAATAGACACTACATTACAATATTTCATTGAAAATACATTGGTTTAATAACTTTTCGTCTAGTCTTCGAGCGGATAATAATAGCCAGGCATTTGATTGATTTGATTTCAACGACCTCCAATAGTGTGTGATGCTATTATTTGTGTTTCAGGTAGCAGCTCCAGAACCGGAACCAGAGCCTCAGGTATGATAAGTATGACAATAATTAGTTTTTTTTGAAAGCTAGAACGGACAACAGCACGTCAAGGTAAACACTGCGATATCTTATGCAGTTGTAATCAGGGTTCGTTTTCTACGAAAATGTGTAGCCTGGGGCCCTATTTTTGAATCACTCGCTTCGAAATGGCGAGTTAAAGTCCAATTTTGGAATGAAAATCAACCGAAATCCACACAGGAGGGATTTAAAAAAATATAGCTCAATTTTGTGAGTACTCACGTCTAGATTTTGAGTGATTTTTGTTGATTTTTTATGTGTTATCGAACGAAAATCACACGCCATATCCAAGCGCGTGATTCAAAAATAGAGCTCCTGATGTGCTGGCGACTGTACCTGAACTACTATTGTTCATATCGCCACTTCTAAGAAACATGCATTCGTTTTTAAAGTCAGTTTTTTTTTAGTTTTGTGTCTCAGTGCTTTTAACGATGATTTTCCTGTGAAGGTTGTGAGTTGTGTGTTTATCTTATTTTCAAATTATTAATTTCTTTACCCAATGGATACTTAACAGCTGATTTCGGCCGTGACCTTGGCAAGCGAATTTGATCTTTATTTGTATGGCGTAATGACTTGTTTTGCCGGTAGCGGACGCACGAACTTTTAGATTGATGTATTGATTGATTGATGTTTACAATATTCCACAAGAAAAGATACACCGAGTACTTATAGACAGACCACGAAATTGAGACCTCGCCTGCGGAGCAAAGGGGCGCAGGGGGAGACGAGAGCGCAGCTAGTGAGCGGCGCGGGCGGGTGTCTCCGCGCCGCCCGCACCCCTCGCGCGCCCCTCTGTCGCCTCCCCCCACGCCCCTGTAACCCGCAGGCGAAGTCTCAACGAAGCGGTTTACCTATAGTACGGTACATATGTTGCATTAACTCCTAATGTGACTTTAAAAACGAATGGACGTTTTAAAAAATACGAAAAAAATTACGAAGTAAAAAAAAGTCCATGTAAAAGTGAAACCGCTATTCTAATAAATGTTTTCAGGAGGAGGTTGAAGAACCGAAAGCTGATGATGAAGAAGACGAAGAAGACGAGGAAGCTTAGATATTATTCGTTTAAAGTCCCGTTTTGTTTAAAGTTATTGTTGCTTTTATATCAAATGTAAGAAGCTTCAGTTTTTTGGAATAATAAAATTTATAAATAAATGTAGTAAATCATTTATCTAAAACTTTCACAATATAATTAATAAATTATTATTATTATTTACAAAAGTAGTACAACGATAGTTCCTTTTCACAAGAGAATAATTATTTAAAAACAATATTAAAAATCGTTCAGCTACCTATCACCCTTACACAGAAATAAGTATGTCATAAAACATAACTTCCTACCAAATTTTTGTTACAATATACATTTTAAAGATAAATCGTCATGAACACAATTTAAAAGTTTCAATATCAGAATCCTCGCAGATAGTGCCCTTCATCATACTGATAACATGATCACCTGATCACTTAACAAATCAACTCCTTTGATTAGCTCAAGAGTCGTGCGTCAACCAATCACTGCACTTGACAGTAGATATAAAATGGCAATTATCAATCAATGTTCAACCATATTTTTGAACACTGACTGTAATTATTTCAGTTCTACTAATGACGCACGCCTACTGCTACGTCTCTTTTCTTAACTATTTCATCTTTAGGCTTCCCAAATGACAGGAACACCTCTTCCAGGGTAGTTTCAGATACAGAATAGTCTTCGATGAGGTCCGGGAAAGTAGCAGTCAGCCGCTCCATTTCCTCAAACAATATGCTGTAGTGTATCACTTCAAGTATGTGGTAGTGTAGCATCGTCTGTAAAAATAAATGACAATGGCACAATATGCCAAAAGTATGTAAGGTTGAGGTGTCTGGCGCCTGGCCACTTACAAACGAAAATCGATTGAACACTAGCGATTTTGGCTCATAAACGGCGGTTTTTAGGAATTTGAATGTGGAATTATATTAAAATAAATGCATTTTAGAACTCACCTTGTGCTCATCTCTTAGATCGCATTTAAATTTACTTATTATTGCGGCTTTCAACTTTTGCACATTGGGGTCCGTTGTTCCTGAAACTATAGGAATAAAAAAATAGTTATAATAACCCAGGATCATGGCAAGGAAATTATTATGTATTTATTTATAGCTACGTGTAGGTATAGCTACGCGATATATGGAAACTGGTGCAGTTACATTTAATTAAAATGAATGGCGATGTCTTTAATAAAGGAGAAGTTCGAAAACTTACAAGCCAGGTTGTGCTTGACCTTGATAATGATGGAGTGGCCATCCGCATGTGCCGCCCGCAGCTCTGCCGAAGTGCCGATCGCGCAGATCTCTCCCGACGACATGATTGATATGCGCTGACAGAGGGCTTGTATCTCGTCCAAGCTGGGAAAGAGTTTTAGCATATGATGTATCATGTATGATATAGCTGATTTAGAGAAAGTGCACGTTGGGCCACTGGAGGCGGATATTAAGTCGCGGCTGTTGTGGCGCATTTAAGTGGCGGTAGTCGTGGTGGCCATTGAGCTAGTGGTGGTCAGGCTAGTGACCGGGATGAGTGAGGCAATGCTTTAAATAAATCCAAAATTAGTCTTATTGTGGTGATTCTTAACACCAATAGTACATTTCAGGAATCAGGCTTTCAACTTGATGTTTACAAAAACAACCTCTTCTACCCCATAGTCTGCATGTGTAGACTGTACAACGAAATAACGAGTAACAAGGATGTTATTATGGACGTGATTGAGTGTAACTGTCACAGATTTTGTCGACAGGTTAACTGACAGCCGGTCGTATAAATGCCGGCTATGTGACTATGGCTATATGAAGCTACCATAAGGCCAATACTATGACTACTCGAATAGTGTCTTACTTGTGTGAGGTGATGATCATCCCGTGGTTGTCCCTCACGCCCCTCTTAAGCGCGTACCACACACGTCTCCTGGCAGCCACGTCCACACCAGCAGTCGGTTCATCTAGCAGCGTGATGGGTGCTCTGGTGCATAATGCAGTTGCCGCAGCCAGCCGTCTCAAGCAACCGCTGCTGTAGTCGGCAAGAAGCCGGTCCAAATATTTCTCTAAACCTGGATCAGTAGAAAAATCGATCAGCAATCAAATGAATCCTGTCAACTTCTGTCAGTTTTATGTCCGTCTCGCTTGCGCTTACCGATAAAGATGCACGCTGTATATTCCTATCTCTATTGTTATCGTTGCTAACGCGCTGACTATAATTAGTAAAGCTCTACTATAAAGAGATACGCTACTTGAGTTCTTCTCACCACTCTTATTGAAATAATTATTCATACATAATGTAGGTATCCTTATAATTTAAAGAACATAGTTTCATTGCAGAATTTTATGAATGTAACGTTGTATGTGAGAGAAGGCAAATACATGTTTATTCTAAAAGACATAAAAAGCCAGCATTGCATAAATCCGAGAAAGCTATAGTTACACTAAGATACATTACCCAAAACTTAAAAAAAACGTTTCATAAACACCAAACATAGTATTGGCCTGTCATCTCTAATCTGAACTTACGGCTTGTGATAAAAAATGCAACAAAATAGTAGGCAAAAAGCCACCATACTGTCTTTTCATGACACAAATACATCATACCAACTAGTTTGATCCAGACGATGGTTTCGATCTTGACGTCATGTCTGTTGAGACCGTTGAGTGTGAGCAGTAACTCCAGACTCTGCCTTCCCGTCAGAAAGTCATCCAGGGCCCAGAACTGAGGGCAGTACCCCAAGGAGTAGAGGTACTGCAAGAAATATGTTATTTGACATTAATTGGGTAAGGCAATATGTTATTTGAAATACAAGACATTCATCGGGTAAGGCATTTTTTTTTCAAAATAATTTTCATTATCATTATCAGCCAAAGGACGTCCATTGCTGCACATAGCACATTTTTTTTATTACAGTAACATAGTCTAATACAAATATTAGTTTTGGGAACTTCCTTTAAGGCAATACATCGCATTAAATAACAATAAGATTCGAAAACACACGTTAATACGGCTTTAAAGTGCTCTTCTGACTTGCTTTGGTATTCAATTTCGACTCTACATAATTTTAGTTTATATTTCACCTTATTACTGTACGGGATGGTCATCTTGATGCCGTTCGCTATAACGCGTCCCCTCGTCGGACAAAGCTCCGCCGTCAGCATGCTAAACATGGTCGACTTGCCCGCGCCGTTCACACCAAGCAGCCCGAAGCATTCACCTGTCGTATTATTATTATTATTATGTTGGTCATATTACAATCTGAGAACCATGAGGTCCCAGACCTTTGGAAGGCGATGGGGCCGAAGCCAACACGCAGAGGCCCGTTTGACAACATTAATTTATAAGCAGTGTGACACCACCCGGCGATTATTCCTGTATGCGCTATACAAGTGCACTGAAAGGACAACCCCCGGCTAGTGTAGGACTATTGCAGAATATGGACTGAAAATATGATGAGTTATTGGGTTACAGTGCTAGATGGACTGGGCAATTGGGCTATGGAGGATGATACTGCGGATCATCTGCCTGGTTCATAAGTCTCAACGGTTTAGTGGGCAAGGTGTCATAGTTTTTAATACAAAGTTTTTTTTGCTGGATACCTTTCTAGCACGGTCGTGGTTTGCTACGGTGTACTGGGCAAAGAGCTTTACATGACATGTGTGGTAAGGCAATGGGCCTGTTTCACAATCGCTAAATAGTCTGGGATAGTTTAACCTACCAAATACGTCGCATGAAATGTGTACTTTATAACATATTATTTGGGGAATGCTTATTTTTTGATCATGAAACAGGCCCTTAACCAAATAAAATAAGAGTAAGTATTGACCAAAAACCTTTCTTGACAGAAAAGCTGACGCCCTTGACCGCGTTGTACTGCTTACAGAGACTGTGGTAATTCTTGTGAACGTTTGACACCAGCATCACATCGGGAACTTCTTTTGGTGCTACAAAATAAAACAAATGTTATAGACTTGTTTTTATTTTTGTTTTGGGTCTTGACTTTAGGTGGAGTTACATTCAAGCAAAAGCCGGTTATTGATGTGTACATTATGTAAGACGCTATGTATATTATTACTAATATTATTATACTAATAATTTATTAGTATGTATGACACTATGTCTACTTATGCTAACATTCAAGTTAGTTTATGAGCTGATTGCTAAAGCAGAAAATACGATTTTTGAGTACGCGTTTTATGAATAGTTTTGTTCCTTATTATCAACTTTAGAAAAAATGAGGTAGGTAATCAATTCAATTCAATATGTATGCTGTAATATAGTTGGAATTTTATAATATTTGAGTATGATGATCTAGTAAGGCTTCTTTGCGTGTGCAAAATTTCGGAAGTGTATTTAAATATTTTTGTATTTGTATTTTTGTCCACGGAATTATCGAAAACGGTAAGACATATTGAGATGAATATTTTTTAGTTCAATCGCACATATTTTAACTTAGGGTACAGTACAGTGGAAGTTTAATTAAAATCAGTCTAGTAGTTTTTGAGGTATGGGTAATAACTAAAAATCATAAAAAAAACCACCTTCAAAAATCTGAATAGACAGCTCAAAATAACGCATTATTTCTCTGTTTAGGAGTAACAAATGATGTGCGTAGATGACATAGATGTTTGTAAGCTTGAGATCAACATTGCGATTGCATAACATTGCGAATTTTAGCTTTTTATTCAGTTTTTTTTAAGGAGGCTTATTTTTTTTTTAAATCTTTTAGTAACATTATATGTTTGTGCCATCTGGGTGAGACCTACGCAGCTTAACAGTTTCCTCGACATATTTTCTCTCCGTCACAACCGCCGCATCATGGTAACGCAGCGCAGGCATCTTGTATCTGACGTTTATTATCCTTTCCCATATCAAACAGAAGAAACCTTTTTGCGTTAAAATCACGATCATCTGCGGAAAAAATACGTCCCGTGCATGTGTTAGGCCTATCAAGATTGATATAGCAGGACTAAATAAAGTATCTTCCGGTACCCCTATTTTTGAATCACTCGCGTCAAGATGGCGTGTGATATTCATAGCTTTAAGTCGAATTTTGGAATTAAAACCAGTTGTAATCTACATAAAAAGGATTTGAAAAAAAATCATTGCTGAATTTTATGAGTACTCACGTCTAGATTTTGAGTGATTTCCGTTGATTTTTTATGTATTTTCGAACGAAAATCACACGCCATATAGTTTATAGTGATTCAAAAATAGGGGTGCGTTAGCATTTTATTATGTTGAGGTAAGATTTGTAATGCTTTATAGTAGTATTAAACACTCGCTTCCTCTGCGGCCATAAATCATTCACAACCTAGGGAGTGAGCCGTGCGCGCACGCGCCTATTGATAGCTGTGCAGTGTGCAGTGCAGCACTACGCCTTCCCATTAGGCCTGTGAGGCCTGTGAGTGTAAAATAGAGATAAAAATGCGCTCTCGCAGTCCCACGTTTTATCTCTGCAGCGGAAGCAAGTGTTTAATACTACATGTTTTAACATAGCTTAAATAATTTCATTTTATAAAGATGACTAACAACTGCTACATTCTATCGTGAGTAAAAAAGAAAAAGATTATAACATTAAGTCAGCCATTCGTACTTTATTTTGTGTATGACTAGGTGATCATTATATTCCACAAACTAGAAACTCGTGAAAAATTGAGTGCAAGCTCACCATGTATATGCAGGTCTGGACAATCAAATACACTATTTTCTTTCCAGGACTAGGATTTTGAAAGCAGAAGTAACACCATGCGTTAGTATTAGCTTTAGTTTCTGAAAATATAATAATATCGCTTAAAAATTAAAATGGCCTTAATTAAGATTTGAACAGTACGGAGTCTTAGATGGTTATCTTAAAGAATGAACCTGTCACTGTCACTGCGTAGTGAGAAAAAGGGTGCAAAAATGAACTGTATTGACACGAAATTGACGAACGCGGGTAGGTGAGCGGGGTAGCGGGAGGAATGTGACATGTTTGACAAGTGCATTCTTATAACGACCGATTGTTTTACTTTACAGATTTTAAACTATCGCGTTCCATTGCAATAACTATCAGACATGACGGGTCTAAACGCGAATAAAAACTTATGAGTTGCTATTACTCACTGCTCGACGTTTCGGCGGTATTGCAACTGCCGTGGTCACGAATCAACTCTTAAGATTTTATTCGCGTTTAGACCCGTCATGTCTAATAGTTATACTTAACAGATTTCAAAGCAATGGCTATAATGCTCGAAAGAAATCTTGATAATAGAATCAAAACTTTTCTTCGAGACTACGATGACTTCAGTCTCAGCAAAGTTTTATATTGTTGATTTACCTCAAAATTAATATCATGTATAAGTAAGTTTGTACTTACGGCAGCATTTCTCAGCACTAAAGTAGGGGATAGGGAACGCCAGAGCTGGGCATTTATCTCTATTCACCTTACACAGGGTGTTCAGGTAGGCCGTCATGGAACACCCCATCATGGCTTCGTTGAAGGTGTAAGGAGGCATTGCTACTAAGGCTATAGGCTTGATTTGATTCAGTGTCGGCACTATCGCCGCAAGCACTGGAAACCCTAGCACTGAAATTAAGAAGGTTTAAATTTTAAAAAAACACACGCACGTGGGGAGTTTGAGCCTACAACCCGCTTAGCTATGCTTATAAGCCCTTCGTGAATATACTACTGGCTGATATTACCAACGTTAAGAAATGACGTTTATTCAAAAGAATTTTCAGACAATGGGTTCAAATCCCAATTTTTTTTTGTTTTTCAATTTATTTTATTATCTTGAACGTTATGCTCGTAAAAAGTGGTTGCTACAATTGTACTACAACTTACCAAAAAATACCATTATAAGTGCTATGAGAGCCACGGCAGCTGATTGTGAAAAATGGAACGTGATTATGTATGAAAAGGAGAGCATCGCCATGGTCCCCAATAACACACATACGGACGCTGCAACTGGAGAAAAATATATATTATTATATATGCTGGTTAACATTATTCCACGTAATATTATTATTATTTATTTTAATCTTCCATGCTGCACTTTTATCAAATTAACTTACACCATATACCACACTCGCACGCACACATACCCGTGACACATACCCGATCACCCAGCCCAGTATAAATAAAATCTTTTTTATGCTTGACTTACATATAAAGTACATGTCGTTAAACGTATCGTCTAAGTCCAAGAAAGAACAAGCAATGGCGAGCGTAACCACATAAGTCAATAGCACCTGAAAATTAAGTAGATGTTAAACACTTTTTGAAACAATATCAATAATTAGATATGCCTAAACATCTAGTCTGAGTTCTGGAGTTTTAACATCAATAGAAACAATGTAACAATGTGTCATTAAAATTGCTAGGTTAGTCGTTTGCCTTGCAACACCCCTCTACCAATCCGCACAGAGCCCGCGTGGTGGAGTATGGCTCATACCACCTCATACTTTAGGTGAGGCCTTTGCCCGGCGGTGAGATGATTGAAAATGAAAATGAAAATGAAAATATTTATTAGGAATATGAAATAGGTAACAATAACAGAGGCTGACCTGTTCCTTTTAAGTACAAGCCAACTAAACTTAAAGTTTCTACATTATCATCGTTATCAGCATGAGGTCCAACGCTGAATACAGGCCTCTGCCGTGGTTTTTATAGCAACCGGTAGCAAGCGGTTAGGTATCTAGAGGTATTGTTAATGCTACAACATCAGCAAACTGCTCTACTAAAACGTTAAGGGTTACACCACCGTTTGCTTCTGATGTACATATCAGAGCAATTTGTGTGCATAATCGTTCAATATCACCTCATTTAATATTAATTATATTTTAGTCAATTAGTCTTTAATCTGTAATCTTAAACTCTCATGTTGTTGTAAGTTGAATAAATTCATTTTTTTTTCTTTCTTTCTTTCAATATTATTTCAGAAATCAGAAAGCTTACACGTACGTTACTAGTACGTTACGTATACAAACAAAATATTAAAATCTTGAAGTATTTACTAATTAACTTCTTTTATCCGTACCTGAATAACCGCAGCGAACAGCATTGCAAACCAATATATCTCTGGAGAGCAACCAGCCAGGATGTGTATGTGTCTCGCACCATGCGCCTCCTTGCACGGCAGTTGCACCATGAATATGATCCCTGATAGAAGCACTGCAATCATAACACAAATTGGTAACCCATAGATAGACCGCGAAATTGAGACCTTGCCTGCGGGGCACAGGGGCGCGGGGGGAAGCGAGAGCGGGTTGCCTGAGCGGCGCGGGCTCGTGTCGCTCGTGGGCTGCGCCGCCCGCACTTTACCTTTACCTATTGCTGGTGCTCAAATGCTAGCGGGTAAGCTTGAAACCGCCTGAGGTATGTGAGGAGTGAGAGGGGGTGGGCGTGAATTTAAAAACGCACACTTCCTGGCCGTGGACATTTCATGTTTCCCTACCACCCCTCACACCGCTTACATATACCTGGCGGCGTCTCTTATCTTCTTATCTTACGCACGAGAGAAAGAATATGAAGGCTTTGAAGAGTTCTATAATCACCAATCGGTTAATAACGATAAATACAAAAAATAAGATGTCATTAAAAGCACTAAAATAGGGGTAAGAGGGGTAGAGTGACACATCACTGACTTCTCGTAGTCTATTATAAAGTGCACTTGTAAAATGCAACTGTGTCGGACAAGGAGACGTTTGCTCGTCTGACAAAGTTGCTTTACAGTGACAAAACACTATAAAAACAAAAATATAATTACTCGAAGTCGTTGAAAACAGCCAGAGCTTAATGTTCGCCAAGCTTTTTGGTTCGTTGATATCCGTAGATCTGTAGGGGGTGAAGGCTCCGACTAGGGGGTGGTTGTAGGCTGTGATAGCGCGTCCGCCCGCCCAAGGAGCCGCTCGCAACGCCAGCAGGTTGGACATCAGATTTAGGGCCACGGGGGCGGCGTGACGTATCGTCGTTGTATACAGTATCTGGAGAAACGAGTAGTAAGCGTATAGGTTAGTTGATATGCGAGGTCCAGCTTTCATCGGTATTATGTTAAATCACTATCGGCTTTCGGCAATGTGCTTCTACAGACTTCCGTTGTTGGCCTCTTCCGTCATGATAATATTCAAGCATCTTCTATGGCATGAATGGCAAAGATCAGCAAAACACAAAATCCGATCCAATGAATATAGCTATCCCTGTCACACGCATACACGGCCTGGTATGAGTGACAGGGATGGCTATAATCATTGGATCGGTTTTTGTGTCCAAAGTAAGGCTACAGCTTTAAAAAAAATATATATATTATATAATACCACACACCTTTGCGTCTGTATCATTGAGTTCTATTCCAGCCAAATAATTATTGTAATCCAATTGCTCCGTCCGACCAGCGCGTAGCGCATCTGTAACAAGGTGTCATCATGTCGTTAGCATCCAGTATCGTACTCCTTTTTAGGCAAATACAGTTGCTTTCAGAACTAATGTTAAAAAACCGGCCAAGTGCGAGTCGGACTCGCGCACTGAGGGTTCCGTGCCAACTTTAACTGAATTAGGGATTCTTACTTCCACTTAGCCAAAATACCACAATATTTTGTTGACCGCAAACATAACTTTGTTTTTCATAGTGTTTGTATGAAATACAAAGTTATATTTGCGGTTAGTAAAAATGTGCTATATCTCAAAAACTACAAGTTTGATTTCGCTCAAACCAATTTTCGTTGAAAGTTTTTGTTGAGATCTACATCATATATTTTTTCAAAAATTTTCACTACCTTAGTTCAAAAGTTAGATGGGGGGGGACGCCCATTTTACCACTTTGGAAGCGTCTATATCTCAAACGTTAGACTTAAAAAAAAAAAGGTTTTAGAAACCTTAATGTCAGTTTGAAAGACCTATCTATAGACACCCCACACGTATAGGTTTGGATAAAAAAAATTTTTTAGGTTTTAGTTTCATGTATGGGAGCCCCCCTTAAATATCATTTTTTTAACTTTTAGTACATGAATTGGAAAGCGGTGCAC
Organism: Pyrausta aurata; assembly: GCA_963584085.1. NCBI lineage: Eukaryota > Metazoa > Arthropoda > Insecta > Lepidoptera > Crambidae > Pyrausta > Pyrausta aurata. The sequence continues at coordinate 2,006,525 of OY757270.1, forward strand.
AAGATACATCTACTTACCAAGTTTCAGCTATGTAACGCTAATAGTTTTAGAATAAAGTGGCTGTGACATACGGACGGACAGACAGACAGACAGACTTGACGAAACTATAAGGGTTCCGTTTTTGCCATTCGGCTAGGGAACCCGTATTTAAAGTCCGTTTATTTTTGCTTGTCGAATATTGTAAACAATCTTGACATTCCTCTTTAACGAAATAATCAATTTCAAAATAAGACAAACACAAAACTCACCAACTACATAGGCAGTTCATAGTCTAGCACTGAGATCTTTTTAAATCAAACGGTAAATGAATTTTATTCACTGACACTATTTTAAAAGTTATAAAAAGATTGTTTAAATTGTTCGACTAGTAAAAAAAACAGACTCAAAACATTGTTTTTTAAGCTATATCCTTATCCAAATAATTCTAATCTACATCTCAGTTTTGATATTGTGTTTCAATTAGGTATCATACCTGCAGCAACATCGTCGGCCCTGACAAAGATCACCTTAGGGAACTGATCGCTCAGTGGTCTCAATTCGGACTCGGAACCGTTGACTTTGTATAGAATCCTGAAGTCCGGGGAAGGTCTGTAGATATCTGGGTTCATAGCTAGTCGAGACCTTTCCATCTCAATATCTTGCGACGTATCGTTTGTAATCGCTGTTATGAGGAAGATCATGATAACCACCCGGATTACTCCCTGGAGTAAAGAAATGACATGTGTCCGATTTTGTATGAACAAATCATCTTTGTTTACATTACATTTTCAAGTTAGATGGTCGCACTAATGTAGTTACACCTAAGCTCACTAGATGGAGCAATGCACAGTTGCCTCGCGGTAATATTTGTCGCACGTGTTTGTTTTTGATCAAAGATTTGACATAATAGGCTGCTAGCGCACTTTTAGTATTTCTTCGCCACTTAGATAATCTGCACTCATATCAGTAATTAAATAAACATAGTTTTAAACTAACTTACATATTATATTGTAATTGTTGCAATAAGATATGTACTTACTAATCCTATTTGAGTAATTTTATGCATCCAGAGGAATATAACATATCGCTTCAATAATATTCGAAATTGGTTAAAATACAATGCCAAACCCTTTAGCTTTTTGTAATTAGGCGCTGAAACATAGAGAATGTTACAAAACTACCACAACATATAGGGGTAAAATCGTTTGTAACAAAAAGCTTAACGAAGCCAATAAACCTCGCAATCAGTACATCAAACCTAATCGTATATAACAAAAATTGCTTGTTTGTAACACTAGATGCGTTCAGCGGTCAAGTCCATAATTGACTACATGCGGGCTACGTTTTTATTGACCGGATCGCAAAACGCATCCAGTGTAATGGTCTGTTTATGAAAAAAGTACTGAAATTTTTTAACATGTTTCTTAGAGAAAAACATTTATTACTAATAATAGAAGATTTTCATTAAAAAAATTCTGAAAATTTATGTTCGCAAGGAGCGTGAGAAATGAAGTAGGATAGAGGAGATATTTTTTACCCGAACAGGGATTCACAGCTATGACATTTTTTTACTTAAGCTTGAAATATATTTGACTTTGTGGAATAAATAAAGACTTATTTAATAATACGTAAATTTTGGACTGAAATTGCTAGAGAAATGGTCACAGACGTCCCACAAAAAAAAACGTTGGGGGATGCCCAACGTTATTTTGTGGGTCACTGCGAGCACTGTCATAGATTCGGGTTCCCTCACCATGTACTTCGCACACAGCGAATAACTTAACCCCGGTCATTCGTGGTTTTCGGCTTCGTTAAACATTTTGTTACAGCCTCTATGATACCAGCTCGTAGAAATTCGTGACGGGGCGAGTGAAGTATATTATGCAGCAAATAAAGCAAAAGTGAAATGTCTTGTCGTATCAGGAGGTCAGGAGAATGTTGGAAAAGCGTAAAGAAAGAAGAAAAGGCTCCACCAATAAGACTGTTTCTAAATTTTTTATATTAGATATAAGATAGACAAGTATTAAATTTTTAAGTACCTTTACGTCCTTGAAGCTCATCTTCTGAAATAGGACCAGTTTCCACATTACTACACAATCTGTAAAACAAAATTGCATAACAAGAAAAGCACAAAGTATCATTACAATGCAAATGTACCTACTATATTCTTATTTATTTATTTTTTATAAAATATGGTACACCAGTCACCAACAGCATACATAGACAACATTTCGCACCTTTGGGAACAAAGGGTCACTTCTGCAGGATTTCCAACTTTACAGGAGGAGCAAAAAACGTTTTTTTTAGCGTAGTTCTTAAATAACTTAATACTGTTTTAGAGTATTAACGCGATTCTTACAGATTTACATTGATAAATTCTTAACAGATAAATCGTTTCTATTTAAAAAAATCATACAAGAGACGATTTTGAGAAATAAGCCTTAAACTGAGGGGAGGGTACCAAAAGTGTCTTTTTGTTACAAATTGCTAATAGTTGTTTTGCAGAAATGTCCTTTATAAAAAATAATAAAATCTAAAAAGAAAGTTTAAGAGTATGTTAAGAGGTGATTACCTTTATGTTTTAGTAAAGTTGAATATTATTGTAAACCTATAAAACTAAAACGAGCAGAAAAATACGAAAATACGAAAATTTTACATGATGTAACGATAACATGGAGGATTATTCAATAAAACAGGAGATATTATCAAGTTTTGTTTATTCAAAATCAAATAAATGACATCCAAATGAAAAAAATAATAAACATTTTGAAAGAAATTATATAATAAAGGCTTTCAAGTTATTCTATACGTGATAAAACTTAAGTAATACTGAATTGTTTTCAAAAATATATCATTCATTATCATACCTTATCAGTTTAGTAGGTATCTAAAGTCTTTATTTAAGTTGAAGTTGTACTTAATATTTAAAATCTGAACACATTTGGCATAGCCTACACGTTTCAATTAAATCTAAAACTTAAATCAATCATGTTCAGCCTTAATACGAAAGTAAATTCTCTTATACAACAAGTTTGGCAGGCAAAAACTTATAAGATATTCATTAATAAATTCTGAAATTGACATAACACTTGAGCTTACTGATTCGCAGGGCTATGTCCGTTACCTTAGTTCTTCTACGTATCTCCTCGTTTCCAATTCGATCTCGTAGAGAAACACCGAGAATAGCCCTCTCCATTGCTCGTTGTGTGATTTTGAGCTTCTTTATGAGGCTCATAGTTAGAGACCACGTTTCGGACCCGTATGCCAACACACACTGGTAACACACACTGGTTGAAGACTTTCGTCTTCAGACACTGAGGTAATTGAGACGAGAAGACGCTCTTGCGCAGTTTCCCGAACGCTGACCAGCCTTTTTATTCCTGAAATCTGTCACCTAAAACCAAATTAATATTATAGTAAGTAATTAGTAGGGATATAGTTATTCTTTTGGTCCGATACGTTAATCGTCAGCATTTTAGCCGTGTAGATCTTATATATTTTGATTTGCTCACAATGCATTTTGTCCTCGTCCTTGGTAAGAAAATAATTAATATAAACATAATGCAATTTTACTACTCATGTAACATTTAAACATCAAGTAAATGATTATTGTATTCAAAATGCAATGGCCCTTTTAGGTAAAAATCACAAATAAATCTAGTAAAATTAAGACAAGTATTAACAAACTGTCATTTTACTAAAAACATACTTTATGCTCTAATTTTATTAACCATTTACTTTAATATTAATAAGACACTTTATATTAAAAAACCTTATCTTTTATAAACAATGGAATGAAATATGTTTAAAACATTACTATTAAATAAAAATGCTTGTGATATTATCAAAACAAACGGGATTTAAATAAAATCCAAAAAGTCACTTATATGCAAAAATATCACTACATAATACAAATAAAATGTCATTTATTTACAGAAGTGACGTTTTGGGTCCAATGATACGAAAAGTTTTATGGTTCGATGTCACTTATAAACAGAAGTGTCTTTATGTTTACAGCAAACAAATATCAAAATTGATAACAAAATGTACTTTTTAAATAGAAGTAACGTTATTATTCCAAGGAATATGTAAGCATATAAGTCATAACTTACCGTAGTGCCGCTCTGTCAACAACGCGCAAGATCATACTTCGGCTGTCAAGACACTACTGACCGGATGAGACGTTATATTTCAAGCAAACGGACCAATTACGCGAAATAACGTAACGTCCCCCCCGCCCTCAAAGCGATGTTTGTCACGCGATTATCACCGTTTTTACTGTGTATATAAAGTCGATTATCGCGGTTTTTTCTGTATATTTAAGTCGTTTTTATAAAATATTGCAAAAGTGACCCTTTGTTCCCAAAGGTGCGATTTAGTAACAAATAAATAATAATAATTCTTATTGTTAATCACTAGACAACATCGAATACAAACGATGCTTACTGTAGAAAAACATCTTCAAGAGTCGACGTACCGACGCTAATCGAGTCTATGCCTAACTCCTTTCTACTCTCTTCTATTTTTTGGAACAGTACCGGGAACATCTTGTGGTCGGCCACTGATATGTTATAGGTTACCGAGTGGTAGCTGATCTGCTTGATCACTACACTGGAGGCCACTGAGTTGAGGAAATCAGTGATGGCTGGCACGTTTGGCATCCCTTTCGTGGAGAAATTAAAACGGTAGCCACTACCTTTAGAAAAAAAAACACAATGGTTAGCAAATAAAAGAATGTGGATCTCTGTAGGTATGTTATCTGTCAAGGGCATACAACATCGAATCCTAGTTTTAGATGATTCAAACTTCAAAGTATGTTGCGTATGAATACATTTATATGGTTTATTTTTGTTTTTATAGTGTTTTGTCACCACACAAACTTAATAATATAAATTGCACTTGTAAAAAGCAACTGTGAATCTGTGACAGACGAGGAACATTTATATGGTTTAGAATGTTGTTTGTCACGCAATGACGTATCCCTAAGAGACCAAGAATTACGCGCGGTCGGACCGACAGCACGGTAGCTCAATTGGAAGAGCAGTTGGCCCGGTAAGCCAGAAAGATGCTGGTTCTGCGTGAGTAAGTCCTGCCCGTGCGCAACTTTTGGTTTCTTATTTCATCTTTATGGATACATTTGTTTGATTCGTGATATGTTCTGCACGCTCCAACATTTACTCATTTAATGCAAGTCACATTTAAATGGGTGTCCAATATTTATTCATTAATTAAAAATATAATATAAACTAACTTATGGCTCGCTTGAGGTACGCGGGCGTGGCATGGCACCGCAGTGTGCCATCATGTAGCGCCGCCACACGGTCGCCAAGCGCGTCTGCCTCTTCCATATAGTGTGTAGATAGCAGCAGTGTACGCGAACCACGCAGAGACTGTACAAAATAACAGGGAGAAGCAGCCAGGTTAGTCATGGTAGCCAATTTACCTTCAAAGTTTCCGCAAGAAAAAGACTGATTAGGAATTCAGCCTAGGTACTGGAGAGGCTTTTTGGCTCCTCTAAGCCAGATCTGCTTTCGAAGTGTAACATTTTTTTATGGCACAGAAAGCAAGGTCGTGGAAACAAATGCTATTAAACTATTGCTCGATGCCCAAGCTCGCTGGATTGCTGGCAAGCTTCATAAGACGTCAAGTCCTACGGCTTCACCCACGTAAATAGCGTATCTCACAAAATATCATTTTAAATTATAGCCTATGTGCTATTTCAATGTATAAACTATATTAATGTAAAGTTTTGTAAAAATCTAATTAAGTACTTTAGCGTGAAGGAGTAACAAACATACGTCCATCCTCACAAATTTTCACGCTTATAAAATTAAGTAAGAAGATAAGAAGTAAGATAACGTAAGACCTAAACTCACTAATAGTAGGTCCCACAACGCTCGTCTAGTCTCCACATCCAGGCCAGATGTTGGCTCATCCAGTAGCAGCACACTGGCCTGGCCTGCCAACGCACAGGCTAGCTGTACCCGCCTCTTCATACCGCCGGACAGTTCATAGGTGGCGTTGTCAGCCTTGTCACTTAGGTGCAGCTTTTCCAAGAGATCGAAGGATGATTTCCTGGCTTGTTTCACTGATCCGCTGTTTAGCTAAGGCGAAGAACGATTTAAAATTTATGATTAGGAATCTTTGATTTGAATTTTACGATGAATAGTATTACGTCATTAGTTTTTTTGCAGAAGATATTAACAAAATAACTGTCTTTGTTAGTTATGCGATGCCAGTGATAGTGTGAATAAATGCCTATAAACTGATCAGGTTTAAACTACTGAAACAAGTGGGTTACATCAAAAAACGATCAACAACATAAAGCACACAGAATTATTCATAGGAGAATCACTAATACAATAATGGATACTCAAATTAGCAGAGTTTCAGCTTATTCAGTAGGTTCGGCGTGCAACAGAGCTTGACTTAGCTGTACAGTGCTTATATAGGCTTGTTCCCACCATCACTGGCATGGCTGGCGGAAGTTGTGGTTGGGGTGAACGTGGCTGACAAGCGGCTGCTTGTCTATGGCTAGGCTAGATTGTCCAACTTGGCGAGCTCGGCGTTGGCTAGGCATTGCGTTGGTGGTGTCGGGTAGGCATCAGTCAGGCAAACTGATGCCTGATGCTTTGCGTCTGCTGACGAACGCAGACGTTCGCTTGGAAATTGCTTATACATTTATTTCTTCTTCTTCGAGTCGACTGGTAACAAATCATAATAATTTCGCCCAGTGTTGTGCAACGTTTATTTATTTGATGGTGGGTAATAATTTTGGACAAGCCATCGATACTTAAATAATAAAATAGATCGAGAATCATACACAAGAAAGCCGTTATATCGCACCAAGAATGTCAAAGCTTTGCAAAGGTATGAAATGGAGGAGAAAGGAGAATCTAGAATTAATCGCTGAGAGCACATTCCAATAAATAAAAAATAATGATTAAAAGAACATCTCACCAAAGCAAAAAACATGATGTGTTCGATCACCGAGAGGTTATCGAAAAAAATGTCTTGCTGTGGGCAGAAGCCAATGTGTTGTTGAGCCAACGTCTGCTCAGAGGTTATGTCTAGCCCGTTGATGAGCACTGTGCCTTTGGTCATTCGTGTCATACCTGCCCATGGAAAATGTGGATAAATATATGTTAGGTACCTTCTTCTTGACAAAACTATTATTTTACATCAAACATATACAGGAAGTCCCAAATAGATTCAAACATTGTCACTGTCGATAGGCTGTCTTTTACAACAATTTGATATGGTTTCGAGGGCAATGGCTATTATGTATTGACTGCCAAATCCAATCAAGTGACAGTGAAGATGCTTTTGCAGAAATAACTCCATTTCATCATAATCATCATCATTAACAGCCAAAAGACGTCCACTGCTGAACATAGGCCTCCCCAACGGTATTCTACAGCGACCGGTTGTGAGCGGTCTGCATCCAGAATTCATTTAATTCTTATCATTTCAATTATTCTTAGTTTAACTGCCTCGGTGGCGCAGCGGTTAGTTAGAGGGTCGCATATTAAAGCGACGGCTTTGCCTGTGCCTTGGAAAGCACGTAAAGCCGTTGGTCCTGCTCCTGATCTCCCTCCGGTTGTGCGTGTCAGATTGCTGTCACATATGAGTGTGAAAGAAAAGAGAGTGCACCTGTGTTGGATCACACGCTTGTGCACTATAATATGGCCCGTGCAGTCGGTTAGTCGGTGTGCTGGTCACACACGAAATCGGCTAATTTGATAAATCTATCTGTTCTACTATAAATATGTACATGGTTTGATAAATCTTACCGGCGATAACAGACATGAGAGTGCTCTTTCCAGCCCCGTTGTGTCCCAGCAAGATCGTGATTTCTTCTCTATACACGTCCAGGGATAGATTGTTTAGAGCGACGTGTAGATCATAGTTCTGTCAATTTATTCCCAAAAATTAAGAAAATAGTGATATTCAGAAGTTGATTTCATGCTACCTGGGTTAGTAATGTTTTGATTGATGATATATAAGCAGGGGCTTACGTACTTTGGAGACGTTGATGACTCGGACACCAACATCCAAATGTTGAGGTGGAATTTCAAAGTATTTAGAGTTCTGACCCGGTTCTATACTATGCTTTTGCTCGACCCTCTGTGGAACTTGCTTTATCCAGTAACTTTTCTGAGAAAAAAAAAGATTTATTTGATATAATTATGTTATGTTAATAACATGTTTCTTGTAGCTGATCTGAAATATGTATAGTTCTCGTAATTTCGAAATTTACTGGTGTGTGCCAACTTTGAAAGGGATGATTATACCATATTAACTTTAATTTGTGCAACGTTGAAGATCAAATGTAAGTGCTTTGTAGCTCTAGTATCCCACTAGGCCCACTCCCGTGGCCCCAGATACGTATTAATATGTAAACATACTAAGTTACCTTGAAAAGGAAATTCCATTTATGTTCAGATCCGTACATTCCAGGTATTACGTGATCTAAATACCAAAACAAAATGATACACACGAGTATCTGAATAACAAAGAAAATGTATGCTATGAATGCAGAGCCTGATGACTTGAAATGTGTTCTCATCATGGTTTTGTACGTCAAACCGGGACCTGAAATATATAAGAGACATCTTGGTTACAAATATGTCTACGTATTTTTATATTCTCGCTGGCAGCTATAGTCTATGGCAAGCGAAAACTGAACCCATTTTTTTTTGAAACAGCAAAATTAAACTTAAGCTATTTGCCCAGTACACTGAAATATACAATGACCGTACTAGGAATGTGTCCAACAAACGATTTGTGTCGCTATTAACAAGAACAAGAACGTGCAATCACTTCGACGACCTCGCGACAACTAAAATGAGTCGGTAACGGTATCGAAAAAACTTACGCGTTCGAATGAGACAGACACATAGCGACACAACTTGTCTCGTTCGCTCATTTAACGGTTACGAGTTGTGTCGTTCTGTCAGAAAATAAAGTAAAATTTTCTCATTCTTTGTGTATATGTAACTAAAAATCACCGGTTTTTTAGATGTGACGTCCTTCTTGCAAATGAGCGATATATGATCGTCATCTTGACAACTTTTAAGTGTTTCGAGAAATAAACAGAAATATGATTTCTTCCATACAAAAAAATATATACTTATTTTTTTACTACGATGTAGTCGTGGTAGGATGATATTTTTTTTTTGTCATATTAGTTGACTTAGTGTAAACCATCAGAAAAAATTTCAAGCTTTTAGCATCAATGTCCATTTTTTATTTATTTGGAACCACTGTGAGCCGATGCGTGGTGATAGGTGAGTACCACACCTATCCATTTCACCCCTATGTATATTATACAAATATTTAATTTCAGCTGAAATCGGTCGTTGAATGTGGCATATCAAAAATCTCTTAATTTCTCAATTTATATTTTTACCTTTGCATATCTTTATCAAATCTGATATTTAATGGTCCTCTATGTTTAAATAGAGCTCATTTGATGACAAGTCCATACATTTTGTACCTACTACTTTAACCACGACCACATAAGTAATGAGGGATCCAAACTTAAACTCGCATTGCTAATAAATTTCGTACTTTATTAACAACAAACAAACAAGAAACAATTAAAACTAAGACATGCATCATAAAAAAAAACTACATTTTCAATCATAATTTTCAAGAATAATATGACACTGTGCCCACTAGACCGTTCCGTCACCGACCAACATCGTTAGGTGCCATGCACGGAGCGTGTTTTACCGGTGCTGACACGCTCCGTGCATGACACGCTACGTTGCTAGACCATTGAGCATACGGGTTGTAACCGCGTATGATGACTGTTATTATAATATTAATATTATATGTCAATTCCACGTTTGGATGGTGTTGTCATACATCTTTTTTTCTTGCTGCCTGTGCCAAGTTCAGCTTAAGTTTGCTAGTTTCTACTATTTAAATATTAAGAACGTAAAAAATGCTAACCCAAATACTCTAGTTTAGATGCTTCTTTAAAAATCCAGGCCATCGGCGTAAAAGGCGTTAGCCCACTAGGGTAAACCATTAATTTTGATACAGTCAAGCCGTTCATAATATAGGCCGGCAGTGTCATTAAAATATATACAGAAGATACGGTTAGCGCGGTAGGGGGTGCTGTAAAAAAAGATATGATTAATTATTTTTTTTATTTTTTCGGCTAAATTTCAACAAAGTTTTTGTGATAGATCAGGTTTAGAATTTCTCAATAAATAAAGGTTATCATTGGTGGATGATACAAAAGAAACAATGACGTCTGTGCTACAGAATACGAATAATTACAATGTTAACATTTCCACTGCTAACCTAACTAGCTAAATTCAAAAATTGGCTTAGTTAGTGCGTTCCCTTTCCGAAAACAAATTATTGGCAGAACTGGCAGAACTGGATATTGGTATTTTCTAGTCATAAAACCTGAAAAGGTTTTATGAAAACTTGAAAAGGTTTTATGAATAGACGAGACCAATAGCTAAATTGCAATTAGTGCAGTGCCGCTACACTGCAGCTACTGCTGCGTATTTCAGATACATAAATATTTTTAATCTTGTAAGTATACCCCCTTATTCATAATAACTCAAACGGTATTTTAAACGTATTTTAGCTATTACACTGTTTTGTCACTTTTTGTCAAATGATGACAGCGCCAAAAAAGAACGAGACAAAACAGTGTAATAGCTAAAATAGGTTTTAAAGACCGTTCGAGTTATTATGAATAAGGGGGATAATGTATAATTTTTCGCATAAATTATTACATACAATGATTACCAATCACACATGAGTATAATACCTATTTTTTCCTACCAAAGTTAGAATTAGAATTTAAAGGGATTATTTATTAATGTAAAGAAAAAGATTTAAGTACACCTAATGAATACTTTTTATTATAAAAGACGATAAAGATAATGGAAGTAACATATTTTCAGGGTATCATAGGGGTTTCACAATACCGTTATTACATTTTTCACTAGGCATACTTTATTTTGCCACAAATTCTTTTGTAGTAGTAATAAAATTTATCAGTATTATTTTTCTTGTATTGTTGCTTTTCAACACCACATATCAGGTCAACCTTCCACCAGTTTTATTTCATAAATATATTAATAAAAAAATATATATATTAATAAAAAAATATATAAAAATATATATTTTTTAAGTATTTTATGTAACTATTTTGCTCTTCATTTACAACGCACAAAATACCCCTTCCTATAAACCCATAATTTCTTTACCCAAAGGTTGTCTGGAAGAGATCGCTTATAGCGATAAGACCGCCTAAATTGTACATTTCCTTTTAAAAAATTTGTAAATTCACTAATTTTGTGTGCAATAAAGAGTTATCTATATTATGCCTGCGCTCAGAAGATGCGCAGGTGTAGGTACATATACATAAATATAAATAAATACTTTTTTTGTAAATGTTTATAATAAAATCTAATTGTTTCACCCGCCATCCATAGATCTGGTGCTCGGAGGCCGCTGCCGGGGTACGCTCGCTTTGCTCGCTCGCCCTCGCGCGATGTCATGTCGTTACATTTACGCTTAGGTATTTATAATGTGGTAAAATAAATTTAAGTTAGTTGATATTATACCTTTGGCACGTTTTATCTTCATTATGTTTGAATGGTTTGAAAATCATTGCGAATCATAATTTATGCGAAAAATCTTTGTGCCGTTATGATTAAAAATTTTATGCAAAAGGTTTATGCCCTTTTATTAATATGGGTCAAAAGAGCAGTATGTTATTTCTTTATATTGCATTACGTATAGGACTTTGGACTTTTTCCTTTGAAGCCGGCTCACCTGCTTCGTCCGCCATTTTGATATATTTTTCGAAAGGTCGGCCATAGCTGAAACCTTCAAAAATCCATATGGTGGATCCACACAGCCCGGAAAATGCGACCGGCAACAATGCAAGAAAAATATATGTTTTTACATAATAAAGCATCGGAAAATAAAGTATGCCTAATAATTCATTTGAATGTCAAAAATGCAAAAAAAAAACATGTTACTGGACCCAAAATGGATCCGAAGCACATGCGATGTGCTCGTTGCGAGTTCGCGCAGTATTCAGGGCTACTAGCAACGACGTAGTTTGAGCGTTAGCATCTACCTACCTACTTCGCTTGGTGCACGCTGTACACTGCGGTATTAGAGCGCTTTCACATTTAGGCGACTTTAGCAGCGCAACGGTCGCGCGACAGTCGCGCGACAGTCGCGCTGCTGAAAATTACATACATAAATAGCGGAGCGGCGCGAGGCAGTGGAGCTGTTGTTTTTCATGCATGGCCATCCGCTGCTGCCGCGCTGCTGTTGCGCTACTGTCGCTCTAACATAAAGGTGCACTTACTGCGAAACAAGCCTTTACACCGCCATCATCTTTGGTGTGACTCAACGTAGAGTTTCTAAACAACTAGCGTTGGCTCACATACAAACAAACAACTATTCTATTGCTATGCCTTTGGTCTATTCTGGGCAATATATTATTTTACAAAATAAATATATTAAATATTTGATAGCACTCAATAAAAGATTTTAATAAGAAAATGCTTCACATATTTTTTACAGCTTATAAGTAGGTGCATACAATGAAAAGAAAAGGTTTGTTTTTCAAAAACCGAAACATGTATATTTAAGTTGCCTATGCCCTTTTGCTTGTATGGCGTCGATCCCCTGGCTACGTGGTGGATTATGGCTCAAACTACCTCATAATTGAGATAAGGCCTTTACCAAGCAGTAGGACTTTACAGGCTAATATATAATATGCCTATATTATTTCACAATCAATTATATCGTATAAATATGGACTTACCCCTTCTAGCCAAGAAACAAGTGACCAGTGCTGAGCATAACGAAAACACTAGGTGCAGGAACAGCGCTAGGATCAGAAGGAATGTATTGCTTTTCGCCAGCACAGGATTTGGCTCCAGCTTCATGAATAAAGTAGCGCCCACTATGTAGGAGAGTCCAGGGACAAAGACGTTGAGCCCGTGAGATAGCACCAACGTCCTTGATGACACGCCCATCAATTTCACGAGATCCTACGGTAAATTTTAATTTTATAAGACATGGCAACGGCATACATAGACAGCAATGTAACATATGATTAAGGTATTATTCTTCTACATTATGCCAATTATAGAAATAGAAATAGAAAAACGTTTATTGCTTTCATTACAGAAAAATTATGAAACACAAACGTGAGCAATCAAAAATAGCCCTAAGAAACCAAGTGGCGAGTGGCTCAGCTTGTGCTGATATGGGATGTGATCCCACTCAGCGCTGGTTTTCAGCCGGGTTTCAGTTTTCAATTATAGGTATACATCATTTGCTGGATAACTACAAAGTTACACTAGTGAAAAAAAAACAGAACACAAAAAACAGTTTTGTGACTTTAAAATAAACAATAATACAAGACGATATTTAATTGAGTTAATTTAGAAGAAAACATTTTAAAGGATAATATACATTACTTTGTCTCTTTCACAAACCTTCTCGTATAGAGAATATAAGTACTTACGTCTTTAAAAAAAAATAGGCCTTTAATGGTAAATATTTACACAGTAATTGAATGATTTAAACTTACATGGCCACTAACATAAGAATTTATTGTAACGAAAATAATAAGGTACATGGTAGCAATCAATTTACAATAAATTCTAACAACTATTTAAAATTGGAAATTACGACTACATTTCATTATCTCTTGCTATTGTTTTTATCTTAAATTACCTCAATTCCGCTTGCTTTTTCAACTAATAAACGCAACATAAACATGTAAAAAGCAGGTAATATTGATATGTTTGCGGCAAAAAATAATAAATCCCCTTTAATTTCATATCCCGCCAACCTACTTGCGTACTTCAAGTGGGGGAATTCCTGCAATTGAAAGGTCTGAAAAAAAAAAAATACTTGAAATAAGAAAAATTAAAGACGAGCAAACTTTAATTTACATATTTTATCTTCTTATATCTTATACTTATACATAAAATAAAGTAATGTTAGTTCCACCACGCATAACTCAAGAATGGATGAACCGATTTTCATGATTTTCACTTTTGGATTACCTTTGCTCTGAATAGGGAATAGGGGTGGAAACGAAGTTCATCGGGACCGCAAGTCCATTATACCAAAAGCGGCAAAAATAACAGTTTGTTATTGATGTCGCAGGCATCAAATCTTTGAGGGACTCAAAATACTTTTCAACGTTACGTTAACACACATATTTACACACCTGATTAACATTTTCCCCGGTCAACATCTGTATGTAACTGGTGTCTATAGCCCATTGGAGCTTCATAAAGGCCTCATACATTTTAGCTGGAAAATATAACAAAGGTTTAATGCTCAGCCTGGCATCAGTCTAGTCTATCACTCTGAAATCAAGTCACTGACGCCAGAATGATGAAAAAAATTTCACAGTTCATTTTTCTACTTAGCTGTCTGTCAGACAGTATTGGGACGTTGCGCACGTCTTCGGTGCGATTAGCAATGACATACTTTAGTCGACGTCGTAGTTGTAAATTTTGTATATTGTTAGAGAAATGTCAGAAATCCTCCAACGTTGTTTTTTGGTCACTGCAAGCGCTGTCATCCTCACCACCTACTTCGCACACAGCGAATAGCTAGCTTACACGAGCATTCTGACTAGACTGATGGAGCATTCATTGTTTCTTCAGACAACAGTTACGCACCGTTGTCTGAAGAAACATTATTTATTTATTTATTTAAATAATTTGTTTCAGGCAACAAAGGCCCATACAATATATACCTTAAAGACTAAATAAATATTTATAATAAAAACGCAAAAAAAAACACTATTTTGTTGGCGTAGTGTTCTGCAACTTGGTGTTAGAGATTATCAAATTAAAAATGTGACACTTCAATTAAAATTGAGCTTATCTGTAGAAGACCAACACTACAAAGATCTATATACATATAATAAGACTGTAAAAGATCGATTTCTGTACATTGAAGATTTTTATGAAAAATTGTTACAGGGGGTCTTAATTACCGTAATAGAAGCCAAAACAACAATTTTTAAAATTTTTGTCTGTCTGTCTGTCTGTCTGTCTGTTTGTCCGGGCTAATCTCAGAATCTACTGGACCGATTTTGATGGGGCTTTTTTTATTTGACTCAGCATCACTTGGAGAGTAAACTAGGATAGAAATAATCACGCCAATAGACTTAGGGGGTAGGCAGAAAATATATATATATAAAAGAAAGTCGTGTTTGTTACAACACTTATAACTTGAGAACGGCTGAACCGATTTGGCTGAAAGTTGGTGGGGTGGTAGCTTAGAATCAGTAAAAGCATATAGGATACTTTTTGTCCCGCTAGACGGGGCCGGGGCTGGGGTAGCACGGGACCGGGACGAAACGGTGGGGAGGTAGCTTAGTACCAGGAGAAGGACATAGGATACTTTTTATCCCGTTCGATGGGGCCGGAGCTAAGGCGGGACGGGGCCGAGGCGAAACAATTTAAAATAAATGTGGGTGGAAATGAATCTGTAAAGTGTTTTAATTCAATGTGTAGTGTTTCCTCCATATTGGTTTGTATAAATTAAATGAATATTTGGTACTTTATGGTACTTGCCAAAGTATAACAAAACAGTGCCATGAAAAAAATTATATTTAGATCCATTTTTTCCACACAACAAAGTAAAATGTTAGTAAAGTAGTAGTTTTTTTTGTGGCAAAGTAGTAGTTAAAAGTAAAGTAACCATATTATCCTATCAAACAAAGGAATTCCTAATCGAAATACAAATTGTGAACGTCCAAATAATCGGTATGGTCCTAATAATTGATCACCTTTGATGTACCTACTACTTGCTTCTTATTGTTGTAATATGGCCAATTTTAATGATAAGTGAGTACTAAAATGTACTATATAAATACTTTATATCTTGCGTACTTATAAGTACTTATACTTAAGTATCTTATTTGTAAAATCATAAGCCTATAAATTAAAAATTCTATCCAAAGTCACTATTCCACGCGGACGAAGTCGCGGGCACAGCTAGTCATTAAATATAGATAGACACATATTATAATAATATGTGTCGTAGTCTTTACAGACTCCATATTGAGCGGTGAGAAAGACTCTACATTGAGAGGTAGTGATGTGTTGGTTTTATTAAAAGTGATTAAAATCCTCCCAATTTGTGTGTGTGTGGTTTTAGGGTGTCAATTATAATTTTCTGCGCAATTAGTTGATACATATTGTGATTGGTCACCATCACCAAAATAAGCGGGAGCCTAAACTCTCTCGATGAATTTGTTTCGTTATATTCAGCGCATAAACTGAGTTTTGCGTCCAAAATGTCAATAAGGATATCCGACACGCCATTTTATCGTCAAGTGGAAGCGAGATTGTCATGGCACTGAAAGGATTTAGTAGTAAACCGGTTAAGTGCGTGTCGGACCCGCGCACTGAGGGTTCCGTGTCACCCTTAACTGAATTCAGGGTCCACTTACTTTCACTTAACGAAAACATCACAATATATTGCGACAGCAAAAATAACTTTGTTTTTCATAGTGTTTGTATGAAAGACAAAGTTATATTTGCGGTTGATAAAAATGTGCAAATCTCAAAAACTACTAGTTCGATCTCCTTCAAACCAATTTTCGTTGCAAGTTTTTGTTGAGATCTACATCATATATTTTTTCCAAAATTTTCACTTTCTTAGTTCAAAAGTTAGATGGGGGGGGGGGGGGGACGCCCATTTCACCACTTTGGAAGCGTCTATATCTCAAACCTTACACTTTTAGAAAAAATGGTTTTAGAAACCTCAACATCATTTTTAAAGACCTATCCATAGACACCATACGCATAGGTTTGAGTAAAAAAAAATATTTAGGTTTTAGTTTCATGTATGGGAGCCCCCCCTTAAATATTATTTTTTCTTACTTTTTGTATCTGAATCGGTAAGCGGTGAACAAAATACACCTACCTACCAAGTTTCAGCTATGTAATGCTTATAGTTTCAGAATAAAGTGGCTGTGACATACGGACGGACAGACAGACAGACAGACAGACAGACTTGACGAAACTATAAGGGTTCCGTTTTTTGCCATTCGCCTACGGAACCCTAAAAAAAATATGTACGCTGAATATAGTAAATTAAGTTAAAATGTGCTGGTTGCAAAGAATATTTTGGCATTTCTGAGGCATGATCATAATAATAACTAAAAAATCTAACCATAATCATGATGTGACGCTAAAACTCGCTCGTATTCATCGTCTTCTCTTGGAATAAACGTCTGAGCATCGGTCTGGAAAGGTGCCTTCATTCTTATAGAGTAGCTGAGGTCGTCAGGCCAACCAATTGGCGTCACGTTCTGAAATAAAAAAATTATAATAATAAAAAAAGTTCTTAAAATCTTTTTTTTGCAGTCGTGGTGTATTGCGATGAACATTTGTACCTGATTCATCGATGTATCTAAGTTTATATGTACCTATTTAAGTATGAATAGGAGACACCCCCTTCATGGTCGTTGTCTAGTATTTATAACGAAAGGAAGAACATTTCTTGCTTAGAATTCTTCGAAACCACAACAATAGGTGTGTTGTCTGGTGCATATTTATTTCTATTTATTATTTTATTTCGTTAATCTATATTTAATAAAACACAATTTACGGATAATTTCGCGATAATTTATTTGATTTTTCATCCCGGCGTTTCGAACACTTTACAGCGCTCGTGGTCACGGGGTAGACTAAGATGTTATTTGTCATTTACATAGTTTTGAAAAATATTAAACTACCATCATATAGATAGTGCCATCCACGAAGGCGCGCCCCACCACTCGTCCAAATTGTTTATAGTACATGTGTGCAAGCTTTTTCCAACATTTAATTGAATTTGGAACATCTTAATGACTAATTAATAGGGAAAGATGCTCTACTTGGATATAGTTTTTAAGTAGGTATGGTTAGTTACTAGAAAAGTAATATATTATTTTTAAACTGCACAAGCATCATTTTTACTATTGACGTAAACGAAAAACGTAAGAACGTTTTATAACATTTAAAAAAATGTTTAAAAACTTTCTTTATAAGAGAACCATCGGTCCACCGGGACTTCATACGCGTGAATTGTTTTTTTCTTTGTACACGTAGGTCCTAGCGTCATGTTTTATAGCCTTCCCCGATAAAGTACATCCCGGTAATATTATAAGTTACCACATGTTTTTTTTTTAAATTGTTTATGGTGTTTAAGTTACAATTATAATTCTTTCAGTAAAGGAGACGTTCGTATCCTGCCCCAGAGTCGTTTTATGTTTGAGTAACGAAAAACATTAAGAGACTTGACTATATCATTTTGCAAAAAATATATTGAATTTTTAATACAATATTGTTAATTTACTTTGCTTTTATCTAGCGGCATATAAATCTACAAAATAAATAGGACAACGAATGAATACAATTTCCTGTCCCCAACAATTGCTGTGTTTGGCAGAAAACAGCGGTTTAGAGCACTTATTAGCAAACTGACGACCGCTTAACGAAATGGCATATTGTGTCATACTGTGTCATAGAACTGGCAGTTAGTTAAATAAGTAAGCGCTCGCAATCGCTATTTTAATCAGTCAGGTATCAAACGACTGCCGGGAGTCGCATAATAATGGAATTTCTATTGTGTCTCGTTCACACATACTTGACGAGTTAAGAAGGAAAATGACGTTTGCCTCCCATAGGTACTAACCTTTAAACCTACCAACCTCTTCCTAAAACTTGAAAAAAAAACTGTGACAAGGAACTTCTTTTCGTTGGCTATTGTTTGCGTCATCGTAATTTTCACGCGTTACGCACCCTAGCGGGGCAGTTTTCTATGTTTTAGTTTTCGTGGCCTAGATTGCGGGTTTTCGACACAGATGGCGCTATGATCTAGAAAGACCTGTGCAAGAGATTGACCCCACACATTTTATTTCGTTTTATGTGAAAACCCCGCTATTTACGGCTTATATTACTTTATATTATTTTAAAAGGCGAAGAAACGAACCCATAAAATTAGTTTTGGTCGTGACGCATGGATTTTTACTTTTGGGGCAAGCAATGTATGGCGGGTCGACCGTGTCCTTTAATAATGACAGTAGATTATACCAGGTTTATTTTTTAGTACAACACACTGGGTTTTCCTTGACATTTTAAAAATAATTTAAGCAGAGCCACTTTCGTGACGAGACTGACTATTTGAATGACGGCCGGCTCGCAACTGACACGCGTGTCTCCCCCCGCGCCCCGCACCTTCCTCAATCAAAAAAAGAGTGGGGCGCGCCTTCGTGGATGGCTATATCTACCTCGTGTGTTCATAAGTTTTGAGACGAAAATAAAGAGGCATAACTTTTTAAATAATTAACTTATATTTCTAAAATTTACAGTGAACACTTAGTAGATAATAATCAACAATAAAATATATCTTTTATTCAAAATGTCCACCCTTGTTTTTAATACAGGCCCTTAGACGATTTGGCCAATCATCAATGGCGGCACGAATCTTTTCTAGCGGGATTCGCTTTGCTTCTCGAACAAGAGCTCGCTTCAGTGACTCCAAGTTTGGGTGGGACTTCTGGCAGGCCCTGAGCTCTAACTCAGTCCATAGAGAATAATCCAGCGGGTTGAGGTCGGGGCTGGAGGAGGGCCATTCGTTCGCCGCGATGAAGCCGGCACATTTTCCCTCAACCAAGCTTGGTGGTTTTT
Organism: Pyrausta aurata; assembly: GCA_963584085.1. NCBI lineage: Eukaryota > Metazoa > Arthropoda > Insecta > Lepidoptera > Crambidae > Pyrausta > Pyrausta aurata. The sequence continues at coordinate 2,026,216 of OY757270.1, forward strand.
GCTTTATGGGATGGTGCTGAGTCTTGCTGGAAAACCCAAAATTTGTTGTTAAATAAAGTATGAGATAGGGGTTTCACAACAGGCTCTAAGATGTCATTTTGATATTTCTTGGCTTTCACTTTGACGCCTTGTTGACAGAAATGGAGCGGAGTGACACCTTCATACAAACTCCCCACCATACCATCACACTTGCCGGATGATGAGTACGCGAGACATTCCGTGCTGAAGCTGGGACATCCTTGCTACTTTTGGCATAGACTTTATTGTTTTGTCGGTTGAACTTTTCTTCGACATTAAAAAAAATTCTCATCGGTGAACAGTATCTTCCTCGCATTGTGTCTCCTAAGCAGTAATGGACAACGTTCGCGTCGCAATTTACGAAGCCGATCGTTTAAAAAGTGAATTTTTCTACGGCTATACGCCTTTACCTTAAGATCATATTTCAGTATTCTGTTGACTGAAACGCGCGAAATTTTAGTCTGCAGAGCAATTTTTTTCTGAGTGCGACATGGATTTCGGCAAAGTCGCTCTCGGATGATTTTGATGTTCGCAGGCGTCCTTACAGAGCGTGGCCGACCACTCCTTTGGCGATCTTGCAAGGAACTTGTCTCATTGTATCGTTTGATAGTGTAATACACGAAGTTACGGCTTACGCCAAAAGTTTTCACCTCACGGAAAATCTCCATTGATTTTTTTCCCGCCTTAAATAGCGATATCACGGTCGCACGCAATCCTTTAGTCCCCTCCATCACGATAAAATTGACAGAAATAAATTTGAAAGTCAAAGGTATTAAAAGTAAACATTCCAAATTCAAAATTGGAAAAAGAATTAAATAGCAGCCAGTAATATTTAATTTATTTTTTTAACTACCAAGTTTGTCTCAAAACTTATGAACACACGAGGTATACTAATAATTAATTTACGTTCCTATCCACGTAGAAAGAGCTAACCGTGTCTTGAGATCATGCAGTGAGTGGTCTGGCTTGGGTCTTCGAGAGAACCGGATCCCATGCTGGCGGAATTTTCCAACCATCTTCTCTGTTGAAATTTGGATGTTTTCTAATTTCTATGGCTTCACGTAACATACGAGGAACGAACCGACGTTCTTTTGAAAGTATTTTGGGTTGGTCAAAACGTATGAAGTGGTTGGGTTTGTCTAAAGCATGTTCACACACTGCAGATTTCATGTTCCGTCTATGTTTTACGTCAGCAATATGTTTTTTTATCCGTACGCCAGCGTATCGCAAATCGCGAGTGATTAAAAAATAGGGCCTCTGATCTTAATTATCAACTGAAATTCGTATATAACACTTACATGAAACACAACCACAGCCTCGTCGGGGCCCATACTTCTTGTGTATTTGAAAACGGCTTCCGATGCGCGCTGGAATGCATAATATCCATGCTGTTTTCGACCTGCAGAGTACAACGTTCAAATTATTATTTTACTAACGACAACAAAACGTGGTAAATTGGTTAGCGGTTTTATTCTGGTCGGGTCGATATAGAAATCATAATTTTCTTTATTCTTTCGAGTTCGGGTGTTATGGTTGCCAGCATTGTTACTGTTTTCCATAACACAAGTGTTTGAGGCTACTTTACTACTCTATAGATAGTGCCATCCACGAAGGCGCGCCCCACTCTTTTTTTGATTGAGAAAGGCGCGGGGTGCGGGGGATGACACGCGCGTCAGTTGCGAGCCGGCCGTCATTCAAAAATTCAGACTCGTCACGAAAGTGGCTCTACTTAAATTATTTTTAAAATGTCAAGGAAACCCCAGTGTCTTGTACTAAAAAATTAAGCTGGTATAATTTACTGTCATTATTAAATTTACTCAAAGAATTGTAATGGTAACTTAAACACCATAAACAATTTTAAATAAAAAAAACATGTGGTACTTATAATATTACCGGGATGTACTTTATCGGGGAAGACTATAAAACATCACGCTAGGATCTACGTGTACGAAGAAAAAACAATTCACGCGTACGAAGTCCCGGTGGACCGATAGTTCTCTTATAAAGAAACTTTAAAAAAAAAAAATAAATGTTATAAAACGTTCTTACGTATAATTCGTTTACGTCAATAGTAAAAATGTTACACGTGCAATTTAAAAAAATATTACTCTTCTAATAACTAACCATACCTACTTAAAACTAACTAAAGCATCTTTCCCTATGAGTGTATTTTTTGTAGTGTGCTTGTCATTCATAAGTCATCAAGATGTTCCAAATTCAATTCAAATGTTGGAAAAAGCTTGCACACATGTACTATAAACGATTTGGACGAGTGGTGGGGCACGCCTTCGTGGATGGCACTATCTATACTTTTGCATCACTCGCGTCGATATGGCGTGTGATTTGCCTTCATGAATGTTCGATTTTCGAATGGAAATCTGTTAAAATAAGACTTTTTGTAGTGTTTTACAAGATACTTCAATTATGTAACTATTGTCACTTATGTTGTGATCTGGGGCCCTATTTTTGACTAAATTTATCGTTATTTACGTTGTATTTTAATTGATTTTCAAACGAAAATCACTCGTTATATTGACGAGAGTTGTTCAAAAATAGGCCCCCAGGGCAATGAAAGGTGTCTGTTTATTTATTGAAATACATACAGGTGCATTCAATGTATTAGTAAATAGCAAATACATAGATTCACAAGCAGTGGAAAATATACCATCAATTTTCGACATAAGCACTCTTACCTCGCAATGACTTCAAATGTTTAAGATCCAGTTTCTCCCCGACCAAGCTCATTAAGGCATTCGTGAAGGCTGTTTCAGGGGTGTAAAGCACGCATGGCGGCCCGTGAGTGTCATTTATGGATTTTGTTTCCTACAAAAAAGTACAGTTACGTGAAAGAACTCTGTTAACTAAGTATTTCCGTTGTTAATAAAAAAAAATATTCTTGTTTTTCATGAAATTCCTAATGCATATCAATTGATACTTATTTTGAAAAAAAAACATATATTAATTCAATCGACATTTAAAAACTAAAAGTAGGTAGTCAATAATATATACATACACCCAGTATGTAATATTAACACGTTCCGGGACACTACTTCAGACACAATAAATGTTTTATTGTTTTCACGCCTGTAGGCGGGCACTGTCCCGGAACGTGTTAATAAACATTGTTCGTCTACTTATTCTTATGAACTGTGAATTGATGTAAATACAATGAAAATATTCTGCCATTAAGCGCACGAACTCGGTCTTACGAGCGGACTTAGAATTGCGAAGCTTATTTTTAAATGATGAATTCTTTTTAACGGTCTTTATTTCTATCATAGTCTTCATTTATATCACAACATGTAATTTTAAAGTATGTATAAATAAGTTCCTCATGTTTCACCTCTATGTATAAATCCTTTAAACTTACCGGTGTCTCTTCTCCAATTAATGAATCGACATCAACGTAAGGCGTAGGCATTGGTGGGAACAGCTGTTCCTTCAGAGAGTATATAAGAAGAAACGGTAAAATTGGAAAGAAGAACTCTACGAACGTTGATACGTATTCCCTTTTTCTGACTAAGATATGCTTCCACATAAGAACTCTAAAGGTCCTGAAACGCATCTCTGGAACACAGGGCTTATGTTTCTTCAGGAAATACAAAGCAACGCGTGAAAATATTCTATGTTCAAAAAATAGCAAACGTTACGCACATCTGTAATTCTTGTTTAATGACACAAAAGCTCGATGATTTCAAAAGATTTGTAAAAATTTTAGCATAATCCAAGCATAAACATCTGATCACACTCTAATGCAATTTGTCAAATACTGTCATGTCAGGTGACACTTTCTGATGGAGGAATAGATATAATAAAATACAATGGGAATAAAAAGAAAAATATACTGTCATCAAAATCTCATGTATTCCTCTATGATCTAACTAACTATAAGATAGCCATGCCAAAATAAAAATAATTTAATCTAACTGTTTGCCTATTTTCAATCACCACTGTGGACGGTGGAAAAATACAGAATTTAGCTATCTATTAAGGTTCGATTACACCAACAATAAATCATAGCTATAACAATAATCCATAAACTTTTTGTAAACGATAGTTACCATCCGATGTATATAATAATAATTCTCCTACCGATTTTTGGTAATGGCGGCCCCTCGCAACAGAGGTAGGCCAAGTACGCAGGAGATTTATAGTGCCCAGATATTATGTGCGCAATACACAAGTGCACTCTGTTCCTTCACTCTCATTCATTCGGTGAGACGGCTCCGACATGATCGATGATCAGGCGCAGGACTAATATTATGGCTTAACGTGCTTTCCGTGGCACTGGGTTGTCATCACTATAATCTTCGATATACATAGTTAAAGTATGTAGGGAGGAAATTCGAAGTTGGTGGATTTATTATTAGAATGTAAGAAGAGAATAAAAATATCATTTCGACATAACAATTTTAATACAAAATAATTTACACGAACAATAAATTTCAGTCTCGTTTTGTATTATTTTGGCCCTATAATTATACTACAACCATTTACTATACTTATACATTTTTATATAGATGACAGTTTATTTAGGTACCTAAGAATCAGCTGCATCATTTATTTTTACATAACAAACGACAAATAGGTACTGTGAAAAGCCATTCAGAAATCATGAGTAACGCTTAAAGTTATGGTTAATTTGGTACAGATTGTGCAACCGAGCCTAAGTCATGTCATGGGTAAATAAAGTAATAAAATTAGCAAATAATTCATTTTGTTTTGGTTTGTACGACGTCTATTTGCTAGTTTAATTGTAATAACGATGCTAGCATCGATGTATGACATTGTATTGATTAAAAATATAATGTAAATATCACACTAATTACAAAACCATTAGCCAAATCCAAACATCACAGACACAAATCACCGTAATTAAAGCTTAATTATTCTATAAAATGACTTTATTTAAATGTTGAGATGTAAGCCATTACAACATTAAACAATTAGCTATTAATATTATTTAATCAATATTAGGAATACTCCAATAAGTTGATGAATATCCGGGAAAGATATTATAAACGTAAACATTGGTGATAATGTTTTAGTACTCTGTGTCACATAAAGCACATAACAACGCAATTTTACTGTCAAAGTAACAGTTTAACCAACTTTCCAGCACCACTATCGTATCGCTACGATGATACCACAAGACATATTTATTCTAGATCTATTCTAGATCTTCGATCTGTACGGCAAAAGCCTCCACTGTGACTGGATCATCTCCTTGTTGTTTTCCAAAGACCGCAGTTTGCTGATATCTGTAAATTAAAGTCACTTGTAAGAACTCTGCGAAACCAGACATTACTGGCTTTAGTAACCAGGATTTATGTCGCAGTTGTACTGTAAAATAAACACGCTGGTTTACAAAAAGGCTAGCTGGATTCTAAAACACCACTGTTTTTAATTGTCTTTGACACTGTCTTTGAGTTTAGCCAGCAATTTTTTACGAACTGCCTTCTGTGCTAACTACCGACTCTATAACATCTTGCTTCTAATTTCGGTCTTAGCCATTGCGTTGGCTTCTGATTGTGATGTTGGCAAGAGTGGCAGGAACGAACATAATAGATAACCTTTTGCAGACACAGCTGAGCAACCATTTATTAACCTGTAGCTTAGCGTTCTACGACGCAAGGTAAACACTTATATCCTCGAAGCTACTAATCACTCTATTACCGGATATAGCAAGTCTTTTAAAGTTGGTCATGGATGAATCATCCCAAAATCGTTTAGTTGGGCATATAAAATAGACTCTAACCTTTTTCCAAAGCGAAGTTGTGGAGCAAGCTCTTGAAAGCTTTAGCCGGTACTGCCATGTTGATGTACGGGTAGCAAGCGCCCGTCTGTGTCTTGGCGTTGCTGACGATGATGCCCAGGACTTCTATGAGGGAACTGCTCTTGGTTAGCCGGTATATAGGGCCTCCGCTGTGGAAGAATCAATGTTCGAATTTGTGCAGGTAGGTAGGAAACTATGAGAAGGAGTGGAGTATAAATGGACAATAAATATAAAGAAATCGCCACATGCAATCTCCTTACGGCCACGTAATTAGGTTGCCAAGGTTTTCTCCTAAGTTTAACAGCTTGAATTAGGTTGCATTAAGGCTGATAAGCCCTTATCATGGAATGTTAATGTCGTTATGCTAACTATATTATTCGATTACATTCATATGTGATACGAGTCGACAAATACGAATAGTAAGCTTTTGGTAAACAATTTTGGTATTCAATGTAAATGAATCCTCTTTGAATAGTTAAAATATCTTTCTTCGTTTATTTTTTTCATAATGTCTATATTATCAGTACTCTCTCCATATCTATGAAGTCTTTATACATATAGTTAGTATAAAATGCCTTTATTCACCTGAACCCAGACTGCACGCAGCAAGAAGTCTGCAGCATCGAAGGAGAGACGTTGTTGACATGTCCTGACGTTACTGTTGGCTTCAAATCATCCAAGTTACCCTCGTTATAGTAAGGGTACCCGGCTGCTAACACCGATTCGCCTGTGAAAGATCATGAAGAATACAAACTGGTTATTGGCTTATAACGGCAAAGCTAGCAAGCCATAGTTTATAGTCTACTGCTTTACATTTTATTCGGAAAGCGTATAAAAAGCCACCGTACTTACTAAAAGCATAAATTAATATTTTTTTGATATATGAAAATAATTAAAACTCTTCTACCAAAATCGATGACTGCAAAGATGTTAAGAGACCAGCCAAGTACAGAAGAAGGCTAATGATATTGTGAAATGGATACAAGGAAATAAGACAATATTTATAATCATATTATTGTTAGACTGAACTGTACTATAGTAAACGGCCGCCAGATATTGTGGTTCTGCGAACGTGTTGAATAAGCAGTAGGATAACTAGAATGTAGTGGGGAGGGATATAATTACCTGCCTAAACAGCTATGTATATAGCACCTCACCTTTTTCAGCCAGGTCTTCGGCAAAGACAGCAGGCGTGAGGTGCTTCCAATGCTGAGGGTTGGTGAAGAGGAGGGCCAGGTCGTATGGCTTGTCGTCTGCCGTCTTGTACCTGACTATGGCTGTCTCTTTCACGCCTCGGCAGTAGAGAGACACTTTGTGGCTCGCGTACTATGGAAATGGAATAAGAAAGAATTACATATAATTGAAAATCAAGTAATCAAGAAGTTTTATTTCAGCATGCCTGTGTTAGTTTTAATTCAAATAAAATTACTATACTATAATGAAGATAAAAAACATTAACTTTGTCTAGAAGACGAATTATAGTTGGCAATTAGGATGTGTACAACTTTCCTTAGATTATTACAACACTTCAATCTCATCAACATAATCGTTGCAATAAATAATTGTAAACACTCTATTGCTTCAGAACAATGCATCACTATTAATCCAAATGTGTTATTTACAACTGTTTGTTTTCCAAATAAAGATAAATAAATAAATATCACAATCTAACTAGCCAACATAAACATCATCAAAAAAATTACATCGCATTCTAGCTCATAATAAACACACGACCCTTTGCCCACTTATACCAGACTTACATTTTTGACGACGTGTGCGCAGGTCAGTATGTATCCGGATCCGACATACACTCCAGCACCCCACGCCATGCCACAGCGAACCAAGACTGTGGTGCTATCGATGCGCTCTGGTGATAAATGTTATCAACTTAGTAACATAAAATAATAACATCACCACACCCTCTCCTTAAATTCTTTAAATGGAAGACGGCCACGCGGTGGACCCAGAAAACGATGACGTGAAAATAGGGTAGGGAGGCCTTTGCCTTGCAGTGGGACACTTCAGCTTATATTTTAAAAAAAACACCCTCTCCTGATGCTGAGCCGTAGCGGGGTCTCATTTTAGTTACAGCAGCTTGCAATAAATGATCCGTATTAGCATGACGTTATAGTAGTGATTACTTACTCAGTGCGTATTAGGCAGGATCTTAAAATTAAACCTATCTAGTCAGATACAGAACAAGGTTCAAGCAGATACCAGAAATTAAAATAAGCTAAGCTTATTAATCTGTGTCTGATGCCGGTGATGTAGAAAGGGTTATAGAAAGGGTTACATGGCCCTTTATTTTACAGTCTTCTTATTTTCATTGAAGAGAAGATAAGATACGACAAGAGGCAGCTTCGACACATCGCATCATCAAGACAGTGGCTTTGCTGAAGACTAAATCTAGACAAACCATCTTACTACCATTGACATACCAAGTATCTCAGCGTGAGGAGGCGACGGCAGCGCCCTCATGACCTTCGGCGGAGGTACCCTCAGTTTAGCCGACAGCACCGACACAAGTGGTGCAGCCAGCGTCAGCCCCACCCACTCGCCACGCCACCACGACACGCTGCATACCACGCAGCCGACCAGCTCTTTCCTGAAGACACAAATAAGTAGGGTATGTTGCAAAGTTACATAAATGTCAACGTGGAGATGTGGCTTGGACGAATAAACCACTGGACGCGCAATGACAGGAAATTTCGCTTGTTCCCCCTCGGCAACGAATTGGGCATTTTAGCCTCAATTTCATGTGACGTCTTGTCAGTACGGTGACAGAACTCGGTGAGAAACATTGCAGAAAAACCGGTTAAGTGCGTGTCGGACCCGCGCACTGAGGGTTCCGTGCCACCCTTAACTGAATTCAGGGTTCACTTACTTTCACTTAACGAAAACATCACAATATATTGTGACAGCAAAAATAACTTTGTTTTTCATAGTGTTTGTATGAAAGACAAAGTTATATTTGCGGTTGATAAAAATGTGCAATATCTCAAAAACTAATGGTTCGATCTCCTTCAAACCAATTTTCGTTGCAAGTTTTTGTTGAGATCTACATCATATATTTTTTTCAAAATTTTCACTTTCTTAGTTCAAAAGTTAGATGGGGGGGGACGCCCATTTTACCACTTTGGAAGCGTCTATACCTCAAACCTTACACTTTTAGAAAAAATGGTTTTAGAAACCTCAACATAATTTTCAAATACCTATCCATAGACACCCCACGCGCATAGGTTTGAGTAAAAAATAGAGATGTGCCGACTATGACTTTGGCCGACTAGCCGACTAGCCGACTAGTCGGCAGCAAAATGGCCGACTAGTCGGCCGACTAGTCGGCCAGGCCGATCATTACTTTCGGTAAAATCCGGGTGACGACGATTTTTTTTTATATTACAAGATTCACAGGTCTTGTTATTTATTAGTTATTATGTTACCGTGTAACTAAACTTACAGCCAATAACGAATCTACATTTTAATTTTCAAATTGTATACATCGACAATCATAAGCAAATAAGTAAGTGGGTTCTCCTCACACTGTGTGTTTAATGAAATAAAGAATATATAACGTTCAATTACTAAACTAACACAGTGCAAATAATTGAATTAATAGTGAAATTAACTAAATAAGATTGTTTGCGTCATGTCGAAAAAGAAATCACGCATTTGGTTTTTTTTTTTGACGAATTGGAGGGAGATGAAATGAAATGAAAATTTATTTGCATAAAACATATAGCATTTGATAGCAGTAAAGTGAAGTGCAATCAGTGTCAAGCAGTTATTTCTCGTGGTGGTCAGGGGAAAAAGGCAAATACTACGAGCAAACATTCACAACTGATGCTTCAACTAGGTTCTTATTAATCCTTATTAATTTCGAGATTGAATAACTTTGGGATGTCAAAGGAAGAGTTCCTATTTTTTATGTTATAATTGAACCTACTTAATACCAAGGATTATTTGCTTTAACCTATATTTTGTTATTTTATAAAAGACTAAAGGAAGAGTTCCTATTTAAATTTTCTACCAATTATTAAATTGTATTGTAAACTGAAACTGTTATTCTTATAATAACAAGAGTAAAGATACAATTTCATTTCAATCACTCAATTTTTTAAGCATATTAACATGAGTCAGAAGCGGGCCGACTAGTCGGCGAAATTAGCCGACTAATCGCAGACTAGTCGCTGACTACAAAAATGGCCGACTAGTCGGCTTTACCGACTAGTCGGCGACTAGTCGGTACATCTCTAGTAAAAAAATTTTTTTTGGTTTTAGTTTCATGTATGGGAGCCCCCCCTTAAATATTATTTTTTCTTACTTTTTGTATCTGAATCGGAAAGCGGTGAACAAAATACACCTACCTACCAAGTTTCAGCTATGTGCTGCTTATAGTTTCAGAATAAAGTGGCTGTGACATACGGACGGACAGACAGACAGACAGACAGACAGACAGACAGACTTGACGAAACTATAAGGGTTCCGTTTTTTGCCATTCGGCTACGGAACCCTAAAAAATGGGTAAATGTGCCGTATTTTTGTGTAAAAATTATAGCGGCACGACAAAAAATATTTCTTTTCATTCGTAAGTAACTTTGTATCCCAGTAAAGCTGTTAATTTTTCTTAAAATAGTAAAATGTGTTTTCCTAGAGAAAAGTTACATTGCTAATTAAAAAAGTTGTGGTCAGTTACTGCAAAATCAACAAGATGACGCATACTTCATTTGGTAGGATTATCGTACGTTCACCATTCGTTTCCTTGTCAATTTAGTTTTAATTGTGCTTGACAATTGTCGATAATCATATCGATAAACGTACTCATAAATTAATAATATAAAATAAAATAATACATCTGTAAAATGATTAACTCTAAAGTAGATTAAAGTAATCCTAAAAATACAACAGTTTTCTTTAATATTTTAAACTTCATATTTTATTACAATACATCCTATTAATAATATTTCAGATTTCCTGTAGATCCAATAAGAAAAAAGTGGGTCGAAGCCGTCAGAAGAGAGGCAAAATGAATACCATTAATAATACCATTTTTACCTTTTATATAAGTGAAAGTTGCATAGAATCCCTTGAAATTGTGAAGTTTAGTTTGAAGTGTAAGCTCATTTTCTGCTAGATTATACCATTAGAGGATTTTATTATACCATTGGAGGACTTACGGCCTGTTTCACAATGTCTTAGGAAGTTCTAGTTAGTGTTACTTGCCAGACCGTTTATAAACATATTCTATGTTTCAATTATTCGTTTAATGGTTTGTGCTAATTTCAACATGCCCATAATTATGTTATTATATAATATTTTGTTACTAAAAATAAAATAAAAATATTTTGCATAAGATTCGTTCATTCATTCGTTCAACACATATCGATAGAATAATATCGACACTTCCACGCACTAAATGTCAATTACTGACAAGACAAACTCCCCCCGCCCCGCAAAAATTGGTTGATGATGTTTTCATACATTCGCTCTTGCGTTTCATATCCAGTGGTTTATTCATCCAAGAGATGTGGCAATGCACATGACAACTCAACTCGGCTCCGCATCGGCTAGATGGCGCTGACAGCCTAACTCTATACAATATCCGGATCTTCATACAATCCTGAACCGCGATAGGTTAGTTTTCTATCTGACTAACTATACCTATAGAGGTATATACGAGTAGAACACCCAAACGGTATTCCATTGGACTATAGTCCCCGACCAATAACACTTCGGTCGGCAGCAAGCGCTTCCCTTTTCCCTTTTCCTTCCTGATTCTTTGCGCCAAAGAGACATCAAAACTTCTCATCAATTAGCTTCTTATATGTATATTTTAGTAAGTTCTCGAGTCTAGTTAAGGGAGTAGAGTTTTAGCCTAGAGATCTGGGAGGTTCAAAGAACTTTTAACGTTAATGGTACTATCGAAGTCACCGCCACCCAACCACCTTAGCACCTAAAATTGATAGCACCGCGAGTCGACTTTTGTTTAAAGTGACGCCCGTTCTTGTGTCGTGTGTGCCAGCAATTTTCGTTTAGAAGTGGTAAGCAGAGACTGATCGTACATTGATACTATCTACCTATGTACTCTCATGTTGTGTTAGTTCTGTGTGAGGGCATTGACGAAATCTCTAGTGCATTTCATGTAAGATCGTAAGGATAGTCCGGTTACGCAGCTACCAGACAGACAGATGCACTATGATGATGTCTTAGTTTTATTTTTTTCTTGATGAACTTATCTTATTTGGATGAATCAGTAGTCTAAATGACAGAGTTACTCACGTGGGTCCTTCTGTGAAGACGGGCCCACCTTCGGAACCCAGAGCTGTGCCCGCATCAGTCAATAGGAGAGACGGCTTCTTCCCCACGATGCCACAGATAGAACCCCTTGTTACAGCGTTCAGGAATACCTGTGTAATGACAACTGAAAGTAGTTTTGTGACTTGCATTTTTACATAATAAAGACATTTTTTTTATGGTTTAGATCGTTTTTTAACACTCACAGTGTCATATTTGTATTCATAAAAGATGAATTAAGAAACCATAGCGCTTTAGCTTTTGGCTAAAGCGCTATGGTTTCATCAATGTGTGTGATGTTTTCCACTGAAAACATCACACACATTGATTTGATCCCAAAGTAGCGATAAAACACTTGTTTCATGTAAATCAGAAAATCAGAGACCCAGAGACAATATCTATACTATTGTCATAATGCCGCCATTTTGAAGACCGAGAAGCAGCCCACTCGACCGGTTCCTATATAAGCGAGCGCGCCCCTGCACCGCCCTCATTTTGCTCCTGGTCGTCGTAGCGTTAACATCTCTTGCGCATAATTATTTCGTGGTCCCTTTGTTCTAATTTACCTATTGTTCCTTTAAAATCAATAACTGTAAAATCCAATTTGTAAGTTTGTTTCCTAGTGAAGTAAAATTATTAAGATGTTGTATTTTGTTTAAATAAATAACCTGTTCCTTGTGTTAGTTTTTATTTTTTTTAATCAATTTTGCTAGTTAACGCTAAAATCAGAAGTGGGATAGGCTCCATAGCCTGCTTTCGCTCTGGTTTATAGCCACCTGTAGATTCTTGCTTTTTTCTATAATTGCTACTTTGCGCTAACGACGACTAGGTTTTAATTACTCATTGAACCATGGCCAATCGTTCTACCACTGGCAATAGAGGTAGAAACAGGCTTGTTCATGACAATAACTTGCAAGACCAACTGGGTGCTATTCTGGCGCGTTTAAATGCGCTGGAAAACAGCAACCAACCAGCCGTGTGCCCCTTGCCACCGGCGCCCGAGGAGCGCGCGATCGTGGCGAACACCGGAGCAACTCCATTGACACCGCGGGAGCCGCCGCCGCTGTCGAACTCCAGTGCCATGGACGACTCGTCTGCAAGTACAGTAACGTCCTTGGACCCCACTGATCGCCTCATCGGAGCCCTAACAGCATTGACTAAGGTTAGATCCACCCATTTTTATATTTCGAATTTTGACCCCAGCTTGCACGACATTGATTCTTGGTGCGAAGAGGTTGAACGAGCCCGTAGCATAAATAACTGGGACGATAATGAATGTTTGTCGCGAATCGCGAACTGCCTTAAAGGCGACGCTCGTAGTTGGCTGGACGATTGGGTCACCAACGATCGCACTTGGTCTAATTTTAAAAATGAATTTAAACCTCTCTGCTCACGAAGAATCGATGTTGCAAATATCCTGTACGATGTGATGTGTACTAATTCAAATAATTACGCCACCTACGCAGACTATGCGAGGCGGTCATTGCTGCGCTTAAATATCGTCAAAGGTCTTAGCGACGAATTAATTACTGCTATTATCATACGTGGGTTAACAGATCCCCAGATTCGCGCTGCTGCGACAAATGCCCATTTAAAATCTAAAGAGCTGATCGAATTTCTGTCTATTTACACAAAACCAAACGCGGGTAGGTCAATTACCTTCTTGAAACCGCAGCAAAACAAGACTTTCGATAGGAATTCACGAAAACGCGTTCATACAAGTAGTAACCGTTTATCTAACCGAGAACTTAAGTGCTATTCTTGCGGTTCAAACGAACACTTGCAACGTTCCTGTCCCAAGCGGCCCAAAGTTAGTGAACCCCAGCAGGATAGCAAAACGTGTTCATTCTGTAAAAAAATAGGTCACGACATCACTGTCTGTTTTGCCAAACAACGATCCGAAGAGCGTAATAAAAAGAATGTTAACTTTTGTCGCGAATTAAAAGGCTCATCAACAGACAGTGACGTCACTACAGCCGTGATACAAGGTATTCCGTGCGACGTATTGATAGATAGCGGGTCGCGCGTTTCGCTCATTTCCGAGTTAATTTTAAAACATTTTAACTGTGCGCGACTACCCACATATCAATTACTGCGCGGTATAGGTGAACAGAATATTGAGTGCAATAGTAAGGTTACGTTGATCATTGAGTTTCCTGATTTGTCATTGGAGGTAGATTTTCTTGTTGTCCCTCAAAAATGTATAAATGTACCGGTACTAATAGGAACTGACGTATTGAACCGTAAAGGCGTTGCCTATGTTCGCGTTAATAATACCCAGCGGATAACTCGCGTTCCTAGTGACAAGTCGTGTGCTACCGAAATGAATGTGCTGCTGGTTGATACCGACGAGCAGCTGCCGATCAAAACTTCGCTAGAAGGCAGTGACTTAGAAAAATTAAGTGACATTATAAACGAATTTAGAGAACATTTCATTGTAGGCACTGCTGTGAGTACGGTAACAACTGGTAGCATGCACATTGAGTTGAAAAATGACACTCCCGTTTGCTATAGACCGTATAGGTTATCAATTACGGAAAAAGAAAAGGTCCGAGAGATAGTTAAAGATTTATTGGCTAAAGGCATCATTCGCGAATCCGAGTCGCCGTACGCTAGTCCGATCATCCTTGTAAAAAAACGAGATGGCAGTGATCGCATGTGCGTTGACTATAGAGCGCTAAATGCAATCACTGTAAAGGATCGCTATCCACTGCCTCTGATAGAAGACCATATTGATCGTCTTGGGGACAGTAAATTCTTTAGTTGCCTCGACATGGCAACAGGCTTCCATCAGATCAAGTTGGATAGTGACTCTATACCAAAGACAGCCTTCGTGACTCCCGAAGGGCATTTTGAATATTTAAAAATGCCTTTCGGTTTAGCCAACGCTCCAGTTGTTTACCAGCGAATCATTGCCAATACGCTAAAATCATTGATAGAAGCCGGAAAAGTCTTAGTTTATGTTGATGACGTGATAGTTCTAGCACCATCTATAGAAACGGCACTACAGAACCTGCGCGAGGTCTTGCTAACGCTTACTTCTGCGGGATTCTCTATAAATATAAAAAAGAGTACGTTTGTGGATACAGAAGTGGAGTATTTAGGCCGCACGATCTCTCAAGGTCAGGTTAAACCGAGCGAGCGAAAAATAAAAGCATTAATTGATTCTCCTGTACCCACAAACGTCAAACAGGTTCGTCAACTACTCGGATTGGCAGGGTATTTTCGCAAATACATACCTAACTATGCGTCTAAAACCGCTTGTATAGCAGCGTTAACACGAAAGGGCGTCCCATTTAACTGGGGTAAAGATCAGGAACACGCTCGAAAGTCTTTGATCGAGTCTCTTACGAGTGAACCCGTACTTGCCATATTCAACCCATCTTTGCCTACAGAACTGCACACGGATGCGAGCTCCATCGGTTACGGTGCAGTTCTCATCCAGGTGCATGAGAATAATAAAAGACGAGTTGTTGCATATTTTAGCAAAACTACACAGGGTGCCGAGTCACGGTATCACTCGTACGAGCTTGAGACACTTTCCATTATCAAGGCGTTACAAAACTTTCGTCACTATTTGCTGGGCATTCCTTTCAAAATTGTGACGGATTGCAATGCCCTCAAATTGACTGAAAGAAAAAAAGACCTCCTACCACGAGTCGCTCGTTGGTGGATGTACATGCAGGATTTCGATTTCACGATAGAATATCGCAAGGGTGTGATGATGCAGCACGCTGATTATCTGAGTCGAAATCCTGTAGACGTACGACAAATCACCCGGCCTAAAAATTGGGCACAAATTGCTCAATCTGCCGACGAGGAAACCCGTGCGTTAATTGACAAAGTCAACAACAACGAGCTAGACAATTCTCGATATATTGTTCAAGGTGATTTACTTTATTACAAATACACTCCCACGGGTGAGGAGCCTAGGTTATTGTGTTTCATACCCAAAGGTCATAGATTGAGCTTATTAAGAATATTTCACGATCAACATGATCACATAAATGCCGACAAAACAATAGATCTCATCTTACGCCATTTTTGGTTCCCTGGAATTTACACTTTTGTAAAAAAGTACATAGGCCATTGCTTAGTTTGTCTTTCATCGAAAAGGGTCCCCAGAGCTCCTCACCAGCCAATTTCATCCTGGGTCAAACCAGACACTCCATTTACTACCATACATATTGATTCACTTGGTCCCCTGCCGGTTTCAAACGAGTACAAGTATGTACTACTCATGGTCGATGCTTTCACAAAATATTGCCTGTTTTATGCATTAAAACGGCAAGACTCTGACGAACTGCAAAGCGCACTTTCTAATGCCATTTACCTATTCGGCGCGCCTAAACTTATAGTGTGTGATAGAGGGCGCATGTTCGAAAGCGCAAGTTTTTTGAATTATATCTCAGAAATAGGCTCTCAGGTTCATTTTATAACGCCAGGAATGCATAGTGAGAACGGCCAAGTGGAGCGCTACTGTCGCACTCTTCTTAATATGCTTCGTATTGAAGCCGCTAAGCAGGACGGTCAGTGGTCAGAAAATCTGGGTAAGATGCAGCTTGTCCTCAACTGCACTAAACACAAAACCACCCAGACGTCACCGTTGCAACTGCTAACGGGTTCCGAGGCAGTAACACCGGTCATAAGGGCACTCATACGTGATGTTGCTATTGAAAACACGCGTCCAAATCGTGAGGGACTGAGGGAATTACAAAGACAACGCGCTTCCGAACTTCTTAGTGAAAATAGACACAAGCAAGATACATATGTCAATAAAAGCAGAAAAACACCGCGAGCTTTTAAAATAGGTGATATGGTCTTTGTAACTAAAAATTCCCAAGTTACAGGCAAGTTGGACTCGGGGATGCGTGGGCCGTATCGGGTCACGCAAGTTTTGCCTCATGGACGCTATGCCCTTAAGCTAGTGGCTGGCTCATATGGCAAAACTACCCAGGCAGCCGCCGAGCATATGATTGCTTGGCGAGGAGAGTGGACTCCCGAGTCGTGTGCCGCGTTTTTCGCAAGTAAGTAAACTCGCATAGTTACCAGACAAGCTAACTGGGTGCCTCTGTCTGACTCCTCTCAAGACAAGCTAACTGCGTGCCTCTGTCTTTCTTTTGTTTTGCCTAGACAAGCTAACTGCGTGCCTCTGTCTTTCTTTTGTTTTGCCTAGACAAGCTAACTGCGTGCCTCTGTCTGCTGTTTGCCTAGACAAGCTAACTGTGTGCCTCTGTCTTTATTTTGTTTTGCCTAGACAAGCTAACTGCGTGCCTCTGTCTGCTGTTTGCCTAGACAAGCTAACTGTGTGCATCTGTCTGTTGTTTGCCTAGATAAGCTAACTGAGTGCCTCTATCTTTTGTTTTGCCTAGACAAGCTAACTGTGTGCCTCTGTCCGCTGTTTGCCTAGACAAGCTAACTGCGTGCCTCTGTCTACAGTTTGCATAGACACGCTAACTCGGTGCCTCTGTCTGTTTATTTAAAGTCATTGAGATATGACAGTAACTTTTATTGGTTTATTTGATTAGTGTTGCTTACCTATTCGTTTTTCTGCTAATTTCAGCCGAGAGCGGATCATCTGCGGACCTGACAGCAGTACCAAGCACTTCCGGCTGCCATCAGGAGTCGCAGAATCAAGATACCCTTAACACGGAGTCCCAGACAAGTCCACTTGCCGAGAACGATGATGTCCCCACGGCCGAGAGAAGCACCTTGGATGCTGCCCTAGGACATGTGGTCGAGGACGACCACGTGTCAGGAGAGGCCGTATTGTCATAATGCCGCCATTTTGAAGACCGAGAAGCAGCCCACTCGACCGGTTCCTATATAAGCGAGCGCGCCCCTGCACCGCCCTCATTTTGCTCCTGGTCGTCGTAGCGTTAACATCTCTTGCGCATAATTATTTCGTGGTCCCTTTGTTCTAATTTACCTATTGTTCCTTTAAAATCAATAACTGTAAAATCCAATTTGTAAGTTTGTTTCCTAGTGAAGTAAAATTATTAAGATGTTGTATTTTGTTTAAATAAATAACCTGTTCCTTGTGTTAGTTTTTATTTTTTTTAATCAATTTTGCTAGTTAACGCTAAAAATACTAATATTATTCGTACAAAGTGAAGAGTTTTTTTGAAGGCGCTAATCTCGGACACAACTGGACCAATTTAAAAAAAATGTGTTGGATAGCTTATTTATCGGGAAGGCTATAAAACTCGCGGCGAAACGTGCGGCCGCTGTCGGTGGGGACCTATACAATAAGACTAATTTTATTGACCTGACCCGAGATCGAACTCGAGACATCAGAGAGGGCGACACCTTGAAAACCGGCGTGCCACTTGACCACGGAGGTCGTCGAGGCAATGACATATTGAAAAGAGATTTACCCCACATGTTCGGGTGTCTCGAACACACGATTGCCCAATTGAAAGAGCAATGGCACACGTCTAGGGTCACGGGTTCGAGTCCTGCACGTGTGAATAGGTGTCTACTTTATAAAGTTACGAGTAACCCATCACGGGTTCGCATGGGTTTGCTCACATTCAATAACACACCAAAACCTTCATTGTGAATCACAAAACCTATTGATGAGAACTGTATTAAAATCCGTGGTATAGTTTTGAGTTTACAGCGAATAGACAGACGGACAAACAAACAAACTTTTCCACAAATGTAGCGATTAGTAGTAGGCATAAAGTCACCAGAGAGCATTAATGGGACCCTCACTTACTTCACAACCAAATGGAGTAGAGTGGACTTCGACAGTAGAGCCTCTTTCAGGCGGCGGCCGCACCATGTCCAGCAGCTCGGATAGCGGCCGCAGCGTTCGAAGACCTGCAAAAAATGATAATTACCATACTATAAATAGTGTATTACAAGCTACATCTTCCATTCTCATCTCATTGTTTTGATTAGGCGATTAGTAGGTAATTCCAATCACATAAAATTCGATTTCTATATGTTTTGTTAATTAATTGGAGAAATTCAGTGCACAGGCGTTTTAACTCGTCAAGTATGTGTGAAGTGAACGAGACAGAATAGAAATTCCATTATTATGCGACTCCCGGCAGTCGTTTGATACCTGACTGATTACAGGTGTTCTTGCGTTGATGATCCCTCAAAAGATTGTAAATTCATAAGTTCGTAGACAAACTTATTATTATTATCTTTGACTTGAACTCAAAACTGAAAAAGTTTATTCTTGACATTGAACATGGACAGCTATCAAATTTGGCAAATAATTTGACAAAATGATAATTGTTTTGCAACAAAATATTTCATATAATTTTAAAGGCATTAAAATATGAATCGTGATGATGGATGTCCTCCCCGACGGAACTATTATAGATACTACGACACCCCTGATGGATGCGATGTGTTGAAAAAGGTTTGCTGATTTGTTTAACTTAATTTAGCTTTCACTATCACTATAAGGTACGGTTACTCAATGTAAGTTTCTCTTGAACCTTCACAGTACTTCTACAATAATACTAGGATTACTTTGTGGTCCGTCCGTTTGTCTGACTGCCTAGACTCTTATTTTAAAAAAATACGTGGAGGTATCAATCTGCAATTTATATCAAATACTCAAATCAAACAATCAGACTCCTAAGCCAACGCAATCAAAAGCTAAAACCGTTTTGCCGCAAATTTTCTCATTCGCAATTAAGGGAATAAAAACCTACAGATTTCCCGTGAACTCAGAATCTTAAAACTTGGTACGAAGCAACTCTGTGCTCGAGTTTGACTCGCACTTGGCTGGTTTGTTCAGCTTGAAATGGGTGTGCTATTTATCAATTTCAATATTATCCAGGCGATGGTGACTACTCGGTATGGTGCCATCGTAGGCATGGTCCTGGGCACCTACGACGTGATGATGTACTCCCATGCCGTCGGTCTTCGGAATGTCTTGAAGAGGTGGGGTTTCCATTGTTAGTGATCGATTTTACGTTAAATTTTATTTATAATCAAATGGAATTATGTGGCGGGGCTAGCTTCGCGAGCAAGGAGGTGTAACTTCATTTGGTAATTTCCAAAATAAAAACACTTGGCTAGTTTTGTCACACTGTTTAGACGTATTTTTCGATAGCTATACAAAAATTATAGACAAACAACCCACGCACTGTCAGCCAGAACTTGCACATCATCATAAATAAATATTGGTCACCTATCACATACATTTTACTCTGCTCCCAAAGTAATCAGCTAATGCACTTGTGTTATGGTAATCAGAAATAATAACCACACGGTGGTACCACAACACCCAGACCAGAGACAATGTAGAAAACGATGATCCAACCGGGAATCGAACCCGGAACCTTAGAGCGGCGACAAGTGTGACATTTAGCGCTTATTACTGTTTTTGCTAAATCTATTACATACATATAATAAGACTGTAAAAGATCGATTTCTGTACATTGAAGATTTTTATGAAAAATTGTTACAGGGGGTCTTAATTACCGTAATAGAAGCCAAAACAACAATTTTTAAAATTTTTGTCTGTCTGTCTGTCTGTCTGTCTGTCTGTCTGTTTGTCCGGGCTAATCTCAGAATCTACTGGACCGATTTTGATGGGGCTTTTTTTATTTGACTCAGCATCACTTGGAGAGTAAACTAGGATAGAAATAATCACGCCAATAGACTTAGGGGGTAGGCAGAAAATCTATACATATAATAAGACTGTAAATAAAGAAAAGAAAGAAAAAGAAAGAAAAAGCATTTATTGGTTAAAGGACAGCACAAACACACACACATACGCACGCTTCACAACAGAAAAAATGAAAATAAAGAACAATTACAGAAATAATATGAAAAAAAAAAAACAAAAAAAAAAATACAGTTACAAACGTAAGGCAGTTGAATGCCAGCCAAGCAGTGCGTGCCAGACGCAATGTGTGTTGGTGACGTCCAGACCAAGAGGACCTCACTCAGCATAAGCCAGGTCCCATGGAGGACCTGACGCTGGTTTTCAGTGGGCCCCTGCCGAGTGAGGTACACGAACAGTGACGCCAACATCACGTTAATATACTAAACATATACCTATTACTTATGTAATAAACTTTAAACATATAAATATGAAAAAATACATATAATAAGACTGTAAATATAATAAGACTGTAAAAGATCGATTTCTGTACATTGAAGATTTTTATGAAAAATTGTTACAGGGGGTCTTAATTACCGTAATAGAAGCCAAAACAACAATTTTTAAAATTTTTGTCTGTCTGTCTGTCTGTCTGTCTGTCTGTTTGTCCGGGCTAATCTCAGAATCTACTGGACCGATTTTGATGGGGCTTTTTTTATTTGACTCAGCATCACTTGGAGAGTAAACTAGGATAGAAATAATCACGCCAATAGACTTAGGGGGTAGGCAGAAAATCTATATATATAAAAGAAAGTCGTGTTTGTTACAACACTTATAACTTGAGAACGGCTGAACCGATTTGGCTGAAAGTTGGTGGGGTGGTAGCTTAGAATCAGGAAAAGCATATAGGATACTTTTTGTCCCGCTAGACGGGGCCGGGGCTGGGGTAGCACGGGACCGGGACGAAACGGTGGGGAGGTAGCTTAGTACCAGGAGAAGGACATAAGATACTGCATATAGGATACTTTTTGTCCCGCTAGACGGGGCCGGGGCTGGGGTAGCACGGGACCGGGACGAAACGGTGGGGAGGTAGCTTAGTACCAGGAGAAGGACATAGGATACTTTTTATCCCGTTCGATGGGGCCGGGGCTAAGGCGGGACGGGGCCGAGGCGAAACAATTTAAAATAAATGTGGGTGGAAATGAATCTGTAAAGTGTTTTAATTCAATGTGTAGTGTTTCCTCCATATTGGTTTGTATAAATTAAATGAATATTTGGTACTTTATGGTACTTGCCAAAGTATAACAAAACAGTGCCATGAAAAAATTTATATTTAGATCCATTTTTTCCACACAACAAAGTAAAATGTTAGTAAAGTAGTAGTTTTTTTTGTGGCAAAGTAGTAGTTAAAAGTAAAGTAACCATATTATCCTATCAAACAAAGGAATTCCTAATCGAAATACAAATTGTGAACGTCCAAATAATCGGTATGGTCATAATAATTGATCACCTTTGATGTACCTACTACTTGCTTCTTATTGTTGTAATATGGCCAATTTTAATGATAAGTGAGTACTAAAATGTACTATATAAATACTTTATATCTTGCGTACTTATAAGTACTTATACTTAAGTATCTTATTTGTAAAATCATAAGCCTATAAATTAAAAATTCTATCCAAAGTCACTATTCCACGCGGACGAAGTCGCGGGCACAGCTAGTTTTTAGTAAAGGTATTAAATAACAATTGAAATACCAAATAAAAATTGAAATATCTGCGGTAATGGTCTATTCATGTATGATGCAGGCAGTGGCAGTGAGTTCTTATTACTACGTATAGAGAAGCTATGCCAAGCAAAAAATGTGTCACAAATACGACCACGAAATTGTGGCGAATTCCTTGAAATTTAAAATTTGAATATGAAACCATTTGTATGAGTTGATGGCAAGTGGCGCCAATTCGCGGAGCACGAAATTTGATCGTAGTGTCAGTGCCATGCTAATAGTAGTTCAATGGATGCAGGTACATGTTGCACACGGTGCCATTCGGGCTGATGGGCGCCACGTTTGCCGTCGTCGCGAACGGGGTTCAGCACTTCAGGCAGGAAGACGATGTTATTAACTACTTCGTTGGTGAGTTTGCATTATTCGTTAAAATCACTCAAGTCTCCGTATTTAGATGCCTTAGGTTCCTGATCGATTGTATCTTGGCCTAAATTGGGAAGTTTCCTGCAATCAACAAGATTACTAGATTTATTTAGTATTTTTTATCAGAGTACTATACAAGGAGATTTTCCTTGATCAGAATGATACGATACTTTTTGGATTGCGTACCATATATACTAATCAAATATAAGAGCTAGGCTCTTGTCGGTGGAGTTTTTTTTTTAATGAAAAGTTATAAAAAGTAGTTTCCCTCTTGCCTTCCACAACGCAATGCAAGCCTTTCCTGCCATTGCTGATGTTGCTGTTAACTCCAATGGAACGTTTATTTAATGGCGTTTACTCGCCATGGCACACCATTACACTACAGCTACAAACTGTTTGTATAGGTGGACTCGCATGCGGCCCGATCCTTGCCTGGTACTTAGGATCAAAGCACGCTATGGTGGTGGGCGGTCTTCTTATGGGCATCGCAGGGATCGTGAAGAAAGATGCCATTGAAAACGGGTATACGTTCTTCCCGGACTCACCGGGCCACATGCAGACCATACGCTCCTGGAGAAACGACTACAGCTGGACTGTTGATCCTAGAGATGGTGAGTTTTGATGAAAATCATATCATTTATCATGACTGCATCAAATTACGCAAATTTGCCAAAGGAGATGCAGAAAACCGTAAACTTCGCAGCTTCTAGAATGCACTTGTGAAATGTGCATATATTTTTGAATCACTCGCTTGGATATGGCGTGTGATTTTCGTTAGAAAACTTATTAAAAACGAACGAAAACACAGCAAAATATACAAGAAAGTACTCACAAAATTCAGTTATCTTTTTTTCAATAGCTCCTGTGTGGAATTAAACTGATTTTAATTACGTTATCGCTTACGTTTATCACGTTAACGCGCTCGATGCGTTTGATCGAGTAAGCCTCGCTCTGACTCGCACTTCGGCCTCTGATGGTGTAAAATAAAATACACATAATGATGTTAAATTTTAACAGTTTAGTTTTCATCAGCCTGTTTTATTCCGTACAAGTTACTCGATCATTATCCGACCATTTTGACCAGACTAATGGACTGAAGTGATGCCAGGCTGAACTAAACGTTCACCTTTGCCTAAGTTTACAGACAGCAGTACAATAACTGACCCTAGAGTTAAGCAAATCCTAGATCGTGCATTCGGACTTAAGATTTCGCATTTGCGAGTAATTCTGTAATAAAGTATGACTAAACATGGACGTCACAGCTCATTCATTACTCCTGATGCGACGCTTCCCGTCTCGCCACTACAGATACTAATTTACGCAATTCTCCGCAGAAATGTTGCACACATGCGACCCGGATCAGTAGACTTCCGGAAACTTCTGGCATTATCATCAGAGTATTGTTATTTTTTAGCAAATAAAGATTGGTTTTGAAGAGATGTGCCTCTTTGATTTTGACCTTTCACTCTTCATAGAGACTTTATAAATTCCAAATCTGCAGTGGCAGAAAACTATATGATAATTGGTCAAGCCGGTCTGGTGGAGATACATGGGAACATTCGTTTGACACACATTCTACAAACAAATATCCTTTCACCCTAAACGCATACACCTTCTCCGTTCCGTTGCGGGTAATAAAAGGACGAAGTTTTAAGATACGGTTGAAGAGACAGTTACCTTATATCGATCACTGCTGATGGCCGTTGCATTACCGATGGTTTAAAAATACTTCCTAGATGCAAATACTATCTACGGTAACCCTTATCATGTTACTGTAACCTGAAGCCGTATTTATGGAGCCGTAATTTCAATTTTTTTCACCTCTCGAAGTCCTCGAGCAAGAACACAGAAAGCAGCACCTGCCCAAACCGAATTTGTTTTTCATCGTCGCCGTCACGGTGCCCGAATGGTCCGCGAGCAAAGGATGTATACAGGGTGTAATACAAGGTGAGCTCACCACTGATGGATGATTTATGAGTAGAGGATGGACAGGTACTGAGTAGAGGATGTATATAGTGTGTCACAATTGGGCTAACCTCTGTCGTCGCTCTCGAGGTCGACGAGCACGAACACAGACAAAAGGGCCTTGCCGAGCTGCGTTTGTTTTTCGACGTCGCCGTCGCGGTGGCCGATGGTCCACGAGTAGAGGATGTCGTCTACGCACCTGTCCAGGATTGGGCATTGCCAGACGTGGCATATTCTGGAACACGAGACAGTCTTAAGTTTTACGTTTGTATGAAAAGTACCTCGCAATTCGTAAAAAGTTTATTAGATATTCTGCTATTTGAGGCGTAGAAATATCACAAACTTAAAATCATAAGAACCGGCCCAGCCGTTTTTTGAGTTATAAATGTTTTTTCTTCGTTTTATACCACACCGGCCGGCTTTTCAAGCCCAGTCACACTTTAATATCAGAAGAATGTAGTAAATCACGATGGGAAGTTTGTATTTTATTTTATTTTATTTGTAGCTGAGACTTTCAACTTTTTAGCTTTATCAAATCAAATCAAATCAAATCAATCATTTATTTGCCAGAATACACAAAAGTATGAATTTATGAATTTATGAATTAGGCTGTCGAAATATCGTACTCTCCTTTTAAAGAGAAAATGCGTGTTGACTGATGAATTAATTAAAAGTCTGGGTTTAGAATTTCCAAAAGAGAAAAGTACTATAACGAGTCTTACCTGCCAGTCAACACTCTAATGTTGTAGCTGCTGTGATCAAAGTCCACATCATTGTCGATATTCCTCTCTCTACTCAGCTTCTCCACCCCGCCATACAAACTTTTCCCCTTCGTCTTCTTCTCACACGTCACATATATTTCTGGCAGGTTATTATAAAACTCATCATTCAAGATTGGTTTTCCTTTAGACTTTTGTATGATCGTCGCCTGTTGTAAAGGAGATAATATGGAGCCGTGGGTGAGAACCCATCTCTTGGAAAACTTGATGCCTGATGCTGACACGGTCAGGATGTTAGCGTCCTCCTCGTCTTCGGAATAGTTGTAAGATACCATCACGCCTTCGACTGCCATTTTGGGATCTGGAAAAAAAGATGAGATAAGTACAAGTAGGAAAAGGAAGCGAAAATAATGTAATTCAGAATTTAGTACACCTGTAGCATTACAAAATCTTTTGCTTGAGGCGCTTGATTTCTTGAATAAAATCGAATCGCTATATTACGTCATAACACACGCTTTTTGAAAAAAAAGGATAAAATTTTTAAATCATCATTGTCATCCTACTTCCTACTATCATGTATAAACGCAAAAGTTTATGAATGGGGTGGATGTATGTTGTTACTCCTCGCTATACTACTCAATGGATTTTGATGAAACTTTTGGAATAGCACATGGGCTATAATTTGCTATGATATTCTGCAAGATACGCTAATAAAGCAAGTAAAACCACGGTATTAAATAAATAAGTATTACGCTATATGCAGAATAATTATTATAATTTATTCCTTTTATGTTTTTAGGACATAGTAATCTCTAGTACAGTGTTAAAATATATGATTTTGATTTATTATTGATTTATTTTTCTATTATTGATTTCATATTATAATAAGGAAAATTATAAAAGGTTGAATAAATTGTAAATTGTTGGACAAAGCTGTTTAAATTACGTTTGAACGTCTACAAGTATCTTTTTATGGTCAATTTGTTGGAATCCAAGCAATCCAGCTCTGCCCAGTTGTTCTATTTATACCGCGATTGATATCGCTATAACAATCGTGCTAATGTCAATAGTATCATTAAAGTTATTACCACTTCCTACTGTCGGAATATTTATAATCTCGCACGTTGTACACAGGTTTGAACATAATTTTAGCATTTGTAAAAAAATAAGCAATCAAAATGTTTTTATAACTCTTTTGAACGTCAAAAAACTGAATTCTACACTATTAATGGGACCGCAAAGGTATTTTGGGCCCTTCTAGTTTTCCCTAGTTGTTGTTGTAAGAAGAAAGGAATCAATTAGATTTTAATTATAGATAGATTTTATATTCATTATAAAAATACGTTGGAATAATAGGCTTCGAATATTAAAATAGGTAGGCAAAAAAGTTATTTCTTTATTTAGAGCTTTAATAAGTTATCCTACCTTTAATTGTAGCTTTTTTGACATCGATAAGTGTATTAGGATATGTGTCAAATATTAGTAGTCTAGATTTTCAGATTTGTTAGTCTAAACTAAAATGAATGACCTCTTTGATATTCCGGTATTCATCATAAAAGTTTTCGCGCAACTTACTTCGTATTTCACCAGATTGTAAATAGCAGGCGAAAAGCAATTTTCAATGAGCATATACGAATAATCAGTCCATTGACGTGGGTAGTCTCCTTGAGGCTGTATACGGGAACGCCTTTGCCTATTTTCTCATCTTACTTTAATCATACCATAGATCGTTTTCGGTACGACCACGCATTATACGTTTACACTCAGATGCCAATGTATTCAGAATATAGCAATACTGTCGTTTTCATCAGTGATGGTGATAGCTTGGTACAAGTCAAAATGATAGCAAGAAAATAGGGGTGGCAGATTACAAATTTGCGCGCCATAAACCACTCCCATACAATGATAGGATGAGATAGTAATGAACACATTCAGCGGGTGGTAATACACAATTTGTGATGGTATAAAAGATAGCGGCACCCTGTATTTCTAACTTTTTTCTAGCGCCGTTGAGCAGGGCGCTCGCGTTCTATTTACGAAATATTTTTTTCGCGTTGCTTTTTTTCTACAGTGTTTTGTGCCAGTGCATCTTTCAAGGTACGTTTTTAATTCATGCAATACGTAAGTAATAGTTTTCAATAGTACTACACAAAATACAACAGAAAAAAAATGAAAGCTACACAATTTTGGACCATTCATTGTTCATAATAATGCTTTGATGAAGAATAACAAAGCTGTAAGATTTCAAAAAGGATTTCAATAGTTCCTCAAGTAAGGGTTCTTAAATTTCATCCTTAAAGATATCGTTTCCGTAGTGTAGCGGTTATCACGTGTGCTTCACACGCACAAGGTCCCCGGTTCGATCCCGGGCGGAAACAGCGTCTTTTTGGTTTTGTTGGTGATTTTTATTCAGAAATATGACGGATTATGTACAATTTTATTTGTAAAACATTTATTACTGAAATCTTAAATAAAAAAATGTTCGTTGATGCCTATTATAATTTAAACTTCACAAGTTTAGGTTTAAGTAAAGTACACTCATACTTTTTTTTTTCTATATTTTTTTATAAAACATTTTAATTTATTAAATTTAATTTTTACCTATTCTAAAACAAAAAAAAGTTATAGTTGAATATTGTACAAAAAAAGTTCCTTCGAGCCGGATTTGAACCAGCGACCTATGGATAGCCATTGAATTTTCCTCTACAGTCCACCGCTCTACCAACTGAGCTATCGAAGGGATAGTGAGTCAAGCGAAATTATCGGTTAGACTCTGCGACACGAAATAAAATAAATGGCAAGAAAGTTAGGGTGTCTATTGCTTGAAGTATTTGTCAGGACATCATTTAAATTCTTGTAGTTGTAGTGGACGCGGAACAGTATTTTATGTACCAAAACCAAAACTTAAATTAGGTAAACTCACCTAAAAAAAATCCAAAGACAATATTAATGAAGTCCACACACGACGAAACCAAAATAAAGACTAAATGCATGTAAATAAGTTGCCTTTATTAATACTTTCACAAACAAATAAAATGTGCAAGTTACTAGAAGTCACTTGAGGTGAGTGAACTGTGACCGGGATTCTGCTAAATCGAAGTATTGAATTGACTGTATGCGATTGTGCCAGTGGTCGTTCCAACTAAGCACACTGTGCATTGAGTTATTTTGATAATTGAGTGCAATGTCAA
The DNA here is from genome assembly GCA_963584085.1 of Pyrausta aurata. Lineage (NCBI taxonomy): Eukaryota > Metazoa > Arthropoda > Insecta > Lepidoptera > Crambidae > Pyrausta > Pyrausta aurata. Next base: position 2,054,900 of record OY757270.1, read on the forward strand.
TGTGCCAATAAATGCGATAACTTGCAGATTTGTTTACTACGAAAATTACGGTAGGCTTGAATAATAATACAGCTCTATCAAAATCTTGTTTTTTTATTTCATTTGCCATAGCTAAATGAATGAATTATTATTTATTTGACGCATATTTGAAATACAAAGGAAATATAGAATGATGCATAGGAAAAAAATATGATAAAAAATAGTATGATAACAGCGAAAAGAAAAATAATATTTATGAAAAAGTAAATAAGAACCCCAGGTGTGTCAAAAAGGCCAAAGGCTACTGCAGTAACTTAATTTATTTATTGGTACATGGCTCACAAAACAAGTTAAAGTCACTAAACTAAATAAAGCAGCTTACAGAACAAGACCATCCATTCGGTGCAAATAAAAGTTTTTTTAATCAGGATATCATATCTTTCAAAATCGGTACAGATTATTTCCACCAAAAAATTTAGATACCTACATTAGGTAGGTTAAATGTTGACCTGCTGCATAATAACGAGTTTCTTTTCTGCGTGTACTGTACTAGAAACTAAGTGAGAAATGCCCTGTGTTTCACACAGTGCTTAGTAATTCTGCAGTTTACTTTGTCCGTGACCTTTGAATACTTTACGATTAATAACATTTAGTTCGTATTATTGTGACGTTTATCTCTCGTCTGTGAACTAATACAATTATTATCACTACCTTCTGCACTAGCAAATAGCTTCCATAATAACAGCGCTTTCTTATTATTTATGTTTGGGTCGGTGACGCTATTATAATACCACTGCTTAATAAGCTAATCTTTTACCAGTTTACTCCTGTTCAATTTGATAAAAATAAATGTTATGACTTGGACACAATATTTTTTGCTATAGAAACTGTAATACTAGTCTTTTTTTTTGCATTGTAACTATTTTCGCGAATATTTATCACGTATTATCACATTTACACGTGCCTTATCCTTGTACTTTATTATTTTAACCATATAAGAAATGTTGAAACTTTTCATTTCAAATGAAATAATTACTTTGAATGATTATTCAAAATGCCTGTTACTTATTCTCAATTTGATTATATTTCATCGCTGATGATGATTCTGTTACAACAGCGCTTATATTTTTATTTTTATATTCAAATGTCACACTCACACGCAATAGTCTTCAAATTCTCAGTGACTTACTCATATCTATTTGGTCAATTTTATATTCTAATTTACCTTTATACGAGTATTATTACTGTCATAATAACATTATGTGAGTATATTAAAGCTCCATCTAAATATCTAGTACCTACGAATAATAAACTTCATCATAATTTGCCACTAGAGACAACATCATTCGTCTTGTATGATGACAAAGTAAATTTTCATTTAAAATGACCAAAATGTAATTGATGTGAGCTAAATAAGGCCTGAAGTATGATTGGCTGAGAAAAGTGGTGTGACAGCCGCGCCCAAATCATCGCCACATATTACACAAGCAATATTCAGACACAAATCAGCATGATAATAAACGAAACACTTCATATGAATCGTCGCATCATCTACTTCTATATTATATCAAAGTTAATTTGGTCTTAAATATATTTAGCTCTATATAATGTAGTATAACGCGTCTAGAAATACTGTTACAAATGATCAATTCGTTGACCTTACTGACTTATTGCAAGCATCCTTGATCGAATTTGACCGAGGAACCGGGTTGGCCTCACTGATCCGAGCCAAAGCATAAAGAAAAACGTATTTGTAATGTAGCTCACTTTATAAGTACCTTATTTGCATTACCAGATTGAACTAGTTATGTATTTGCGGCGATTTAACGTTTTCGTTGATTTGCAGGAACAGTCTTCAATTGTCTTGAAACTTCCCTAAGTTTAGATTACACTGATAAGCACGTCATTAATAAAGATGCAATAAATAAAATGGGAGCGAACAAGGATGTTCAAGATCTTCCTGCTGATTCAAGCGATGACAAGCTTACAGAACACCCAAGTAGTTGCCATACTGATTAGCCTACCTATACTAGATTTGACGGACGTATTAAACAAACAGCAGTTCCTATGTGAAACATTTAAACGGAAGCGGCCGGCTTTAGAGCTTCGCCGGTAGATACTTAACTGGACAATTGAACTAACGAGCGTGAGTAGCCCTGGATCCGGTCCCGTGACTTGATCATTCCCTTCGGCAAGGCATCTTAATGTCTTTGCTTTTAAGTAACGGTGATTATCACTAATTACTGATTTATATTTAACGTGACAACTTTCATAATATGCGATAAGCACCTTCTTGTTACTATCCTTTTACTTACACTTTAGCAAGTAATAAGAATGTGCAGAGTTAAGTTCTTGTTATGTATTTATCAGCTGAATCTTATTGTTTGTTGATAAATAATGATCAAGCACATGATATTCTGGAACTCCCAAATTTTTACTTTGACTCACACGTTTATTGTTCCCAGTCGACAATTTAAGGAGACACTGGCACTACGATAAGCCCACGACAATACGATAATGGACGCTCTTCGCCTAATGGCTGGCATCCTGCACGGACCAAGCGCAGTCCAGTCAATGCTAAGAGCCCGATTCTCTCGCTCATCTACGTCTCATTTTATGCGTTCTCTTGTTCAAACTAAATTTCAAGCTTTCGTGTTACTTGAGATTGTCGTGGATCACGTTGCCGGTAATTGTCAGCTTCCTAGCGTGGGTGTGATTGTCTGAGTCGAGGCACAGCAAGAGCACTGAACAATCGGCGGACAACGTCGATGCCGAACGATGGACCCTCGTTTTCGAAAACGATAACAACAGCCTTCATAAACCTAGTGTCTGGGATGCAGTGTTGAGGATGAAATAGTGTCTGTTGTAACAGAATTCTACGTGTGTTGTGCGTGGTGACGGACATGCCTGTGTTCCGAGGTCTGGCTTCTAGTGTGAAAAAAAAGAAGTCACTTTCGCCGACTCAATTCTTGAGTCATTTGAGCAGTTCCATTTGCTTGATGCGATAACGTTTTAGGTGAGTCCGTTTTAAAAGTCATTAGTGCAAAGTGGTGCTGGGTATCCTTCAAGTTAATGATTATTTGGATACTTAGCTCAGTTACAGAAAACAGGTGTGTTAGCTTTTATTAACTGTTTACGAAGTTAAAATGTGTTTTAAAACGTTGACTTTACGTGTGCCGCCAATGAAGGTAAGCTATTAAGTTTATCTTAGTGCCAGTGGAAAGTCCCTTTCAACTGTACATTCGAGATTTATTGTAAACGAAATATTATTATAACTGATAAACGACCTTACGTCTAATGACTACAACGTTAGAGTTATATTATTACGCTGCTATCTTGTTCTTATTTGTGAGATAAAAATCACGCATGGAAATAGATAACAAGTACAACATATAATGTGGTAGAAGATAATGAATATGATAACATCTCGAATTTGTATAACTGTGAACTTAAAATAATAATCAAATTTAATGAAAACTATCTATTTTCTGTATCTTTTTCTATTGAGAAAAATACGGACATGTTTTGCGATTAAGAACAAATAAATAAGGTTATCAAAAATAACATGAAATATTACAATACGTAAGAATATTGAAAAAATGCAAATCTCTGCTCAGACATAACAACAGAGGAAACGCGATAAAAAAGTAATGAACTTACCTTTGCACTGCGGTACTGTTTTGTTTGTTTATGTCCACGTTTGAGGTTATAAAATCAGTTTTAACTTTCCAACCAAAATTGACGATTACCGATTCACATGATATTGCATAAAATCACAACACTAAATCATCACAACCTTCTATTATTAGAATAAATCATTTATCTCATTTTAAAGTTATCACTAGCTCAGCTTTGCTTTTAATTTCACTGCCAGTTCTAAGCTAACTGTATCTATGTTCGATTTGTGTACTACGTACGTTGCCATGAATGGGCCCATTCAAAGACCCTGCTCATGCATTACCCTAATGTACGACGTCGTTCTCAACAATGACAATAGATGGCGCTAAATCACTGTATTGTAAATGGTAATCATTAATTAATATTTTTTGTGGCTGTATATATGAAATACATCGTAACTGGCGTAAATGAGACAGCCAAAAACATTTTTCTTATGTATTTGTATTTTTTTTAAGGGCAAGTTGCTATTTTTTGGACACATATTTCTATCTGTCAAAATCTATAAAATATTGTCGCCCTTTTGGTTTTAACCAATTTGTTATAAAAATTAAGCTAAATTAAATTAAATAATTAGACAACTGTTGCAAGGTTTCAAAGAATTTAATTAACTGCTAGTTGCGTTGCCTCTGATAAAAAACTTGATTTCTATTTATTTTCCCGATGCTTTGTGGGAAATGTTATGAAACGACGGAAATATTTCTTAAAGGCGAGATTGGTTCTAACAAAATATAAATTTTCTCAAATTGATGAAACCTACTAAACGTTTTGCGTAACTCCTTACCTCGATTATGGAAAAATTCTAAGTTTGCTCTCCTTTTTTAAACACGATATTACGTAACAGTTTTTCCTTGACCAAAAAACCTTTTCATGTTTTTTTTCTTCAATGTTTGATCTACCGAATATTGAAATACTTACGATCCAAACTCAATCAGATCTCTCCTTCAAAGTTTCAATAAATAAATAAAAAAATTCATGGGGTGACATGTAAGTTGAATAAGTTTTGCCCAGAGAGCGTGACTTGTGTTCAATCGATAGCATAATCAGACTGTATAAGATATCGCAGTTTACATTGTCCGTGTATTATAATATCTGTGTCCGTACTAAGCTTCATCACAATCACACTACCTAATGGTCTTGAATACTACCAAAGTTTTTGCTGGATTTATGGTCTGGCTTGATTCCTTGGTCGCTAAAACTAATCCAGTGAGTCATGGTGTGAGTTGATTGGTCTTCGCGCTAATAGTTTCAATGCAGTGCATTCTTATAATAAGACAGTGCGTGCGTTTCTGCAAAATCATCATTTATCATGCAATACTATGACGAGCGACGTATTTTCATCATCATCACTTAATGGAAATGACCAACAATTACAATGTACTCCTTAATTAAGAGACGTGGCGGAAAACAACCGGCCGGAAAATTTTGTTTTTCTTCACCAAAGGGAATGGAAAAACTTTTGGCTGAAGGTTGTTATAATTATGTATATCATTTTATTTTTGGCAACAGATAGTTTTTAAAATAAGTATCTTGAAATATTGTTAAGTGCGTTTAACTCAGCAAGAACTTTTGCAGTTATTAAAATCACCTTTTGCTTCTATACTTCAAATAAAAAGCATAATACAATGAACTAATTTCTCTTCAAACTTTATAATATACATATTCACAAAGACTCGTTACCTAAAAACTAGGAGAGAATAAACATGATGAATATCAAGATGTACGGATCTCGTTTTTACGATAAGAAACTTAGTCATCCAATTGGATAGCCGATATCTTGGATTTAAGCAGCTTGATTAATGATGAACATAATTCAGATTATATTCTTAGAAGACTGTTAAATTGAAGCCTATAAAAAATGCAACTAACGCTTCAGGAATTTCTAACAACAAGCCACTTCCGTAGCCGAAGGTGCTAATTATGTTTGTTCTCGGAAACTTAAAGATATCATCTCGCAGACGCTATACATAAATTCACTTTTAGTATTGCACAAGAATTGTTGTATTGTATGTAGCTAAGCGCTAAATTTAATTAAAGCTTTACTTCAATTTTTACTCTGTTTTTGACGTAACGTTTCTTCTTCTTCTTTTTTTAAATGGCATCCGAACGTTATGTTTCCCACACTCATTCTTCTGATAGAAGTTCGTTTGTCAACTGTTTAGTTTGATTGACAAATAGAAAACAGGATCGCTTCGTTAGATAAATCTTCAGCAAAATTAATAACGGATCCATTTATTTCAAGGGATCTCGAAAAAAATGTATATAGTATTTAACCCTGAAATACTTGAGTGCGTAGGTACCTGTGTAGCTTAATTTATCTTTGAAATAGTTTGGATACTTCTGTCAAATGCCTTATTTTACTGTGGCATCCATCAAACTTAGAGCTAAGGTTCTAATTTTATTCCATTGCATGAGTAACGTTAAGTGATAGTCAATACTATTTTAAGCGGAGAAGAACTAATTTTAGATTTTTCTAAGAAACCTGTAAGAACATTCAATTTGTTTTGAACTCTGTGGTATATCATCCAGTAATAGTGTGATATATAAGACAATTTCTAAGTAATTAGGCACACAGGTTTCGGTTATAATAAACGTCACGTTAGTTGATATAACAGGACAAGTTAAGTGCCACCTTATGTGCAGCATCATTATTATATAAAAGGAAAAATACGTTAGTGAATTTTTTGCCTCACAGTCATTTCTTTTTTATCACCATATTTAAGAACTAGGGTCTTGTCGGCAGAGATTTTTCCAAAACGCCAAATTAGAGGAGGTAATGTGGTGGTTTCCCTCTAGCCTCTAGCCACACCACAGTTTTAGAACCGGGAGGGTTTTCCGGCCTCTTAGTGCCCAGTCAAAAGCCTTTCCTGATATACTATATCTTCAGCCTTCTGCCAGTACTGATGTTGCTGCTACTCAACACCAGGGAACGCCTATTTGATGGCGGCGTTTACTCGCCATGGCACAGGATCGTCACTGAATATTGTAGCTTCCGTCCCATAAGTCTCCTTACTAGATTTTGGTAATCCTGCCGCTGTTTGATCGGGGACTGTTTATTCAACATATTCGTAGCTTACCACCTTATTATCTGGTAATTGTTCACTATCCGCTAACTGTGACCCCAATAGAAGCCTACGGCTCAGCCCTACCAACGTATTAATTCAAATTAAAAAAAAAAAACTTTTTTAAGAATCTTATTGACACCAAAGGTCTAATATCAAATAGTGACACCAAAACCACAACCGTGTCATTTTTTACGTACTACTACTCCTCAAAAATTGGGACGAAATCTACTTCATCCGCGTGCGACGCCACGTGACCATTCAGACATACATCTCTAGTTGTATTGATTTATTGCTATTACATATTTCCTTATGCCTATTGAGGTAAGCATGACAATTTACTTTTGCTGTCCAATGCAAACACAGGGAGGTCTTATATTTTAACCAAATCGTAGATTTCACTATAGGGCTATGATTTAAATGGTCATAATCTTAAAATAGGTAATAAAAAATTAAATAGTCCAAAAAAATATATATTATAAGGTCAAATCGTATTAAGTGATAATATTTTAACAGTGTCGTTGTAAACATCATAGAAACAAAACACCGTCATTATTTTTTGGAAAATCGAGATTTCATTTTTATTATTTTCTTTAGTAAAGACAATATTTTTTTTTCAAAACAGCACCCTGATAATTTAAAAAGTTAGTAGATAACATCGGCTTCGCCTCTCTCAATTCAATGCCCAAGCCTTCTTTTTCTCTAAGCTTAATCTTAATTAATAAAAAAATAAAATCTGAAAAAAATTATTACCTTTGTCTCCAATTTTCTCAAAAACTAGTGGATAAAACCCCAAAGTGTTTTCTAAAAAAATGATTGATTTATTGTGCTGGATCGGCCCTTTAAATATTATCATTTAAAAGGAGGTGACCTTATATATTATATTTTTTTCCACGTGGTGACTGATAGTTGTAAAAATAGCATTTACATGTTTGGAAGCCTTAACAGATCAATATTATCAAATTTCAGCTATACCACATACACATGTCGAATTGATAACCTCCATTTTTTAAGTCTTATTGGTAAGAAGATGGGATATTGATGTTTATATACCTGTTTCAATTTGGTGTAAAAATAACAACCTGTATGGTTTTCATGTGTTTAATATATGATTCGTCTGCTCTCCTCACCGTTACGTTGTCAGGTACTGTGATATCATTGCTTTGCACAGAGCACTTACGTTCAGAATAGCCGACAATAGTAACATTTCTATGAATATCCCGCTTCGAATACATTCAGTTTGCTTCGATTTGCTGTTGTGTTAATACAAGTAACAATTTATAAGATTATCTTTGTTATTCTAAACACAAGCAGCCCCCTGCGTCTTCGCCCGCGTAAATTTTTATGAATAATATGTGCTATTTTAGTATAATATGAACTATTTATGATGAAGTTTCATCAAAATCCATTCAGTTTTTTTTGCGTGAAGAAGTATCAAACATCCCTACATTCATATTCACAAACTTTGACGTATAATATTAGTAGAATAGGGCTCAGAATTGAACCTTGCAGGAGGTTTTAACCACATCATTGCAATTAAAACAAACAAAAAAATATTATTTGGGTTTGTTAAGAGAATAGTTCTTTTCATATTTGCTAATTATTTGATATTATTTAACAGACAAAGCGGAAACAACTGATTATTGAGAGGTAAACATTATCCAATGAATCATAGGTTAAATGCAAGTACCATCTTTTGAAATCTTTAACAGGAAAACCGTGAGATATCAAGTACGTATTATGAAGTTAATGCCATTCGAAGATATGTATTTGAAAACAAAATTTAAACCTGAAAACCTGCACTGAGTTATACCATGTCATATTTGAATCTTTATATTTTGAGTCGCAGAACGTTTACTGCTTAGCATAGGCCTTTTCTATGGTTTTCCATAGCGTGTATTCTTGTATCAATATTTTAAGCAACAATATTTCTTTATCATCTGTTTCTGTAAAATTTCATTGAAGTCTCTACTCATTTCATTACTCTGTTCGTCTGGTGTGGGTATTTTTTTTTAAACAAAATGTCTGTACATTTCAATGTCACTTGTAACTAGTGACCCACCTACGTCGACTTGCGTTCGTAACGGGACTTTAGATAAATATCGGTATAATTTTTTTGCCGCTCAGAGAATGCTTTTTTGGCGTTTTCAATTTTGATAGAAAATGTATAGGAAAAATGTCAGTCTGCAAGTATGACATTATTTCCATACATTTTGTGTCAAAATTGACAAAGTCAGAATTGCATTCACAGATTCGGTTCAATTTACTTATACAGGGTGTCCCAGGAAACCTGTACCAGCGAAGGGTTAGGGTGAGAGGATACTAATACCCAACGTTTGAGACCAATGTATGTTCCGCGATATTTATAGTTTTCGAGATATTATGTTTTTTTTGGTTATTTAAAAAAAATCTTCTACCAAATGACTTGTTAATAATTTTAAAAACTTCTGAGGGTTCTTAGCTCTCAAAATACTACAGTTAATCTAAAACTTTATGGAAAGTTTTATCCCAAAAATGAGGCTCGAAATTGTAAAGTCAAAAAGAATAAAAAAAACATATCTCGTAAACTATTAAATATCGCGGAATATACATTGGGCTCAAACGTTGGGTATTAGTATCCTCTAACCCCAGACCCTGTATTATGATGGCTTCAACTTTATTTCATTGACTTTTAATAAAGTTTTCACCTAGAAAAAAACCCTTAACATCTTCCACCCAAATTAACATGTATTACTCCTAGTATTAGCCGGCATTATATCGGCTAGACCCAGTATCAGCCACTAGAGTTTCATTGGACCTAGTTTTATCCGAAATGATACCGGTTAGACTTAGTTTTACCCGAAGACAATCGGCCAATATGAGATTTAACCAAGAGTAAGAGTAATCCAGGCTAACTTTAGTTCTAAACGGCTACAACTAGGTGTAGCCGCACTTCGGGTATTAGCCGTAACATACATACCTACATATATTAAAAATTACTCGTGGAGTCCTAATAACATATTTTGATACCTAATCAACAAATTTTTGAGCAAAAAATCATACAGCAAAAAGATTTTTTGAAGGTTGTAACATGAGCTACGTTTTTTGTACGTGGCGCCAATTTTTTATGCAGGAAATTAATATGTATAAAGGATTTAGATATGATTGATATTGGTTACATGAAATAAATGATCAATAAGGACTGCCAAAGTAAAGTCTTATAGGATACTAGTACCGATTTAATTATTTATAATACTTAATTCTTGACATAAATAACTGGATACATACAGATAGATGTGCTTCCTACGTTCAGAAAAGTACCTATAGATAAGAACGAAACTGAATAATATACTGTGAGCTGTATACTTTAAAATCAGATATTCCAATTTGCTACACAGACCTTTTCCTTAGTTTTTCTAGATTTTAAGTATGTGTTTTTTTTATGTAAGCGTCTTTCGTAAATTGCTCGCTAAGTATCTTACGCGCTCCCATACCAAGTTGTATAAGCTTTATTTGCACAGATAATGAGCAGGTTATAGTCCCCTACTATTTGTTTTGAGAGCACTAACAACCTTTTGTCCAACCCCAGCCGCTACTGTTTACATTTTCACACTTTATAGGAAATCTTCAATGGTATTTACTATGCACGAATACGCCACGACAAATACCTCTTGTAACGCATACATTGATCAGATTCAACAGCACTTTAGAAAGCCATTCGTGTTGACAGAGAAATGTGTGGAAAGTACGCGAGGGGAAACGTGAAAATTATGTTCAATATAGCAGACAGCGCGTCGTCGAACATCGTTTGAGATTGTATGCGATAATGTGATTTGCGACCTTATGTTGTTGGTGTGAAAGTCGGAGTTGAGATTGGGTGTCGGTGTTGAAAAGAACATAATTTTGTGTTTGCTGACACAAAAGCTACAATGTTTGTTTTGGAGTGTCTGTGGTAGGTGCGTGAGGAATGCCATTGATACCAGCGGCGTAGAACGCACCGTGACGTGTAAATGTTACGTTATTTACGCTAGTTCAGCTCATATTAGGGATATTTTTTGGGCTATTAGCTCCTTTTATAAGATTGAAGTAGATGGTATACAAAATAAAGAAGTTTATCATTTTTTTTATTATTTGAAATGGGTTCGCTCTTGTCTCCAGGTTAGACCAGTGGCATACACAGAGACGACGATGGAGCAAGCTCACCCAGAAAAAGCCTGTTCACTCTAACTTTGAAAATTTTAGGGTTATAATTATAATCCATTGGAAACACTGATGCGGGTAGAGAGTTCCACATTTTTGCTGTGCACATTATAAAAGTTGACGAAAAGCGTTGAGAGAGATATACGGATAAAAACCTTGATTGTTCAAAAGCTCTTCTTCCTCTCATTTTTCGAAATGCAAAAGTCACAACTCGTGGTGTACAAGGACCTAATTCTCATGTTCGCATCTGACGTCATACTTGTATCCTTTTACTCTCATTTTGTGGTTAGTAGCCGCAAATGACGTTCCAAATTCACGTTTTTATTCTCTTTACAATTTCTTCCAAATCGTTGAACGCATTCGCCTGCGGTACTACGCTCGCAGACGGTGACGCAGTCGCTTGCAAAAAGTTCTCCAAAAAACAATTTTGAGTGATCACCTACACCGAAACACGCATCCTTAGCTGTCCAAATTGATACTGGCAGTCTAATTTGGAACTTATACCGTTCTAGATAAAGATCATGAAAAGATTTAAGAACATCTGTTGCTAAAGTGTTGCATACTGTAAAATCGCGTGGAAATATGTATCGTTAGGGATTGATGAGTAATGAATTTGTGACCGGGAGCAATGTCTGGGTTCGCTGGCCACTTGTTCTCAGGCTGTTGCTAAGGCAACAGGTATCATTCAAGCCGTATTTATAACGATGAGTCAAAGTAAAGAAAGCATTCAGGCTTGGCTTTCTATCGTCCATTACAGTACTTCCTCAGAATATTTGGTAGTTGTAACTTTTCTTGGTTGAGATCTATTTAAAAGCAGGTTATGCTTGGTTATGGTTATGCATAAATAACTCTTCAGACTTTAGGTTATGGACGTAGGGGACTGTATAATAATGAAGTTGTAAAATAATGAAGAAAGAAAGGAAATTCGAACTTATTGTTTTTGAACATGTTAGTAAGAAACTAAAAATATTGATACATAATTTAATTTAAGCATCAAGATCGTTGCTCTATACTTCACTATTGACCTACCAACCGAACTATTTTAGATCACTACGTCACCAATTAGCAAGACGCGCCCCCAAAACTGCGCGGGCGTCGCTTGCATCAGCCAACGCGATCGTGACCTTATAGATTGGTTGCGTAAGCGCACTTTCGTGTGTAGGCTCAATGAGCGCAGGAATATAAAAATTGCATCAGATTTTTTTTCTCGAAATGTTTTTTAAGGGATGACGCTGAAGACTGATTGGGTTGATTTGAGCTGTAATGAGTCAAGCACCGAGATTCCAGACACAATAGCAAATCAATTGTTATCGCGTCCCATATCAAATCGTTGGGCTTTGGTGGATAATAGTGGTCCACACAGCCCGCTCCCACGCTACGGCATCAGTCGCATATTTTTGGTCAGCCGCCTCCAGGCCATGTGGATTGTGGATCCACCATAAGTTTTGTTGAGCTTGGATGCGTCAATTTGATCACTACTTCAACGCACTTTCAGATCTAAGGTACATATTTTGTTATTAGTTTTGCAATATATTTGCACACTTTTAACTACATTGACATAAATTAAGTGTTGAATACCTAGTTTTAGTACGTAAGTCGTTGTAAATTGCCTTATAATGAATTTGCTATTTTTCAAAATTATATTATTATATGGTTTAATTAACGAGAAGAATCAGTTTTCCTCGTTTAACTGATTCAATTTTAAAATTTTAAATTAAGGTCCCTTATTTGTTTATTTTATTTCTCTTGGTATGAAGCAGGGTTATTCCATCACAAAAACTTTGTTTATCTACAAGGTTTCTACGTTTACAAATAAGGTTGCGTCGACTTTTAATTGATATTGTACCTACGTTTGCCTGGGACCTAATACCGAGTTTATAAATATTGACTTTGTCGGGTGATTCAGCGTAATTCCCCAGAGACGTCGGCATTTTTAAAAGGTAATAACTCTAAACTAGGGCAAGGCAGGTATCCTGCGATACAGCTTGTCTGAGATCGGCACTCACTGGGAGCCCCTAAGGTAGATTTCTTTGATAGAGTCAGACCTATATGACCAAAATCTTAAACTATAAGAATTAAGAATTTTAAATTATCTACATAGTAACTGTTAGTTTTAAAGGCACGTGAATGTTTAAAATTTGTGTAATTTTACGTTGACGTCACATCGTCACAATTTTTTAACTGAAGTATTAACAGACATTTATTTGTGTTGTCGATGTTTAATTACATTGACCTAATGATAAATCTTAATAAGTATGCCATTTTAGCACTATCCTAAATCTGTTTTTGTTGATAACAAATGTAAAGTACTGTACTCACCATCTTATTATATTCATTAATTTTGACTCATATTTTTGCGTGCTGTAGCTGTAAAGTGGGCATAGAGTAAGTTTTATCACTGTATACGATTGAGTACCCAAGATAAGCGATGTTTTAATATTTTTATATTATAAATAAGTTGTAAGAAAACTATATTGAGCTAGATAAGTATACAGAGAGCACAAAACAGCTATCTAAAATATTTTGACAAGTCTTTGGATTGATAACTACTTAACATTTTAATAGGCGCCAATCAAAACAAAAAAGCCAAAAAAGCAAGTTCAAATTTTTTATCAGCATAACCTATCAAGGAAAACCGCAAATACCTATATTGGTTTCTTATTAGGTTTAAGTTGCTACTCTATTGGATTTCCCCTGATATAAAACATAGATGGATGGTGGATAAAAATAGCACCGTAGACCATTATTAACTATTTAAGGTTACCGTTAGAACTACGAGTATGACGCATTTGAGAAGTCTATCAACAGTTTAATGAATTAATTTGAATATTTTCCAACAGCTCATTTTTAAACTTTGTTCTATGATTGCGATCTTTCTATTCGTCTCAGCTCTTAAACAATAATTTCTACTTTTAAATATGAATGATCTTCATTTATATGATATCTATTGTGAAACATACTTACTTACATGCATTGATTGAAATTGTTTGTTTCATTCACCATGTAAAAATTTCAACTGTGTTTCAATCGCTAGGGCCTTTACATTGGACATATAAGTACTTTTAAGTTGGAAGACAGTCGCTTTGCAAAGGAATGTATTTTTTTCAATCAGGATTATATGCTAAATCTTTTAACGCCACGGATTTCCGGCCGAGACTAAAAATTCTGTGAACTGTGTCACGTCAAACTTCTTAATTCTTATATACCGTATTAAGCCCGCATTAGGCTGTGCATACAACGCCAGTCATCACTCATTCGTCACATGATGCAGTCATATGATCTTGATACATTAAAATAACAAACGTCATGTAATAAAAAATAACTGAGGCACTGCGGAGCGGATATGGGGAGAACAATTTAAGAGGATCGTGTGCGCGCAAGCAAAACATACAAAATGATAAAACGTCTGCCACCCCTTAAACGTTGTCTGATTTTGAAAATATTTTCACAAATTAGAGATATTTTTAAAAACTTTCCTCGTACGTTTTTTTTATAAATATTGTATGTTACAGAAAATATAAGAACCTAAACATTCACTTTTTTGACTAAAAAATCTCTTCGTAATTTTGTCCATTTTTATCTAATCAAGCCTTTATACAAAAAATCGAAGCGTAAAACAAGCGTCAAAGACTTGTCATCATAATGAGTCATGCTCATTTAGTCTTTCAGTTTACAAAAATATTATTTCTGACTACTATAACTTATTATAGTATCTCAAATATAAGTAACACGCTTCCTAAATAGAAACATCGAAGTAAAACTCACTGAAAGTAAAATAAGTATTTTAGAATCACTTTTATTCAAAATATTAAACTGTTTTAAATATCATCATGGTTTTACCTAGTTGAAAATCATTAGTAAGCATCTATCAACGAAGTGAAATTTCCTAATAATGAGAAAAGCCTGACACTCTTGAGGATTTATTATCTATCTTTCGTAATAATTTATAGTTTTCCTTAAAAATAATGCAGGCTTTACGGAAGATTTAAATGTGAACGACCTCTCCATTGCCATTATTACTTATGCGCCTATTTTACCTTAATAAGCTATGATGTCAGTTATAATGAAAATATGCAATGCACATCTACGGTTAAAACTTACCACTTTTTAGGGTTCCGTAGCCGAATGGCAAAAAACGGAACCCTTATAGTTTCGTCAAGTCTGTCTGTCTGTCTGTCTGTCCGTCCGTATGTCACAGCCACTTTATTCTGAAACTATTAGCATCACACCGCTGAAACTTGGTAGGTAGGTGTATCTCCTTTACCGATTTCCGATTCAGGTAAAAAAATAATTAAAAAATGATATTATAGGGGGGGCTCCCATACATGAAACTAAAACAAAAATAAAAATTTTTACCCAAACCTATACGTCTATGGATAGGTCTTACAAAATGACATTGAGGTTCCTAAAACCATTTTTTCTGAAAGTCTAACGTTTGAGATATACACGCTTCCAAAGTGGTAAAATGGGCGCCCCCCCCCCCATCTAACTTTTGAACAAATGAAGTAAAAATTTTGAAAAAAATCTATGATGTAGATCTCAACATAAACTTTCAACGAAAATTGGTTTGAGCGAAATCGAACTAGCAGTTTTTGAGATATAGCACATTTTTATCAACCGCAAATATAACTTTGTCTTTCATACAAACACTATGAAAAACAATGTTATATTTGCGGTCAACAAAATATTGTGGTATTTTGGCTAAGTGGGAATAAGAATCCCTAATTCAGTTAAAGTTGGCACGGAACCCTCAATGCGCGAGTCCGACTCGCGCTTGGCCGGTTTTTTGAGAACTTCTACAATATATGGTCGGCTTGTTGTACTATTTTGACCATGAGTAAATTAAACTATTTTCAGTCCTATGTTTTCCACAGATTTGTAAAGTCGTAACGTCATAATTCGTTACGTCACTTTTAGGTTTTAAAATATAAAATCACCATGTTTGTAACTCAAATACAATGTGTATTTTCGAAATATAGGCTAGACTGTACCCAAAATACTAGACCCAAAATTATCGACAAGAAAAATAAGTTTTTTTTTGTAAGACATATATTTTTTTAATTAAAATTTCTTCTTTACATTTTTTCGTCGTTTCTTTTTATTGTAAGCGAGGAACCGCTAGTTCTCTATAACTAACTTTAATTCTGTGCTGGCAGAAGTGGTCCCATATGGTAAACATAACGATTTGATGGTTAATTTTTAAGATAGAGTGAATAGGCTGTTACTAGTCAGACATGATCCATCCTAGGCCATCATCATCATCATCTGAATGTGAGAACGTAGGTAACCAAGTGGCTGGCTGTTGTTATTGAAATGAAAGATTAATAAAGTATTCAAATTCTGAGGCAAAAGTTTCAGTAATTATACCAGGCCTGCGCCTGGCTACGTGCGCACTGACACGCGGTTCTGTCGCTATAGTAACGGGTCATGCGCGATTCGATTGGGCGATTCGCACATAAGCACGATAAACTGATATTTGATGATAACTTGCGTCGAATGACGTCTTGAATGTGGACCGTTTAAGTGACATGAATGACTAGATCGCAGAATGCATGTGACTAACTAAAAGAAGAAAGAATCAATTGAAATCGAAAATGATAACGATATTAGTGTCAGCCAGTTTCAGCGCATATTATACACAGATGATAATAATAACCTATCACCCACAACCATAACTCAGGATATGTCCTGCAGGATATGTCCTGCTATAGGGGGTTTACCTGGAGTGCACTTGTGAAGTGCATACGGGGGCAATTGTCGGCTTGTGTCACACTGCATTTAGATTAATTTTGTCAAAAGCGCCTCTGCGTGTTGGCTTTGGCCCTTTATATGGTCTGGGACCCCATGGCCGAAAGGTTAGAACGACACTCCATGATCCTGAGAATGAAACTGACATACATAATAATAAAAATACTATTATTTTTTATTACAAGAAAAAAAAAACAGACATACCACAATATTGGCGGTCTTATCTCTGAAAGCAGATATTTGCTAGTATTTTTTTTAAAAAACGAGTCTATAGGAAAAAGGACATTCAATTTGCAATGTGTTTGTTCTTGACTCTAGCTAGAGTTAGACTAAGCCAAGGTTGGCATAGACAAAGTTGACAAAGCATGGAACCACTTCACTCAGAAGTCAGAAGTAGCCTGTTCATTATGACGTCGAGAAACTTCGTTACATGTAGATCATTCGTATTGTTTGGTTTTGTCTCGTTACAAAAACAGCTAACACTTATTAAAAAGCAGCAATGCCAAAACCGGAAACCGTTAGGCTTTAATCCGTAAGTAATACGGACATTTAACGAAGTTACGGACGAAAACGGAACTTTTTCAAGATCTTAATTAAACATCTAATCTGTGAGTTAAATCGTTTCTTTTTAATTTGTCTAAATAGGTTACAGAACTCTTCCCTCAAATATCTGACTCGCGCTTGCCCGGTGCGTTTTAAGACAGTAGCTAGACGCTCCGACGCATCATGCCACATGCGCCGGAGTTGCGTCATGCGGCGCAGGTAGCGCTCGCATTCTAGTTCAAACTTATTAGACAAATATTAAGGATAACGTGTTACTGTTACTGCTGGCTGAACTTGAAGACAATTTAAAAAAATAACATTATAATACTCAATTATAAATAAGATACCGTACCAATACAGTGGTACCTTTTTGTTATTCTGTTCAGCAGTTATAATTATGTTTTTATAAGTAAGAATTTAGAACCTAAGTAAGTACTCACACTACACTTCAGTGAGTCTTATCAAAATGTTTTGATCGCTGATGCAGTTATCTAAAAACATCATTCCACATAAGTATTTAGTGAGTTTTGGAAATTGAGAATTGAAAATAGTGTCTGTTAAAAAAAACTTACAGAGTAAGTTTTTGAAAAAAAGCTACGCAAAAAGTTTTAACGGTTTCTTAAGATTTTAAAGCAAAAACTATTAATAACAGTTTGAGTTATTATTATTATACGTATTTTTATAAGTTTAAATGAACATTTTCCGATTCCTACAAGGAAAGCTGAAGGTTCAGGATTGTGTCAACAAACCTGAATTATTAAAAAGAAATATTTGCATAGATTACTAATATCATATCTGCCGGCGCGACGTGCTGACGTCACACCGTATCACAGATAGTAGAAATCTCCTTCATCTTGAGAATACGTAACATTTGATAAAATGTTTACTAATATAGTAAACTTCTAAGGCTCAATAGCACCAAGATACTGAAATAACTATCTGAAGCAGACATTTACTTTTTTATAGGTTATGAGAACGTTTTAAGAGGTACTGCAGGTACCTCTTAAAACGTTCTCATAGGTCCTGAAAAGTAGGAAAACGCGAAAATTTATGAATGAGGTTGTTACTAGTCCGATATTGTTCAACCTAGACCTGATTGTCACTTGTGAGATCGTGGCTCAATGCCTGACAATGATAATGCTATCTACATAAAAAAAACATATAACATTTTCAGTGGCTTAAAACTTCGATATTTGCTATTCTTGATCCTCGATATAGAGAAACAATTTATCTTGTAAATTATATACACAATTCCAGTTCATCTTAATAAATTACAATACGTAGATTTTATTGAGATACTACATACGTTTATACTGTAAGTAGCTAAACTGATATGCATGCGTACCACATTTTAGAATACAATTCGTAATAATTTGTTTATTTATATCAAAACACTTGCAACCTCACAGATCTGATACCCAAACCCGGAAAGTTTTACCTTCTCATCAAAACCGTACTCGGAAATTTACAAGAAATGTGAGATATTTGAACATTTTATAGCGCTAACCATAAATTAATGGCGTCTCAAAATGAGTTAGAATGACCTCAGAAGTTCCCACAAAAAATGTAAACATTCCCATCCTAGCGTGCTATTATTAGAATCGTGGGTATAATTATTTATGTTAGTGTCTTTCCACTTTATTATAAGTCGCGGGTTGGAGGCATGACACAGAGCGGTTCAATGGAAAAATGTCACAGTTGAAACGAATTCAGTAGATCTCCAAGGTGAGCGAAGAAGTCAATAAAAAAAGCTAAAGTAAAACCTTTAAAATAGATTCATTAGGTACGTATTTATTTATTTATTACTAGCTTTTGCCCGCGACTTCGTTCGCGTGGACTTCAGGTTCGTCCCGTCTAGTAGCGCAAAAAATGTGTTTTTTTACGACCTCACATTAGAAACCTCAAAAATTGTAGCCTATATGTTATTCTGATGTATAAGCTATATTGTGGTAAAGTTTCATTCAAATCCATTCAGTAGTTTTTACGTGAAAGAGTAACAAACATCCATACATCCATACAAACTTTCGCCTTTATAATAGTAGTAGGATAGGATTTAAAAACTTTATTGCACACAATAAACAATGTACAAAAGGTGGACTTTTTTAAAATATATTGAGTATGGGTTTGCTCATGACTTCAGACCAAGCCAAGTACGATTAATATGGAGTCAAAGATGGATTTAATGCTAAAAGTATTCTCTCCCAGTCAGTAAGTTAGTGATAGTATCTTGTATATAATACCTGTAACTCAACTAAAGTAGAGTGAAGAAAAATAGAAGGTAGTGAATTAAGTAATTGGCATTTTATCTTCTTTATGATAAAAGAACTTACTTTTATGCATTTCTACTATGACCATATAAAAGTAGGTAATAATCAGGAAAACTACTACAAGACGCGCCGTTGCGAACTTTGCTTAATTATTCGTAAAAACTCTGGAATCTTACTAGCGGCTATCAGCTCACTTTAAGTGCTCATAATCTTAGGAAAATCGGTCGACAAGGTTGATAATTTTCAAATGCAGTTCAACGCATTATTTATGAGTACTTACTTACGAGTAGAACTTGAATAAGTTTTATTAAGTTCTGTTAAAACATTGATTACATAAGTTTTTGACGATTTCCATTTAAAAAATATGGATAAAATCTTGGTACAACTTGTTCGCGTCTTGGGCTGAAAACCGCAAACATTTTATTGGATTTTTAACGCTAACAAATCCATTTCTTTATAAACCAGTATCCACGAGTGTGGTTTTAATATTGAGTGTTAATTTGACGTATTCTATTCGTAAGGTTTTTTTTTTAAAGTCGAAAAAATAGGGCAATGTAAAATTTTCGTCAGCAATGAAACCTGCTCACCAAAGCATAACTAAAACCCGCCGCTGATTAGTTTTGCGTCACCACAGACTCTACCAGAACCGCTGGGCCAATACGACGGAACCCTAAAAAGTTACACAGGCTTTCCACCGAGTGACGTAGCCGTGACTCAAGCGGGCGCGCCGTCGCACCGGCCAATCAGAAGCTTGCTCGCCCCATATATACTTACACCGGTCACCACACCACGCAAACTCTTTACGTCTTCAGCGACGACCGCACGCCACGCGACGATACACCCGTTAAGTTCGCGAGTGTTTTGTGATTCCTGATTCCTGTGCCTTTTCGGATAAAAAAAAGTGAGTACACCATAGAGCATAGATTGTAGATTGAGAGAAACGCCCGCGCGCGCGATTCACGCGAGATGGATCCGGACTGACCAACGACATTTTGATGTAGCCAAGTAAGCCGCACTGTTTTATTAAAAATCATTCCAATTAGATCCAGAATCTAATATAAAACTCAACCTCCACGCCATTTTGAAATATTTCTCAAAGCTAACCTAAAGAGCATTCTTCGAAAATGTAAGTAAAGTATGTCACAGGTACAATTTTCACGGTTTTCCCACATCAAAATACTATAACTTCTTGCACATTCTGTTAGCACAAATCCGATTCTCCGTACTCGGTTCGGATGTCGCAAGCTTTGCAAAGAGTAAGTGTTAAAATACCGTTAAGGATTACGATGAGATTATTCTCTATTTACTCAGTACTCGGCGTCATTACTCGGACATTCATGTTTACTTTGGTCTTTCCTCTATCTCGCAACTGAAAACCGCCTTGGTGGGAAATTAAAAAGTATAATTGGAAAAAAGTCATTGATATTGGCACGAAAAAGAATACTGGCCATTCGATTTAAATTGGCGGCACATGTTTTATCTGTGGTGTAATCGCATCGCACGGTATGTCAAAGTTAAAAAAAATTCGCCAACTCATATGTATGAGTATGAACATTACATAAACTTACTTACTTAAGATTATGCAGAGGCATCGTGGCTCTCACTACTATCAGAATGGACATCTCGTTTGAATATCTCAAGATTAAGAATTTTCTCTGAAGTGTATAACGGTCCAGTTTAGTGGAAATTAGCATTATCTTATCTGTTACATTTCAATATGATAAATATCAGAATATTGTAAAAAGGAAGACACCTACACATTATCTCATCTTATCAGCACTCGATCAGCATAACTACTAAGGCCTACTTGCACGATCGCTAATTCTGAGTTAAATCATCGTAATGTTCCTGTCAGTTCCTGTAATAGCGGAATCACTACGGCCGGCGGCTTTGCCGGCGGCCTACGTCAAAATTGACAGATTCTATGGAAGATGCCGCTGCGGAATGATAGCTAGTGGATACATCACATTATAGAATAGAGACAATAACTTGATGACTCATTAGCCTTGGGTAAAATGATAAGTCAGCATTTTAACCGCTAAGACATAACGATTTGCAGGATTTATTCTTAATCAATAGGTGCCAAAAAGCCTGCAAATCACCCAAAAATAGAATTTTTGAACATGCACATACTTATCCGATACTTAAATACAAATTAAGTAAACAAAGGTTGATTTTACTTGAAAAAATGTATTTTATCTATGATCAAACTAGGTCAGAAACTATATCTGATAATTTTCCTATTACAAACGCATGCATGAAGCATTTTACGTAGAATACTACAGTTATACTATTCAGTTGACAAGAAACCACACATAAGTATTATTTAAAGGATAAAAACGTCACTAATCGCACTTTTAACGACATATACCTAATTAATATGTATGAGTTCTATTTTTATAGGTAAAATCTATTTTTATCTACAGACAATGCATAAAAAATAGTTTTGCGCCAATACTGTAGGTTTTTTTTCCTTATAGGAAAATAATTATGAATATTAATTTACTTACTTAGTTTTTTATACAATCATAGTCTGATTAGTCGAAAATAAGATATGATTAGAGAAAGAATATGCATGGGACCGTAAGAATGAAGCATAGGAAAACGAGAAGATGAAAAAATCGTAAGAGCAGAAATAGTATGCGAGCTCTGTCTTTAACACATGATTAAATATTAATAAATACGATGTTAAGTGGTCTAATATAGATTTTATGTTAATATTTTCAATTTAAGGTGGTGCAGTTTTCAATAAGGAATCAATATAAATAACATAATATTTCAAATCACATTATGTGTCTTCACAACGTTATAAAAAGTGTAGCCAAATTATGGCACTTGTTATTTATTTTAAGTAGCCACCGGTACAAAAAAGGAGGATAAAAAAATATGCAACAAACATCTATCTACAATGACAATCAATAAATAAATACAATTAAACGAACAAGTCCATTAAAGTCCAATAAACATAGAGGTCTAAAATGCCGCCCGCGGGGCTCTATACAA
Organism: Pyrausta aurata; assembly: GCA_963584085.1. Lineage (NCBI taxonomy): Eukaryota > Metazoa > Arthropoda > Insecta > Lepidoptera > Crambidae > Pyrausta > Pyrausta aurata. Next base: position 2,077,356 of record OY757270.1, read on the forward strand.
AAGACATCAACGAGAACCCGGGCCCGCCCGGGTTCGATCCCAGTCAGACCTTCTCGGAAGTATTTCGTCCTGTCTGCGGCTGGGGCTATTAAACAATCATTAATTAATAGTTCCATGTTCCCCGAAGTTCCGATGAAGATAGCCTCTTTGATTAGACCGCTAAATTTAAGGAAACGGTCTGATTCAAACTTTAGGTTATACTTTTGTAAAAAAAAACTCGATTACGTATTTTGTGGCTTACATTTACATGTTGAGGTCTCTTTCTTAAGTATGATTGATAAATTATAACAGAACTAGCTTTTGTCCGCGACTTCGTCCGCGTGGAATAGTGACTTTTTTCGCCCGTTTTTTAAACATTTACCACTATATCTTTGCTCCTTTTGGTCGTAGCGTGATGTTATATAGCCTATAGCCTTCCTCGATAACTGGACTATCCAACACAAAAATAATTATTCAATTCGAATCAGTAGTTTCGGAGATTAGCGCGTTCAAACAAACAAACAAACAAACAAACTCTTCAGCTTTATAATATTAGTATAGATTGCAAAATTCTCTCAATTCTTGAATTTAATAGTTTACCTACACAAAATACGTAAATCGTTCTGAGAAAACCGATTAATTTCTCATTTACATTGACTTACTGGCCCGTGCCATCTCAATGACACTTAAACTTTATATCATTAATTTGCATTTACTTAATCATTATAAAGGACTTAGAATTTCGAGATTGATATCAATATTCGATTGACATTCTGACCACAAATTAACTATATTATGTAATATTAAACCTATTTAATTAAAATATAATTCGTTTGTATTTTAAATTTCGATAAAATCACTCAAAACCGCCACAAGAACTTACTACGAGTAAGTTGTGGCAAAATAGAACGCGTCTTAAAAATCTTCACTTTTGTAACAGCTTCATTTATAATCAAACACTTATATACTTAACTAGCGGCCCGCCCGCGACTTCGTACGCGCGTTTTAGTTTAACTCCGTTCCCATAGATCTTAGCGAAAATTTATAAGCCTATACGCATTAAACTATAGCCTTCCCTGATAAATTAGCTATCTATCATATTTTATAACCTTACCAATAGTTCTTGTGAGTAGCGCGTTCAAACAAACAAACAAAACCATCCAGTTTTAAAATATATACCTACAATGAAATGCGTACAAATAAATGTTATATTTTATGTACACACAACACGTAGCCCATAATGGTCAAACTTACACAGGTATATTATCTTTTTATTTTACAACGAAATGGAAATACTTCGTACGCCCTATCGTCAATCGTATATTTATTTCGGGTACTAAATAACCAAGCTACTCTCTGCGCTTACACAGCATCATGTCACATACAGGCTGTGAGAGAAGCAAATTCCCTCATGTTTTCTCCCGCTACCTTAAGAGTTTGAATTTGAGCTTTGTTTATGGTTATTGGTTATGGCGAATACCTACTCTACTTTCTTGAATTCAAACCGTAAATTGAAAGGGACAATTCTATGTAAAGATCTACGCCACCATCATCATCAACATCCAAAAGCCGTCCAATGCTAAACATAGGTCCCCCACGAAAAGTTTGCAGAAAAGTTCCAGATTGGACACCTTTCGACCACAGGAGCAGCGTAGAATGTCCACCGACAATATGAACATACGATCTGCAAGCTACAATGGACACAGACCGATTGATACCTACGATGTTTAAACACAAAAAAATATTATTTACTATTCTAAGGAATAAAATCTCTTCTCGAGAGCAACATCAATAACAAACATGTGTCAAAACATTGTGTCTCAGACATGTCAAATGATTGTCAAAAATGTAATAAAAAATATTTGTATCATTAGCACTAAAGAGTATTGATATCAAATTCGAAGCAAATCACCCCCATAATAACTTTGCACCCCTCTTTAACCCCCTCAGGAGATGCATTTCAATAAAATTCAAAATAAGTCTTCCGTCAATGTTGTAAAAGAATGTGTATGCAAAATTTGAAGAAGATTGGACCAAGGGATCTGGTTGTCCCATACAAACTTTGCACCCCTTTTTGACCCCCTTAGGGGTGGAATTTCTGAAAATCCTTTCTTATCGGATCCCTACGTCATACAAAGAACACATCGTCTCAGTTTCAGGTCTCTACAATCAGCGGTTTAGGCTGTGCGTTGATCCATCAGTCAGTCAGTCAGTCAGTCAGTCAGTCAGTCAGTCAATCAATAAGTCAGTCGTTCAGGACAAAGCATTTTATTGGTATAGATTAATTCGCATCGAAAGAAACTAAACACCAATCAATTAAACAGCCATAAAATTGTAATCGTCTAAAAATATCGTTACAATAAAATTTATGGTCGTTTTCGTTCGAGATTTGAATAAGGCGGGCCACCTGGCCGAAAGACGATCCGGCGCACGGCTAAATAATAGGCTATAATTGATCGTAAATTAGGCGGTCACTGGCTGGTTTTGACTCAGGTGTCGGTGACTTTTTTCTTCTTTTTCGTTTGTCGTGTCTGTGGCCGCGAATATACTGTTGTCGGTATGCACTATCCAATGTATTCAATTACTTTTATGGAGACTACATGCAAGAATGCACAAGTTTTGAATACTTCTTTTAGCGTATTGCCTGATGTAAACTTCTAAACATATGCATACTTTGTATATTCTGGCAAATAAATGATTGATTTGATTTAAAAGTTTCTATAGTATTGTTGATTTTTTATCCATTTGACTAGCCTGTCTATATTTAATTTGTACGTAACAACTCCTACCCAGAACATAATGTTGAGACACAAACGCTGAAACCACTACTCAACTTTGATAAAGTATCAATCTATTTAACAATTTCTGAGTGTTAGTTGTTCATAACCTAAAGTTTGACTAACTTTATTATTTTTTTCACCATTTTACCATGAAACCACACAGCAAGTCGGGTTGTATTTTTGTATGTATATGAATAGGATCGTTAGTATAATGGTTGGTCCGACATGCAAGGTTGGTCTCGCCATGACGCGTTCTGCGAAGTGTCGCGATCGGCTTACACATGCCTTGCACAGATATAGCTATGATAATATGCACTTGATGATGCTTCGTGAAAAGGAACGTTAAATTGCCTTATGAAAAAAAAATAACATTGCCTCCTTAGGACTTGCTCATAATTGTCTTTCGCGTGGACTTTTTGTACCACATCAACATTTTGTACTATTTTTAGTACATAAACCACAGTGTTCATGTTCAAGTAATCAAGTGGAATTCATTCATTATTATTATGAACTCTCCATGTCTTTCTTATATTTTATATTAGCAATCTCATTAACTCTATGTATGCGGCTAATAAAATATACTAATTTATAAGAGACTTCTAATATCGAATACTTAAATTAAACACTATCCAAATGAAATCTCAGTGCTCTATGCTGGAGCTGCTGCCTTATGAAACTAATTCACTTTAGACTCGGAGGCACCTAGAGTCTTCAATATACTGTGGGTATATCTAAATGTAGAGCTATTTGAGCCACACACAGGCAGAGCGAGACAGGGCGGCGCTCCTGCGCAAACTAGTCGGGCCGAGTTAGGAAAATGGCAGCTTAGTGGGCCTACTATGAGTTCACATTTACACGTTAGTGTTTTATTTCATTTTCGTTAATAGTTTCACGTGATGTTAAGAGATGGCGCTGTCTATAGCCTAAATTGAGGTGGCGAGATGTAGGCATTTTAAGATATTTTTTATAGTTTATTAACAGCAATTGTGACGCTAAATTTCTCAAATGACTATGGCTAAGTAAATGATGATGATGATCATTTTCATATTTTTTACTTTTCTTATTGTTTTTTATAGCCGTTGTGCTGGCGTTGTTATCATAATTGGCTGCCTAATGCTCACTTGTGAATAATGATTTAACCTAGGATTGCGCTAAACCTGTATTAAATCATCATTCTGTCTCTGTCAGTTTATTGGACGTTGCTAGAGACAGAAAGAAGATTTAACTTAGGATTATCGTACCTAATCCTGGTTTTAATCATCATGCGTAAGTGGGCCTAAGCCCAGTTAATTTAGACACTTGCATGTTGCAACTGACTATCTATTCATCTATTATTATCGACTCGTAATATGAGTGAACTAATGGTAGGCCCACAGTATCGATAATTATGCAGCCAATCTCTAGCCAGTCTAGTTCTACCAATAATAGTGTTGCTCGTTTACTCTTGCGCTTGTTAGACTTATTTTAAAGTTAAGAGCGGCTTCGTTCTATTAAAAGGGACGATGCGCTGTATAGGGCGTACAAATGACGGATAAAGGAAAGATATATTTTTTTATTACTATATTATTTTTAGGAAATCAACGGCGATACAATACAATTTAAATTCTGTTTTTTTAATTAAATTGCAAACGGCTTATTATAGATTTCCCTAAGTGTTCATACTATGCTTGCACTAAAAGCAAAGTACATTAATAAAATAAAGTATGTAGGTTACTCATCATTGTTTTTCACACATAAATATGTATCAAACGTTAACAGAGCAGATTTACAATGGCATCTAGAAAAAGTGATTCATTTTGGTATTCTGTTTTTTGCTCGTTTAAGCCAATGGAGATACGATAACTAAACTATTAAGATGGTTTGAGATTCTGAAATTATTTTAAGTTTTGAAAAATTGCCATGAATTTTAACCTATATTAGACGTTAGCGCGAACGAAGTCGTACTTAATCCCCCTCCATCATCATCATTATCAGCCAAAGGCATCTTCTGCTGCACATAGGCCTTTCCAACGGTTTTCCACACCGACCCGATGGTAGCAGTCTGCATCCAGTGTGATCCTGCGATCTTTACAAAGTCGTCTGTCCATCTTATCAGTTGACGTCCTATGCTGCGACTTTGGTCAAAGGGTCTCCAATATAGAGCTTTTCTGCCCCAACGGCCATCAGTTCTTCGCGCTATGTGCCCTGCCCACTGCCACTTGAGCTTACTGATTCTCAGGGCTATATCCGTTACCTTAGTTCTACTACGTATCTCCTCGTTTCTGATTCGATCTCGTAGAGAAGCACCGAACATAGCCCTCTCCATCGCTCGCTGTGCGATTTTGAGCTGCTTTATAGGGCCTATAGTTAGACACCATGTTTCGGATCCGTTAATGTAAATAAAAAACCGCATTCGATAACTTCTCGAATGTCTAATAACCTCAGCTTATTATGTCGTAATGGCTTAGTAAGTATCGAAAATCAACTAAGTTGCCTACTGGCCACAATATTTCATATCGACACCGACAGTAGTATTAATATAGAAGTGAAAGGTGGTATATCTTAATAACATCGGCCAACATTGATTTCCTAGGTTTAGCCAATTTGCACTGGCCCAATCTGATACGATCCGGCGGTAACCGCTTAATACCAGATATAAGTTGTCGCTATCATTAATGAAATCGACTATCAGTTAGTTAGATAAAGATCTAGGTAGACAGAAATGGCTTTGAAAGATGATATTTGAGAAACCATTTTGTATGACTCAAATGTCAGTTGCAGTTTAATTTGACTATAGTTTGACTGAGCTGACTGTCCCTTAATTTTGAGGCAATGTTCTCATTTGCATCTGTGCAACATTTTCAGTTTTCACACTTATACTTCTTGCATATTTCATTAAAACTATCGTAAATTTAGCAAATCCTTACACTTATTTATACAAAGTAAATGTTTGTTTAATGCTTTCAACGCTGCAATAACGGCAAGTGGGACTTATAACTTGTTGAGTATATTTAGACTCGGTATCTGGTGATGTTGACTCGCTGAGATAGAGTTCAAAATGTTGCAGAGACTTTTGAATCTATTCTCCAAGGGAATAAAAACTCTATGCTGAAGAAATTGTGTTGATAATCCAATGAGAGAGTGGCCTGCGCGAGAGCATCGTGAGCCGTAGAAGGCGTCACGATGTCTCACAGACACATTCGCACCGATGCAAGTCAAGCTACACCCCTCCAATATAAATAAACCCTCACCCAAATAATAATCACTAGAATTAAGGTTTACCTAAAGATGAAAATGTCCAGTTTATTTTGAAAACATTCGTTTTAACTGTTGAATACCTAATCGACGCTATAGCTTTCGGAAAAAAATACTTGCCGGAAAAGCTTTAATGACGTCCAAAATAACAAATAAATTCACGAAGCATTATTATAACGCGATACTTACCTATTATAGGAGATATATTCAAGTTTCATTTTACTTAAATAATAAAAAGACACTCCCAAGTTACAATAGTAAGAAATGCCACGTACAAGTTGACCACTTGACCTAAATACTAATATACGAAAAGCTTAGTAGTTGTTTGCTGCCAGTATCCCTAAAAATCAATAGTGGGCTCTTTTTTTAAAAAAAACTCTTATTCTGATTTTATCAAGTAATTAGTTCTCTATGTAACATTTAAATTGTTATGTGTTTCCAATGGGAATGTGAATCAATCAGTTGATAAATTGAGTTTCAGCGTGAATTTTCTTCACATGTATTCCCTTTAAAAAGTTTAAACATGCAACACCTTTGTTGAACACGAGTGCCATGTAAGCTCGACTCGTAGCCAGCGAGTCTGCTGCGCGTGCGCACACATTAGTAAGATGTACACATACACGCACGCACACATGTGTAACGTGGGGAAAATCTAAGCGAGCGCTTGCATTGCGAAGTAGATTGGACTACACTCTGCAGTACATAGATTGGTTATTGTGGCTATTTCTGTAAAGAAAGAAGTTAGTTTTAAATATTCGGATAATATCATAAAATATTATCCCTTTTGGAAAGGAATATTAATATGAATGATTGTGATGCAGGGAAGTTGTCGAAATTCTTTGTTATTTGCTAGAAATTGTCACAGTAGTATAAGGCTTTCAAAAAAGTTGAAAGGAAGTCTCATTACATTGGTATCTGTCTGTACTTGAATGGAGGACCCACCATTTACACGTTCACGTAAAATGTTGCCAAGACGCGGACACAATATTATGGTTCGCAGTGTCAAAGATTTATCAGATTGCACTTAGAACCAAGCTTCTGAAATTACGTGCCTAAATCTACAAGCTCGAACTTCTAAACTTTTGTCAAAGTATGTGGTTTGGCCTTAACAGATCCAGAACACTGACAATAGCCTTAATATTCCTTAGTTTCAGAAACAAGTGGTGACTGACAAAGATGATCAGAAAGTGAACTCACGTAGCCCACTAAAACCCAACACAACCACTCCTAAAGTGTGATAAGCACCCAACAAATCTATTGGAATAATAATGCGTTCCAATAAAATCGCACTGAATATTTCTCTGCGGGAAAATATACTACTTGATCGATGTTGGACAGGTCAGTTCCACGAACTACTATGCAAGTAGATCCTATACTGTCTTCAACATACAAATGATACGGTGTACTGCATACTGATTATGTGCAAACTGAATCTTCAATGCAAGAAGAGTTGCCAATAGATCGAGCGGCTGAATATCACACTCAATATCAAGGATTTTCGGTAGTACTTCTCTAAACAATACTCGTACAATTGGTCTGGAATGCACATCTCATAATGTATGATAATGTAATATGTGTATGTGTAATAAACAAATTAAGTCGCGAAGGAAAATCGTTTTAATTTTAGAAACAAAAAAAAACATAACTGGTCCTATGACGCACGAAACTTCGTGTTTAAAAAAGTATCGGCTTTTAGATACACTAATATTTTGTCTGTTTTATACCAACCACTAAGATAGTTTAGGTAAGGCCTTTGCCCGGCAGTAGGACGATACAAGATTACTTTACTTTTTTATGCCAACTATTAAGAGTGTACTTTTATTCCTGAGGATACCTGCACTTCTAGCTTGTAAATTGAAATAAAGACGAAACATGCAGTGGCAATCCACTCTTTCAAATTGACAAAATAGAGCGGTCATGCGGTTCTTAATTTGACTTTACAAACCAATCAAAGCCATGAGTGAACTGACATTCATTGAAAAGATTAGCTGCTCTAAGTAAATAAGAGTTTCGTCTGTTTTTACCGCAGCAAAAGAACGTGCAAAATGATAGGATTCCTCAAAGGATTACGTTTAAAATATTGTCGTAAACAAAGTCAAATGAACGAGATGATTCAGACCGATTGTGTAGTTAGTTACAATAGTACTCGTGCTACATCAACTTTCAATACCATTGCGGTCTGCTTATGGGTATTTTATTTCAAGAATATCCTCTTTATGAATGAAATTACGTATTTGCATTATTAATCGTTATGACACCGCGCCACTCTTTCCTTATTAATTGAGTTCATTATTAATAGAATCGGAATAACCAGACAAGTTAAGGAAACTACAAGCTATAATGACACAATTGTAACTGCGTATCATAGAATGACAAAACAATCATTGACACGAAGTTGGGACACTATAATTTGATTTATGTACTTTTAACTTTCAAAAACTTCGCATCGTAAGATGACCATAAAAGTTAATTACAAATATGCAATCCAACTGAATCACCATGATTGCAAAGTAAAATTTTATGTAGAGACGTCAGCTGGTAACAGAAGTTATTGTGATGCATGCACATACTCGTACATAGGTTATATAAAAGGAAATTAACAGAAATTGACACTACCAATAGAATTCATCACGACACGACATTGAGATAAATCAATTAACTGAAAATTCATACTCCATTTTTCGATTAAGTAAGAAGACGAAGGCATTTTATATAATTTATTTAGCACAATACAATAAATTATTGTTGGTAATAAATAAAGTTTTCATCAGTAAGTTCTTTCTTTCTTTCTTTCAGTAAGCTGTATGTTAAATTTCTTTGCGTCTCATTAAATATGAAAATCCCGTTCCACGCAAAGGGCAAAACGTTGCACAGCTTATGGCAAGTACTCAGCGTCTATCGAATGACACCGAATCATACGATTTGTGTCGTAACGTAACACATTCGCAGATTGACCCAGTTTAGTTGCGTGTCTCGTTACACGCGGTTTGGCGACGCTGTGTCTACTAACGCTGCGTTCCGTTCCACGCACTCTTCATTATCATTGACCTATGATGGATTAAAAGAGCGAGGATTATACTGATGGTTGTAACTTCAAGTTTTTGAAAACGATGACTTATCCACTATACCTCTTCCACAGAACGTTTAAACCTTCCTGATTCCCTCCAATAACGAGTAAATATTGTCACTTGTATCCTTGACTATTACACCAATAGCTAATAAATTGTATTAATAACGACATGTCCTATAAGTATTTTATTCCATTTTCTCTCCGTCGTTATGCATGACCTAAAAGTTTGAATGGTAGAGAATACTTTTTTATTTATTTTTATTTAAAAACTATTGCACAAATAAAATGTGTCCAAATGTTACTTTTAACATCAATACCATCTTAAATCTACTGATCTTCAAATCTTGTCAACTTTAATGTCACTGAAATCATTATTCTTCAATCTTTATTCAAAAGAAAATATTAAAATCTTTGTAATGAAATATAGTTATCTAAATCAAAGATATCTATGAACATCGACGCTATCCCTCTGGCGATAGTAAATCGTTGGTAATTGGAGACTCTAAAAATAGACGGCGGCTTATTTTATAGACCGATTTATGAACGGGGTGATATTAATAATAATCTTCTGGCTGGTTTTTTGTTGAAGAAAGTAGTTAAGTACTATTGGCGATGTATTTTTGTTTAGTTTAATATTTTCATCATCAAGTTACTAATCTGCGGCAAGTAATATAATTTCTGAGCTTGCGGTAGGATTAAAGACAATCATCGCCTTAGAGTACAGAATGTATCGAATCGACTACAATATACTCAATCCTTCACTTGTTTAGTGCAGGAAAATAAAAATAATCAGTTTAATGGACAACAGAGGACGTCAGTTACTTTGTGGTAGGGCCAGTAGCAGACCGTATAATTATTTTCATCCATTTTACCGTCTTAAAGCGGTTTCATCCAGACTCAAAGTCAGAATCACGCGAAGATTCACCGGCCTTTAATTAGTTGGATTTACGAGACCAAAAAGATCGAGACAAACTTAGCTGCGCGCACGCACCGGTTGCCAACGGATTGTTTTGTAACATTATAGCAGTCGGCGGCCGCAATAATAACAAAACAACAGTCGGACAAATATAATTGTACATTTATTTAATTTGATTCATAAACTTTATTGAGCTTGTCACACTTGAAACATGTGATATTATTTTCAGATTTTATTGATCAGATTAGTTAGACGATACTAGTAGGCTTTCACCATAAGATTGGACTATTTATTTACTAATTTTGACATCATTCATCATCATTATCAGCAGCCCTTTTGCTATTATGAAGTCATTATTTAGCATATAATTAAGAAACAAGCAAGTAAAACCGTATTTTGTATAATATTTTCAGTCATTTTACTACTTAGGTCTACTTTCAGTCAGGTTATAGATATCTAAATAGAGATGTATAAGTGACACGCCGCGCTACCGTGACTATCAGTATAACCACGAGAGGCCTTCCTGTGGTCGCATATTCTTACTCTATTTAAGTTTTTGAAGGGAACGAGATATCTACTTAAAATTACAAGCTTCTTTTTTAATAAGAAATGGGTTCGCTCTTGTCGCTAGACTAGACCACAGATTAGTAAGAGTGACTAGACCAGAGTTTACCATGGTAAGCCACTTTCTGAAGTAAATTGTTGTTTTGAGGTTCTCTAACTCTAATTTAATAATCGTTTATCTATCGTAAAGATAATCTTTCAAATTTCATTAGCTTCAAAATAAAGAATATGGCATCATATCAAAAGAGTTTGAAATACGCAATAATGATTTTATAACCGGCCAATCTAACTAATTTATTGCACCCCGATCGCATAAATACAAGCAACCTCGGAGGTGACCGCCGCCGAACTTCGTCTCGACGAGTTTATAAACACAACACAAGCACTAAATTTAAACCACATCTTCATTCAGACCAGACGAGCTCTTTTATCTTTTTACTTTTATTTCGTCGAACGAAACGTTTATATCAATATGGCGGCAATATGGCGGCGATTAAAAAAGCATGCATTTTGACAGATAGCTTTTTTTGGCAACGGCATCGGCTATTATACGTCTTTCATAAACTCAATGCTTCACCTTGCAATTTTATATGTGAATGATTATAAAACTTATGTGATGTAGTATATAAAATACACATTATGTATCTGCGGAAACTGCAGGATTAGTTGACTTGCCAACCGCAGTTGAGCTTCAAGCTGAAATTATGAAGTATCTAACATACGGTACAGCTTTTTTGATATCACTTCTTCCTTCCTCTTTAACTTGCTCCTTCAAAACTGGTAAGGGGATTTCCAAATCTTATTTAAAAGTGTGACGTACGAGTGCGTAAACCACAATATAACCTACAAAACGGTTGTTTACGATTTATTCCGTCTTCATTTTCGTTTCTAGTATACTGAATGGAAGTCCCACGCACCGTGTGAATGAAAACTTGAATAATAACAGCTGTAAGAGTGTGCTTACACTACTGTCAAAATAAAATATATTTTTTAATAACATGTATCGTTAGAATGCCATTGATCCATCACCAAGACCGTGATGAAAGGCGGCAGACTCTGGCCTCCTCAATGCTACCTGACCTCAACACGGCAAGTGCTTTAGGTAACTAAAATGGACTCCTGTACTTGTAGTCCAGTGTAATTTAGCCATCAAATGACAAGGCAGGGCAAAGAAAGTGGCTGGGCTCGTAGCACGAAGCAGCAAGCACCTTGTTACCAGCGTGAAGTTTCTTGGTCTCTTTTTGGATACCAAATTCACGTGGAAAGAGCAAATAGAAAAAGTATTTGTAAAGGTTAATGGGTTTGCGTTTGCGTTATATAGACTAACAAAAGTAACAAATAAAAAAACAGCTATAATGGCATATTATGCTTACGTTGAGTCCATTATCAGATACGGACTTATAGTATGGGGTAATGGCACTGACATTAAGAGAGTTTTTATTGCTCAAAAGAGATGCATACGTGCAATATCCGGCATCGCCCCTGATGTTTCATGTAGACCTTATTTCAAGTCACTTAATATCTTGCCACTTCCATGTTTGTATATTCTGGAAATGTCAATATTTGTAAAGTCAAAGCAAAATCTCTATCCGCGATTAAAAGAAAAAAACAGTAGAAGTATGAGACATCCAAATAAGCTTATCTTAGACATCCTACCAAACACAAAACGTCTTAACAAGAATGCTTATGCGATGTCTATCAAAATATATAATAAATTACCGGACGAAATTAAACTATTACCATCTTACAAATTTAGGATTACATTAAGAAAATGGTTAATGGAAAAGAGTTTTTATTCAATTGACGAGTTTTTTAAATTTAAGATAAATGCGTAGGAAGGTTCACACTGCCTCCATGATATAACTGTATTTGTGGACATACCTACGGTTTCAATTATGACTTGATGAATAATGAAAGTGTAAATTAATGACATCAAAAATATTTTTTTATTATATGTAATTTAATTTTTTAATTTCAATTTCAACTTCAATTTTTTTTAAATCAATTTTAATTCTATATTTTATGTCAATGTAATTAATTTTATTTTATTTATTTTGTGTAATTTGCATGCTATAAATGAAATAGCTAAATAGGCTTAAGGAACACAACTTTTAACATCTGCTTTTGTATATACCCTATTTAATGGCAAATAAAGAATTTTGAATTTTGAATTTTGAAGAACTGATGGCCGTTGATGTAGTTCTCGAATTTTTTTGCAAAACAAACGGCTTAAGACGTCCGCCATGAAGGTGGACAAATGAACGAAAATCGCAGAATTGAGCTGAAGGCTAGCCGCTTGCGCTTTCATAATGATTTTAGTCTCTACCATTGTAAAGTGACCGAATACATTGGAAACCTATAAAAGATACTAAAATCATCATGAAATTCTTTCAAAGTAAGCCAAAGAGGCAAAATTATAAAAAAAAGTCAATGTGAAAGCACTTTACTTAAAAAGCGGGCTGGCCACCCGCCAGGCTAAATGTCGTGTTTCAGTGAGTTGTGTAAATTCAGGGTTCCTTCGACAATAAACAACGTTAATGCGCCTGCCCAGACGGCGTTGACACGTTTACTTACCGACAAACGGACGAAATAAAGCCGCTTGAAAACGTGGAACGGAACGTGCACTTCATGAGAAACTACCTCCATAAATAAGGCATACGTCATTCATAAACTTTTTTTTTAATTATGATCTTTTAAGCCAGTGCAGCGCAGAGTGCAGTGGATCATCTTTGATAATAATAAGATACTATACTATAAGCTATTTTTAGGAGAACTTATTTAAATATGCCTTTGTGCAGGTTTCTTATGTAAATTTTGTGACTATTCATTCACCATATTTTTTTTCACAATTATTAGCCCATAGTCATACCGCCATTACCATAAGAATATTTATACCCATAAGTATTCTTATGGTAATGATGCTGTTACGTAATAATGTGCGAAAATCTAAGAATAAACGTTTAATTTTAAAATTCATTGTCACATCGATGTGTCCGTGAACTGAGCAGGTTGTGACTTCTTACGCAATAGCCCATGAGCACCATGAGTGTGGTTTACAGCTTTTTGCACCGAAACATGTGCGAAAGGTCGTAGAGGTCATATGGACGTGGTGGAGGTGACCATGTTTTTGATAAGAGGCCCACTTCACGGCTCAGCGAAGGCAGCCTTGCAGAGATTTCAGAATTGTCCATATCGTTGATGACTCTGTTAAATAAGCTCTACATCTATACTAATATTAGGGTTCCGTAGCCGAAAGGCAAAAAACGGAACCCTTATAGTTTCGTCAAGTCTGTCTGTCTGTCTGTCTGTCTGTCTGTCTGTCTGTCTGTCTGTCTGTCTGTCTGTCTGTCCGTCCGTATGTCACAGCCACTTTATTCTGAAACTATAAGCATCACATAGCTGAAACTTGGTAGGTAGGTGTATTTTGTTCACCGCTTTTCGATTCAGATACAAAAAGTAAAAAAAAATAATATTTAAGGGGGGGCTCCCATACATGAAACTAAAACCTAAAAATTTTTTTTTACTCGAACCTATGCGTGTGGGGTGTCTATGGATAGGTCTTTGAAAATGATGTTGAGGTTTCTAAAACCATTTTTTCTAAAAGTGTAAGATTTGAGATATAGACGCTTCCAAAGTGGTAAAATGGGCGTCCCCCCCCCATCTAACTTTTGAACTAAGAAAGTGAAAATTTTGAAAAAAATATATGATGTAGATCTCAACAAAAACTTGCAACGAAAATTGGTTTGAAGGAGATCGAACCAGTAGTTTTTGAGATATTGCACATTTTTATCAACCGCAAATATAACTTTGTCTTTCATACAAACACTATGAAAAACAAAGTTATTTTTGCTGTCACAATATATTGTGATGTTTTCGTTAAGTGAAAGTAAGTGGATCCTGAATTCAGTAAGGGTGGCACGGAACCCTCAGTGCGCGGGTCCGACACGCACTTAACCGGTTTTATAAAGGTTAAGAGTTTGTTTGCTTAAGCATGCTAATCTCAGGAACTAATGCACCGATTTAAAAAAATATTTTTTAAATATTCAAAACGAGTGAAAGAAGTTGCAGGTGACCGCTAGTTAGGCATAAAACGCAAACCACTGACCGACAAATAATATTCCTAGATACCTAAGAGGTGTTTGCCTGTCGTACAGCACTCGAATCTTTTTTATCCTTTGGTAACCGTGCGAAATTCTAGAACCTCCAACAACATTGTCATGTTAAATCACCAATCATTGGCGAGACGATGTTGTTTTTTTTTGCATCTCGCAGTCGGCGATGACTGAATCATTTCAATAACGCTCTGTCGTCAGTGAAGCTAAAAAAAACTCGTCTGCTTGAAGCTGATAATGTTTTTGTGGACACTCAGGACATTAGCATATGATCTAAAAATAGCCGTAGAATACGATATTTATATATTGATATGATGATAAATGTTTTCTGATACTACGTTATAATATTATTAAATAGGTATGTATTGTATAAATACCGAATAAAACTGGATCTTTATTTGCGAAACACTCGTGTTAATATACCGAGTGATTTTCGTTAAAAATTAATTAAAATAACACCGAAAAACCACGTGACATATTCACACACTTTTGTATGAATTTTATCCGGTTTGCATTCGAAATTCAAACATTTATCAACGAAAATCACATGCCTTATAGACCCAAGCGCTTTAGTAAAGAGGCCCTGAACTTTATAGCAGCACTACAAGCTATGTCACAGCACTACAAGCTTAATATGTCATCAAAAAGAGTAGGTATGGATGACTCTATTTACATGAGCGCCAGTTTAAGACCGCAGTCACCTTCACTGATGTTAAGGTAAAGTATATTATTAATTATGACATATTCTAGGTAAAAACATACTAACGAGGAAAGTAACCCCAAACGTTTGGTATTAAAATATGCAAACATTTTTTTACTTTCACCCTTTAATAATGAGTGTTCAGGAAAAACTGTAATTGAGTAAATTCTTTTAAACCAAATGACAAATAACCAAAATTATTATTACAAGTCACCTGTAGTTTCCTACACGTAATGAAGTTACGCAAATTACATCACTGACATAGGAAATAATTTGGGTATCATGAACATAAGTAACAATTACAATATAATATGATTGTTTATGTAACTAGTTAATATTGTTGTTATTATATTATATTAATAAAATGCATCATATAAATCTACACGTGGTCACTTTGTTACCACGATAATTTTGTCTCTCAAAATTAAGCTCCTATTAGTTTTTGTTTGATGCGTTCGAAGCCAATTAACATAACGCCTATCAATGACCCAACCTTATTTAACTTATTTATTAGTTAGTATACAATGTGTGAAGTAAATTATGATGACAAGCTGTCGTACCCTTTCATTTTCTGAGTAGTGGGGTCAATTATCTTGTCTTATGACTGCTATTTTTGTATTAAACGCTTTATATCCGCTTCCTCCATCAGTTCCGGGTTATATTGTTTTGTTTACGTACACATACAGGTTGTTGAGACATATTTTTCCTGGCTTTAGTGGAAATGTACGCAGGCATCACGCCCTGACCACATGTTAAAGTTTTGAAAAGTAACAACGCTTAGTTTTGTAACATTTTCCATTAATTTTCCGCTCGTATTCGTGTCTCTAGTATGAACATGGACATTAAACTGAAAAACATTCAATTCAATCGTGTTGTTCCTGTTTGCGGATTCAACCAAACAGAAACTCCAGATTTAATTGTTATATCTAAGAGTACCTATACTGTTCTTTGCTTTGATACTTGGGTCAATTTCAAAGTCGTATTAACTGTTATATAGCTCTATCTAATTATTTGATTTAACATTATGTAGGTATCGATACTTTGAAAGCTTGCGTTTGACTTTTATTTTGTTATGAGTTGATCAGTCAGCATTCATATTTGAACCTTTGTCATTTTAACATTCACTCCATTCAGGCTGTTGATGAAATCCAACCAAGTCTAAAATATTAAAGCAACATTGTTATTACAGTAATTAGTGGGTATGTGATTTTTTTCCATCGAAAACATGCGTTCCCTTTTCATCTAATCACACATTGACCGGTACTCTCAATTTCAGTGGAGGCTCTATTATTAAAACGCATTAAATTTATTTCTAGTGGACCAAGGCCCGTCACAGCGCGGTTCAACGCCTCTAGGCAACAAGTCCAACTCGTCACATGGCAAAACTGTTTTGCACCTGTTTTTCAAGACCATATATCAATGTAAACCTTATCGCAAATACATAAGATCCACTATTTATGAGATAAAAGTGACGCGAGTGCCGACAAAGTGCAATTTATTTAGTCATTTTTTTAACTGTATCTCCTGTCTTTATTCTCAGTGCAAGTTACTTTTTTCTTTGTTTTCTTTCGGGGTGGGCTCGATTTTATGGAGCGGTCGTTAATATCAATTGATTACGGCGGATTAATAAAAAGTTATCGCACAGTTAAATAAACAGAATAAACTCATTAGCGTCGATTGGGTTCTTAGTATCTTGATGGATTTTAACGGGATGAACGTACTTAGCCTCTGCTTAAAAATTGTACAAATTCCCATTTATATACATTATTTATTACTTGAAACTACAAAGATGCTACTTATGATACCACTTACAATGATACTTGATTATGATACTGTTTGTGTTCCTGAAATAAAATAAAAATAAAAAAAGAACTCTACATCGGTTACATTTATAGCTCGTGCGATTCAAAAGTTGTTCTTGTTAGAGTTATGAGTAGCTCGATTATGCTTGCCTATACTTGATAAGTTCCTAATATCTTAATAGAAGTTTTTTTTTTAAATAATCTATTTCGAAATAATTTATGTAGGAATTTGTGTGTTTCAACCCTAAAATGCTCTCAAAGTTTTATACCCTAATGAAAAAGCATAACACATTTTTTCTGAGGCCTATGTTTAATATTTCTTCGCCCAAAAATGGATTTTGCGATTCGAATTTATATGACTCGAAGACATAGGCATCGAAAATACAGCCTGTCTTACAGACTATAATATAAGTACCTACCTCTGCTCCGTTTAAAAAGCCTCTCCGGTCGTTTTACGTAAGTTTCTAGAAGGTGCAACGCTTTCCTACAGATAGTGCTAACTACCAAGTACCAACCGTACAGTTTCTTCAGAGGTTCTTATGGCCATAGGCAGTATCCAGTCTATCAGGTGTCAGGTTGGTACACAAATAAACTAGATCGGAACGTACTGGCCAGTATTCGCGATAATTATTAGAAGAAATTATGTGGCCTGTGGAAAAGTACGATCGTAGTAACTGGGCTAAAATACCCGTTTTTGATACTCATTCACCAAAAACATAACGTTCCATAAATTATACAACGTGTAAAAAAATAAGCAAAATCATTTAAGAGGGCTATACATTAGGTTTTCTTAAAAAGTACTAATACATACGGTAAAATAAAGTCCTCGATTACAAATAGCTGTCCATTTATCTAAATTGACAGGCATCAATTCTGTCCTAGATAATCTGATGGAGCTCTAAATCATTATCCTCCAAGGAATATGACTTACCAAGTGGTTAAATTATACATGTAAAGCATTCTTGCTGACTTACTCACAGACCCAAATGACACAAATTAATTCGTAGTTGACAACTTGGATGTTAGTACTATTCAAAGCACGAAGTTTGAACAATGCATATCGTATGCATTCTGTTGATCAAGTAACATGCGCTACTTGTCAAGGCTGTACAAAATTTAATGTCATTGCATATAAAAAAGAAACCTTTTTTTACTAAAGAGAACAAAAATTTTAAAAAAAGACGTCTAAAAAAACATTTGGTAACCGACACACAGTCTCGTAAAGTAAATCTCGCAGACAATTAGTCATTCATACTTACGATAACAGAAGTTTAAATTACCACTATACATTACCCTCTTTTAACAGAGTGTCGTAGGTATAATGTTTCTCTAAATGTTTCGATACTTTGGGATTTAGCGCCTACAAAGTAGTCAACAAAATTGGTCACAATCCAGGCACCTTTAAAAGGCTCTATATTTCATTGAGTTTTAGGTGAAAAGGCTAAAATACTTATTCCGAGTGTCTTATAAAAACATTTTATCAATTTGGTACTTTACACTTACTAGGCCTTGATTATCGCGGATATAAATAAACCATTTATTTCTCTCTAGCACATTAGGGTAGTAGCAAGTACATAATTCGTTATTGACAATTTGAAAGTTCCTAACGTGCGAGGCTGGCGCCTAAAATTGGTCTAAAAAAACCGGTGATATAGGATATGGAAGTTAAATTAAACAATATACAGGTTGTCTCAAAAACCTTTGGATTATCGATACTCTTTTACGTGCTTCACTTTCGTAAACAGAAATTATGAAACTTCGTAATGTTATTACGTTATACCTACATATGTCATTTTTTTAAAGCCACGAGTTTTATTGTCAAGGCTTACTAAAATGAAAATTCAATTATTTAATAAAGCCTTTCGTCAGTTACAGGGCATACAATTATCAGGTCATCATATTCATAAACTATATCATTATTATCTTTGGTTAAGTTAAATGACAGGTGGCGAGCTTGGTAGTCAGTGCGCCCGCGCCCTCATTTCAGCAAAGTTACGAGTTTGCTTATAATTTCCACCGCGATACTCGAGTTTATAAAGTTGCACCTGCAGCTGCAAGGGTTGTCCATTTATTAATTTTTTTACACAATTCTGCTTTTATTGTGAAAATCAAGATCATAGAATCTACCAGCATAACACCTGTTAGAGTCAGATAGATTTCACATATGAAAAACTTACATAATGCTTAAAAAATAGCTAACCACTGGATTAGGTGTCACATGATCAAGTGTATTTAGCGTATTATGAACTCGTACGGGTTTTATTAAAGATATAACATGTACAGATTATTTGCAAAATCTTACTAATAAATCCATATAATTGCATAACAACTCAATCTGACTTATAAATGCAACATTGTCAGCAAAGCGCATAATCATCTCCATAGTCGGTGTCGTCAACCCTATTGCGCATGTGTGTGCGTGTTGCACACGCGCATCTTTGCGTGTGTTCGTGTGAGTGCGTGTGTGTGCGTGAGCAGGCAGACTGCTGGGCGCGTACCATAGCTACTGCCCGGTTATATCGAGAATCAAGATACGCATTTGTTTTTCTAGGAACCCTTACACTACTTTGAGGTATTATTTTAGTCATAATGACTGAAACGCGTCCGATGCTTGGTGATGGAGGTAGTTAGACAGAAAGCGGGAAGTCCAGGTTCAGTTCTCAGACAGTGGAAAAATAGATATCCACAATTTAATTGAGAGTAGATTAATGGTCAACATGAACTTCAATAAGATGAGGCGTATAAATCTTTTACACCAGTTCACTGAAAGAAGGGATAGTCTTTTGTCACATGAAAACTCGTATAAAAGACTTGAGAAAAATAATGCGCAACATGAATTTCTCGAATCATCGACACATTATAAAGAATCTGAGAAGTCACAAGGTTAACTACAAGAAACCAGCTTGAATTTAACGTTTAAATAATAATTGAGAGAAGAAGAAAACTTCAAACTTCAAAGCCAATCTCAACAGATTTAGATAGTGATTAATTGACTGTCTCTACACATGTTTTTAAATCAACATGAAAATAAATTTACAAAGAAAAACGATTAGACATCAAAGAAATATATAATACTAAATATGATACGAAATACACTGACGTTTGAAACTCAACAAAACGGTGCAATTTTTATCGTTTACAAAATTAGCGATTATAATCTACAAGACGAATTCTTGGTAGACATTTTCCATGAGAATTGCATTCAATGAATAAAGTGGATGGTAATATCAACTAATAAATATTCGTATTTCCTAAAACTTTACAGAAAGTCAGAAAATCTTGCATTGGGAGCAGAATTGGTGCTGCAAAACGCCGAATTTACTATCATATACTGCGGCATAGTTCTGAGTTGACCTAGATGCGTCTGCGCACATTATAATTGCCGCTCATTGGTGGTGGCCGTCGCGACCTAGCTGCTAATTGAGACCGACAGCCGCAGATTAGTAAGATCAAACGCCCTACTGTATAAGATATCAGTATTTCTTACTCCAGCTGTCCTTGTCATACATTTAGTACGCGGGAAGACATAAGCGCGATATTTCGACTGAAAAATGCGACCGGTTTAGGGAGTGAAATCTCTGACGGAGCTTGCAAGCAAAAATTAACCAGTTTCTATTCCTATACATTTTGAAAAGATGTTGGGATATTTAAGTAGACCTCCTGTGTCCAGTGTCCGTAAGTTTGCGTATCAAACTGATGATGTAGTCGCTTGTATAAACCGAACACGTATGCCAAATGCTTGGCACTTGCCACAAATCACTCTTGTTGATTTCTCTTTAGAAGTAGTTCTGTTTCAATCTACATACCTATATTATATGACAACTTACAAGTTTCTTAAAGAACATTAGTGCTGAAAATATTGTGCGAGAATCAGTGTTCATGAAAGCATTCGGTACATATAATTCAGTGTAAAGTTCATAATAAGCTTTCGATTGTCAAGTTATAAAACATGAAGAATTCAAACAAATTAACAAAACATGTAGGAGTACGTGGAAACGTCGTAGACTAATAAATGAGATTTTTTTAAAAGCATATGATAAGAAATGCATATAAAAGTCAATTAATCCAGTTCTGACACACTAATTTTATGGTTCTGACGCAGAAATCCTTGGTGTCCGCCACACACATACATAAAATGATGTCGCTACTGACGTCTGTCGGTGACCGGTCATAGATATGTATCTGCGCCCGCACAGCGCTTAGTACTCGAGTCATAGCCCAAAAAGAACCACCAGTCTTCTAAGCCAAACCGGCTCTTTTGAAATCAAAAGTAGGTAGAACTCAAAACAATTAGTTCAATGACAAGAACCGCTTGATTTCAGCTGCAAGTGATTTACTCTTTTTAGAGCACTGATAGAAAGAAAAAAAATGCATTTATTCGACCGAGAAAAATAACATTAAAATCAAAAACTAGGTAGACTACTCGAGTCAAAAAGGTACCCGCTCAGCATAATTCGTGGCAGCGGAACGCATACCACGACGCTGATAGCATGACTGCTTTTGAACTACTCTGGTTATTTGACATTATTTATGAGCTTATCCTCGAAAACAGGCAGTTTAAATATAAGCCAACTAGTCTCCTGAATGCTATCAGCTGGATCCGGGCGAGATAACAATTGATTGCCTATTGTACATGGAAACACGGGGCTTGAAGAATTAAAAACTCTTGGTAAAGTCAACATATTAAGACTGAAACTCCAACTCTTGTCGAGCCAGAATCTTTAGCTTCGTATAACTGATAGCTCTACTAGCTTGTAAGAGAGTTGGCTGTTACTACCTGCGCTGTGTCCACTTGCTATGTCATTGGCATATTATTATAATAAGCCGATTGCCCGAGCCGCGTTCACTTTTATTGGCAACCACTTGTCGTTAAAGACTGTTGACTCCACCACGTCTAAAGGTTATGCCGTTGCATGCTAGAGGAAAAGCTTAACGAAACTTTCCACGCACGCATTGAATTTTCTTGAAGGTTAAGCGTTTGAACTGTGGATATCCGGCTAGTGATCTACATTTTGCTTCCGACATGTTATAACCGGTTGTACAATTTGAGGAGGTTTTCCTTAAAATAACCTCTCTATGAAATCAGAAGGCTTATTACCTTGTAACTTTCGGGATAGATGATTCATTTGTAATTTAGAATGAATCAAGCTTGTACGCTCCTATGAGATATTGAACACTAACTAAGGACTCTAAAGCCTTTCAGTATAGGTATTACATCCAAGTATGTAAGCAGCACACGACTACCTTTGTTCGAATCTTAATCTGGCTTAAAATTAACTTGATAGTGTTGAAATTTATTCAAAAACATCTTTATTTCCCATTGACAACAGCCACGGTTTCCCTCTACGCCTAATGGCGATGAAAAAGCGAGAGAAACTAGGAAGCGCGGGATTGGTGCGCCGGCGCAGAGGTCGCTCGAAGGCTGCGATCGAGCGATAGCAGCCACCGGAACGAGGGCCAGCGGGTTAGAGGCCGAAAAAAGCGCTAGCAAGCAAAATGGTCGACGCTTAAACATGTCTAAACTTAGCGACAGGTGACAGCGATTAGCCAAGGAAGTCAAAGAAAAATGGCAAGCTACTAAGTGCTTATTGCTCGGAAACACCATGTTTATGGTGGTCAGCGCTCGTCATCGCTGCCAGATGCTAGCAAGCGCTTTCATTGGTTCTAAAACATATCCATTGTTGGCTTGTGGGAGTTAGAATATTGTCGTTTCGTATATATACTATAGACAGATATAAATGTCAGTAATACATCAACGAATAAAGGTTTCACATGTTTTTTTACCAATAAAAAAATATACTGTTGTTTAGCCAATTGTTGTGTGTATTCTTAACTTCGTATTCTTAAGTCCGTTTTAAACTTGGCTATTTACATCCACATTTGCGTTTCATTATAGCACTGAAAAGGGCCTGGTACACTCTAACATGTAAATGAATGTTAGTAGGTTCTCACGTTACCACGAATACAAAATACGTTTTACAGTTACTGCACATTTTGCAACAGGAAATCACATGGTAAAGATAAAATCAAGGCTCTTTTAACAGGGTTTAAGTGTTCAGGATTAAACATTGCCACAACATAATAAGCTCCAATTTTAAGTTTTTACCTACCTGACTATTTTAATCACCATACCACTTTTGAGAAATCAGCAATAAAGTTTTCCGCTATCCCATACTTATGTGAAATAAATCTTTAACAACGATTTCCTTATCTAAACTTTACTTATAACATATTAATCTGCGGCATGGTCCACGAGCACGACCACAGACATTGAGAAAGCAAAAGGACGAATAACAAACTGGCTTCAAATACGTTGCAAGTATTTATAATTAAGATAACTCGAGCCATCGCTTAACAAGCAGACATCCACAAGAAAGTGTTATTACTAGAACCAGTATCTCTAGCACATAGGATAGCTCGGCGGTGACTACAAAGGGCTTATAGGAAAACGGAGCAATCAGGCTTCATAGCTCACGCAGGGTAATCTCTACATCTCGTATCCTTCGCCCAATCGAACGGGGCAGTGCTGCAGTGTCGCAACGATCACGCTGCGTAATCGCAAAGCGCGGGAAGCCACGCCAGGTGCTTAACGACACTGACGTTGCTTGACCAGATTAAGGATGCTGTTACACTTGCGCGATCAGATAAGTAGATGTTAGTCGAGATAGGGATAGAAGAAGTATGCCTCCGTTGTATGTCACCCAGGAATATGCATAGAGGTACATCATTCTTAATACACCATCAAATAAGAGACTATTCAGACTGAGACTGTATCTGAAAGATACTTGCGCATGTAGAGCATTTTTAGGTGATCAGACTTCTAACAGCATTCATTTTTTTACCTAAGTCATCTCATCTCTTCCACCGATCTTTTTTTGCAGCAACTTCCAATCTCTTTTTAAGTGGAACAGTATAAGTATGCGCCCACGTGTATTTTAAAACTATGTGTTTTTAACTTTGGTAATATGTCTTTTAGTATTTTTTTTTAAAGAGTGGCTGCCATACAGTGTGTCACCAGCTTTAAACCACCATGAGTGTACAAGTGGCCGCCGATTAAGTTAAGTGGAGGGCCGTAAAGTGTAAATATAGTGAGCCTATTACTCGACCACCTCCGCTTTTAGGTTACTCCACAATTAAGCCGCCATCTATTAAAATGTAATCTTGTTTTAATAACTTAACTGCTCTTAAACGCTGCAAATTGGTAAGGGACAATGCTGGCTTGCAATGTTAACTGGATCTCATATCACTTAAATAACTTTCAATGCAACTCAAATCTTCAGAAGTTAGTTGGTCCTAAACTCAAACTTTTAGCATATGGGCACTTTGATGCGTTGTCCTTAACATGATTAGTATCATTAATTTTGGCGACCAGCAACCTTAATGAAGCTTCCTAAATTCCAGACCCAAACCAGTTTCTCGACAACAGTTCTTCTCCCTGACTCATGGCGAGTTAAATAAAGTTATTATACGAGTACGTCCCTTTTCGCATTCGTTTCCCAGAACCAACGAGGTTGACTTCATCAATTGAACATGCCTTTCTAAGGGCACTTGTTGCTTTGAACAGGAAAACGCAATGTAGTTAATATCATCTTGAAACAAAACATGAATCAAAAACATTTCAATAAATAAAAGCAATCCTACCTTAGATACTACCTATCATATAGACACGTTACATACAGTTGGTAGTATAGTAAACTACTTGTAACAACCTGCAAAAGTTTGGAAAATGGAAATGTGCTTCATTAGTTGAAAACTGTAAACTAACGTTATTTACTTAATTGGGCATGTCCGTTTAATACTGAGGAATTCTACTAAAACGTTATGGATGAAAACAATATCTAGCAAATACGAACCACTCGATTTCTTATTTGGCAAGAACCTACTCGACCACAATGACAGTCCCAACTAGTAAAATATATCTGGCGATATCACGCGCAATGCAACTGATGACCTAAACGGTTGAGTGAACGCACTGCGTATCGCATTGGCCTGCGCTCACGCAGCGCATAGTAATACGCGCTGGCTAGACTGCACGGCAGCTACCGGCCACCTACCGTGAACTCATAGTTGAAACTTTAAACTGCGGCGAATTTACATTTGTTCTATCTTTGTAATATGCGGTTTTCAGAAAACTTTGAAAGTTGTTTAGCATAGGTAGCTCTTCATTCGAAAAATAATCTGTATCGTAAGGTTTTTTATTTTTATGATATAATTCTCAAAAAAAATGCTGACCATTTAAGTATCAAACCCCAGAAATACCAAGCTTAAAAAGAGGTCTACAAAAAAGTGACGCCAAAAATTTTTGCATCTCATATTGTTTATACCTCCAAACTACTTGAGAACAGGGCCCCTATTTTTGAATCACTCGCTTGGATATGGCGTGTGATTTTCGTTCGAAAACACATGAAAAATCAACGGAAATCACTCAAAATCTAGACGTGAGTACTCACAAAATTGAGCAATGATTTTTCAAATCTTTTTTGTGTAGATTACAACTGGTTTTCATTCCAAAATTCGACTTTTAACATTCAATATCACACGCCATCTTGACGCGAGTGATTCAAAAATGGGGCCCTGCTTCAAATGATTTGTTTCGAGCTACGAGGAGATATTTTAACCATCTTTAGTACTGGTGTAGGTTTACCCTTATGTGTTACACTTTCGTGGTGGGTCCACGAAGCGGTCCCATTTTCTCCTGCTACTTAGATAGATGGATCAGTTTGAGTAATGGTCTTGTTAGCCCCTCGACGTTCCGCTTTGTACGACGTGGGAAATGTGCTGATCTGATATTCAGCTCTAAAATCCAACTTATCTATTGTTTAGCAGTCGGCGGACAGTTCATCACGGTTTCACAAGTGAAACCTGATATCCATCTTAGAACACGACCCCTAGTACGGACAATTTTCTGGAACCTTTTTTTGGAATCTCAAGAAACTAGGTTATTCGTTAGGTAGACATACAACCCATATCTTCGTTCGTAACAGGTCCATATTTAAGACACCAGGGCCTACCCACGATACCCACTCAATACTGCATTGCAAATGGAACAGCTTGATCCAATTTCACAGCCGTCCACTTTCAATAAAGTCCACAACACATGACAGCGAACCGCTTTGCATGCAGCCGTCGATTAGCCGTTGAATTTCGACGAGATCATTTACATCGAGTTGTACATTCATAAATATGCCGATTTTATTATGTCTACAAAAACCGAGAAGCCTTACGTATGCCCAGTGAGGTAGACCCTCCTTTCTCCTATTTCTCGTAGCCAAGGGAATTCGTGACGGGTCAGGTTTGAGTGGTCTTGTCGATCAGACTAAATGGCACCGATTGGATTGGCAGTGCGTTGATATTCATGTTGCCTGCGCACTGCTGCAGCTGACCTCGAATATTGGGTGTTTAAATAGTAGTTTAATATATTACGTTTTTAGTTCCATGCAAAATATTACGGAAAAATTTAACAAAAAAAAATAAAGTTGTAATTCTGTTAGGTGTACATGCGCACCTCATAATAATAACAAGGTTAAAATGTACCTACTCTAGAAAATCTTCTAACAGTTTATTGACAAAAGTTTCTGAATGAAATTTGAATGGAATAGTTTAAATACCACCGCGGTGTGCACTGTTCAGTCCATCGTCGACTCGTTATTGCAACGCTAAGGTTAGTCCAGACCAACCCAAGAGTCAATCACAAACCAGCTAATAGACAAATTATATTAAAACCTTCTTTTTTCTTATTTCCAGATGCATCTAAGCTCAGTGCAAGTGGTGTGCGCGGCTCTGGTGACGCTGGCGCTCGGCGCGGCCGCCGCTCCCCCGGCGGCGACGCCCCACCACGTAGCCCGCCGCTCATTCTTCAACCTCCAGTGCAAGGGTGTCTATGACGCAGCCATCTTTGCTCGCCTCGACAGGATCTGCGACGACTGCTACAACCTCTTTAGGGAACCAACGCTTTATACTCTATGCAGGTTGGTAAAAAAAGTTGTTACGTCAAACTTTTGGCGAGCTTTAGCGCAATAGAAAAGAAAATTTCGAAACTAGCCAGTGTAAATTAATTTAAAGAAAAATGTTACAGACACATCAAATTATACAATCTTTTAGAATAGAAAGTATGAATAACCTTTTTCCAAAAATAATGACACGATTGCTTGTTGGGGCAGGCAAGACTGTTTCACGACAGATTACTTCAAAGGATGCGTCGAGGTGCTACAAGAGAACGACCAACTCGACCTCTTCAAGACCTATATAAAACAGTTACACGGGGCCGATCCAGGGATTTAGGTACCAAAGAGGATTTTTAAGCACCTATCCTTCTCTAAATCAAGCTTTGCATCCTTCTCTGTGGTCTATAGAGAGCTTCTTTACTAAAACTTGTCTATGGCCCGACTGTTTGGTTGGGCAAATCTTCAATTTTCTTCTATTGGGAATGGCAGCACGCAACGAATTTCAGCCAGCACTTTACTAACACTTGAATGCAGCATACACCACTATCATCAAAGTAAATAAAAAGAAATTCTTGCTTTTTATTTATTTTGTAGACGGCAGCAACTAACACCTTTTTAATTTCAGCAAAATAACAGCATGTGAATTAAGCAAAATAATATTTTACAGCTTTTACAACACCAACCTTCAGAAATTTTATAGCAGTCGTACACGTGATTAGATTCCTTTGAATGAGGCATTAGGATGCATAGTAAATATAATAATCATTGCATTCTTAAGTAATAAGTAACGAAGCCTCAATTAACGTAAAACGTAAATAAAATATTATAAACAGTTGATAGTGCAATAAAGACTTTGATATAAAATCTCAATTGAAGATACTTAGTTGTTTAACTTTTCAATCTTCTTTCTCTTCGAAATATTCGACTTTCTGAATATTTTCTAACTATCTTTAAAATAACTAGAATAACTGTAAGATGCATGATAATTAACTACTTACTTATATTATTTTAATTGTTCTATTTTATTACGAGTAGATCTTATTGTTTTCCATCATTCGTTTATCTTTTCTTGACAACCTAGTTTATTTCATAACATGATTATTTACACTCGTGCCATGTTGATGAATGTAGTAGCTATAATTTATGAGATGAGATTTATCTGTTCAAATAGTTACTTACAACAAAAGCAAATACATAAGATATAAACAACACGTTTCCTTGCTCTACCATTTAAAGTTTCGGCGATCGAATACCACCGCAGCAGTTTTGATACCATAGACAACATGTACTAAGGTATTAACATTTTTTTATCGTTTACAGGGAAAAATGCTTCACAACGCCCTACTTCAAGGGCTGCATGGAGTCTTTGTACCTCTACGACGAGGAGGAACAAATAGATCAAATGATCGACTACGTCGGGAAACGCTAACAGCCCGCCCACTTTTCGCGCCAACTCTTGACAAGCCGCCATATTGGCTCGTCACACCACAGACAACGTACAAACTAAGGCCGAACTCCACCGCTTTGCCAACAAAAGCATAAAAATGTCAAGTTCCTCCAATTGACGTTTGCCTGCTATCCTCAACGTATTCTAGTCTATAACGCGACATATTTACTATGTTTGCAACTAATTGTAATGTTATTGTAATTTAGATAATGTGTATTTAGGACGCCTATAGTGTATTTAATGTTATTAAGTGTTATAGGCTTGATAGCTATGGTGTAAAGTACATTGAAGATTGTTTAATATTAGATCACCTCCTAGATTAGTTCCCCAAATAGAGGCAGAGGTCGCTGGTTGCGATGGTTCAAATCTGTCTCACTATTTCTGACTGAGATTGTCTTATATTATTTAATTGTAACGCATTCCAATCACAGTATTTAAAACGCTTTTGTGTTAAAAAATTCTGTCACTTTTTCGTTTGTATTTACTAGTATTTTGTGTATCTAACATAAGCTTAAAATAGTGTAATTCATATTCACACAAGTGGCTTAGTAAATTTATTAATTTTCCGACTGTTTAGTTAATAACATATGCTACTA
Source organism: Pyrausta aurata (assembly GCA_963584085.1). Taxonomy (NCBI): domain Eukaryota; kingdom Metazoa; phylum Arthropoda; class Insecta; order Lepidoptera; family Crambidae; genus Pyrausta; species Pyrausta aurata. The sequence goes on from OY757270.1 coordinate 2,106,500, forward strand.
CATAGTAATATCTACGTTCGAATGTCACATATTAATTCGTTATTGGAATTCATTTTACATTGTTTTATGTTACACCCCGACCATCTTGCACTTTAATAAAGTTGAAAAAAAAATACACAGTGTAAAAATTTTAAAAATACTGTAAAAAATTTATCAAACAAACAATCTACTACTTAATTTTACTCTAGAAAACTAATCAGTATTGCTATTTTAACACAATTTACAGGCTCAGCGTAACTTATTAGTCGCCTTACAGTATTTTACAGGCAACATAGTCCCAGTGCAGGATAGGTCGTTCTGTCTTCGCTTCTTTTCTGAGCGATATTTTTTTATTTAATTAGTTTTAAGTATTTATAGAGATTTATTTTTATATACTTCCGACCTATTTATTATTTGTTACTTTGAACGTTTTATTTATTATTAGCAGTTTCTATTGAGCATCGATCGAATACCAGTGGATATTGTCTTAGATATTATGTAACAACTCACTGATTTCTGATTTATGTATAAGTTGCGGTTTATACTTATAACATTGTTTAGTCCAACTGATTGTCTTCTCTGTGTTTGAATCTCATCTTTTGTTTAGTAATAGCGTTTCTTTAACTTTTCGGACATTATTTTTCACCATATTAAAACAGCACACTTGCATTCTATCACACAATTACAACTCAAATGAAGTAACTTGTATTTTGTAGAAAAATGGTGCCAATTAAGTCCCGAGACACTAGATTTAAATTAGGTAATGAAACAAAAAGATGTTTATCGACAAGTATATTATAGAACAATTTTGAAAAGTATTGTATAAAATATTCAATTAGAAAAATATTAATCTATTTGTATAAATTTTATAAAAACAGCTAAGAAACGCTACGGGTTCCATGAAATATATTTCATTTTGAAAGTCCATTGTATTTTTATTTTACTTTACATTCAAAGATGTCAAAAAAAAGTTATCAACCAGAGTGGGCCTCAGTTTCTTAGTACCCAGTATTAGTCTTTCTCCTTTATGAACGATGAGCGATAGGCTAATATTTTGGATGCGAATGTACAGTTACCTCGCTTAGCCATCCAGTGTGATTGAGTCTAATGACTAATCTTGTTTCTCGCCTAGGCTATGCCTGCATGAAGTGGCCTACGACACGGATGCCATCTTTTTTTTTTTTTTTTTTTTATTTGGTACACCAACAGGTTACATACAAGCATTGACAAAATAAACAAAATAATAATTGCATCTAGTATGCAACCCAATTACAGGTGAACACAGCATTGTTTAAAATGTAACAGACTTAGATTTAAGGTTTATAAAGTAAAAGTTTAAAGTTACATACAAGTAGTTACTAGAAACAAAAAAAGTATATAAATATAATAATCACATCACAATTTGTACTAGCTGTGTAGCTGATAAAATGACTTGACAATCTTGAGCGGAGCGAAAATACTAGATTTGACTTCCGAGCAAGGGGAGATAAGAATCTCAGTTAGGGTCCACTTACTTTAAGTTCCGAAGAAGTAACCAGCATTCATAGTCATCTTTTAGATGCTGTTTCATATCGTTTTTGTTTTTGCTCTGAAACCGTTTGCATCTGGGGCAAGTATACATCTGGGGATGAAATATTAAAAAGTTCAATTAAATCAAAAAGTTATTTCTGACGTTAATATACTGTTAGATAAGCTGCCCAAATAACAGGTACTGTGACGGTAGGAGTAAGTTGGTCAGTTTCCAATTGGTTCAAAACATTGTATAGTACTTACTTTTTTTAAAGATTCGTCGCACGGAGCACTGGCACTAGCAAAAGAAGATGGTTGCGGTGTCACTTGCCGCTGATTGTCATCTGCGATCTATACAAAAATAATATATCACAAACTTATATGGGAGGTGACCATATAGCTAGTATCTATAGATGTTAATGATAAGAAGCCCGCGCGTCATGCATAATGAAATTTTAGTGGTTGTTTTCTCGCGGCAGATCGATTTACCTTTAGTAGTACTATCGAATCATGCAAGTAATTTTTTGAAACGAAAAATTATTTTGTTTTCAACTCATCAAACAAATAATCATCAACTCTAAAATAAATACTTTATTACTTACCTAATTAAGTTATGAATTATTAGTAATTATGATTAAGAAAATAATCTTGATAATTTTTTACAAGTTCGTGTTTAAGGGTAGATAAATGTATTTACAACGGTCCTAAGCCCGTTAAAAACGGTCGTAAAACTGCTATTTTATGGTTTGAATAAAAAAAACTTCACAAATTTATTATACTACTAAGATAGAATCATTTTACTGCGGGAAAACAACCACTAAGTTGTGTTCTTCATGAATATGGGAGTTAGAGATACGTTAGTTAGATTGTTATTCTGTGCTCATAGTCTACGCGTTAGCAATCAAGTCGTGAGGCCATAATATCAATAGAGAGAGATATGAAATGGTAAGTACAAACGAGATAGACATGCCACTGACATTACTAAGTTATACGCCGACTGTAGTGCTTTTTGTAACACACTTAAATTATTATAGATCCTTCAAGTAACTAACAGTTAGTTTGACATTAAGCTCTACTAAAAAAACAAAACTTCGGTTTTTGTAAAATGTATCTTCACAAAAGCTCGCGATATCGTACCATAGATAGAAGTGAAGTCCCTTGCCTCTTTATTACAAAATTACGCAACCAATTAGAAAACTATGACATTTCGCGTAGACAACGTTGAGATAAAATTGGTGTTTTCGTGATTTTATTAATTGGGAAGAATTATATACATTTATATATTATTAAACATAAAAAAATACAGATATTTTTAAAGACTTATTAATGATACAGCTACGTTAGTTAAAAGTAAATTTGATGCAGCAGACAATCAAAAATTTTAAACTGCCTACGCGAAATGCCAAAAATTTAGCTTCAGACTACGAACTGATTTCCACGGTTTTGCATTCGTTGGAAAGGTCTCGGGCTCCGTGAGGTTTATAGCAAAGAAAATTCCCATAAAACGGGTCCGGGGCGGGACAGGGCTGGGGGCGAAACGAAGTTCGCTGGGACCGCCAGTAATCAATAATTTTTACATAATCTCGGTTCAGTCTCAAAACTTCATTTCTAAGAAACTGATACTAACCTTTTTGAGTAGTTCCTCTATTGTTTTCTCTGCATTTGCGAGGTCGGTACTAATGCTTTCCTTTTCTTGGGCTATCTTGCCATTTTTTATGCGCTCTAAGTTCGTTTCGTTCCTATTAATAAAGGCATCAGTCAGTTAATAATATATATTACATAGTTGTAACAACATGAGAGGTACTCCTACTAAAATTACCAACTCCCTGACTCCGAGCTGATTCCGAGTATTTTCAAGACAGAATAACCCAAAAACAAATTTCGGCGTGAGCCGGGATTCGAACCCGGGACGCCGTGAGAGCGGTTAGCGAACTTGTTACTCCACCAACTGCGTAGTATTATTAATGGCCATACTTGCTGGATTGCAGCTGCCCCCTGAGCGTGCGGACCAGCAGTTCTGCGCGTTTCACAGCGTCACGAGTCTCATTTAGCTGGTTGTGAAGAGCCTCCGTCTGTTGCTCGAGGTCCAATATTCTCTGCTTAAGAACTGGCATTTCAGCCTGAAATGTAACACATAAAAAATATCATGATCACTAGCCAAAGGTCGTTCGTTTTCACAACAGCGCTCAGTTACATTGGTAAAAAAAAACAACAATCTAAGATACACTATGGTTGACTGGTAGAGATATCTTTTGGCATTAAGTCCTACATATCATACCTAAGTGTGTAAATACCTTAGCATTATCAAGCTCCTGTTTCAGGGCACCTGACTGCACAATAATGTCTTGCAACTCAACCACTTTTGTCTCTAACTCTTTAATTTGAGAGTCACGTTTCTCGATCTCTAATGATGATGATGCGCTCAACTGAAAAAAAAAACAGAAAAGGCGATCAAGTATTAATTTAAATTTTAATAGTTTTTTGTTATTATTATTCAAACCAAATATTATAAATTGCACGTGTAAAAAACGTGTGACTCTGTGACAGACGAGGAATCGAACCCCGTGTCTTACGCTATCCGGGCGTATGCCTATACCACTCGGCCACCGTCACATTAACAAGCCTGTTGAATTTTGCAAGCGCTGTCTTTTTAACGCGTAGGCTGATTCCTCGTTTGTCACAGAATCACGGTTGCTTTTTACAAGTGCAATTTATATTATTAAGTTTGTATAGTGACTAAACACTATAAATAAAAATTCAACTATAAATTGCACTTTCAAAAGCTACTGTATCAGGGAAGGAATTTGAACCTTGCGTCTTACTCTATCTGGCCGGGCGCATGCATGGCTATACAACTCAACACATTGGCAAGCCTGTTGAATTTTGCAAGCGCCAGTATGCCATTGCTTTGATGACGAGCTCATTAAGACACTGCCTGTCTGTTTGCACTCGTAAATTTCAACATGTTTGCCAGAGCTGTATAAGCATACGTCAGGATATGAAAGGACGAAAACTGAATTCTACTAAGTAAAGAGTGAATAGGCTGTTACTAGGTAGACATGGTCCATCTTAGGCTACATTGTCATTTAACATCAGGTGCAATCGTAGCCAAATGTCTGGCTATCTACTATAAGAGAAAGAAAAAAAAAGAAAAAAATTCAGCAGCCACTTAATGCTTTATTTCGCCAATCACAGCAAAGAGCGGAGATTCACCAGTTTTAGTGAAATATCATTTCTGTGTACGACACACCCTCATCACTTCAATCATAAAAGGTACCAACCTCCAAATTGCGAATCTTGTTTTGGAGCTGTTCTTTTTCTTTCGCCAACTCAGTGGCCGAGAGATGCTGAAATTTGGCCTGTGAAAAATTACAACACCATTTTGCTTTAAGGTTTTTCCCCACTGCATCTTACCATACCATGACTGTGTTAGGACCGTGTCAAGCACGAAAAGTAACACGATACGCTCTACATGGCCCACTGAACGGATTGACAGCGTTCTGTCTCACCGTTATATGGAACGGGTGGCGAGAACGTATTTTGCCGGTGCTGACGCGCTCCGTGTATGACACGCGACAATGTTGGTCGGTGACGAAACGGTCTAGTGGGCAGGGTGTCATAGTTAACAATTCATTTTTTTTTGCCTGACACGTTACTAGCACGGTTATACGGTGTAGTGGTAAAAAAACCTTAAATGATTATCTGAATAAGCTAATTATAACAATTACAACACTATAGGTAAACCGCGAAATTGAGACCTCGCCTGCGGGGTACAGGGGCGCGGGGGGAGGCGAGAGCGGGGTTTGTGAGAGGTGCGGGCGGCAGGCACATTCTTTTCAAAATTCAGTACGCTCGCTACACAGGTAGCGATAGCATCTGTTGACAGTTGCGGACGCTTTGACAGAAGTACACAAGAGAATACTGTCTGACTGAAGTCTGAAGATAAGTCGCAGTATATTCGGACAAAAAATCTATATTATTGTATTTTTTGTTGTGTTTTTTTTTTATTTATATTTTACATCATTCTCCTGCACCTGTTACAATCTTTTTACATGGCCTAAAGTTGTAGTCTACACTAATATTATAAAGAGGAAAACTTTGTTTGTTTGTTTGTTTGTTTGTTTGTTTGTTTGATTGTAATGAATAGGCTCATAAACTACTGGACCGATTTTGAAAATTCTTTCACCATTCGAAAGCTACATTATCCACGAGTAATATAGGCTATATTTTATTTTGAACAAAAATAGGGTTCCGTAAGATATTAGGGTTTTTCGGACACAAGGTGTAAAAAATCAACCAAAACAGTTACTTATTTTGCGTACCCTGCCTAAACTATTAAAGATAGAACCATAAAATGTTCTAAGTAATTGTAGATCTTATAAATATGTACAAAAAAGTCAGCGACATACTATACCTATCTATGTCGGGTGAGGCACAAGAACCATTTTTTTTATTGAAAAATCTTGATTATTTTTTGGACTACATTTAAACGCGTTTATTTTACTCATGCTATTAATCCTTATCAAAATTAATTATTTCATCACTAAGTACAGTTAATGTAAATAATATTTGGTCTTTAAATGATTAAAATTGGACGTTTGGTTCTGAAGTTATAGCGAAATTAAAATACATATTACGATTTCTGCTGCACGGCCGGCCCGTTGCGAAGTAGGCTTTACCAAGGCCCGGTGAGCGTGTGGGAGGAGGAGTTTAGATCTATGAGTAAGGTACCCGCGCGGCGCGATTTTCAGTAAAAATTTCTTTCGCACTCACGATAAACAAATCCCTGGGCCAAACATTCAAATTAGTAGGAATTGATTTTACGAAAAGAATGTTTTACGCATGGGGTCGGGGCTCCCGAGCATCAGTATATTTTGTTACCAGAAAATAATGTAACATCAAATGTTGTGTATAGAGAAGCTCTACAATAATAGCTTAAGTTTTCTATCCTAAAACAACGGGTTGCACTCCGGGACTTAACAACTAACACCCACAGAAAGAAAATCTGTTCAGCCTGCGGATAGTGACTGCTTCGTCGAAGTTAGTGTCGGTGTCTGTGCATTGACATGGGAATCATTTTTTTTTTGCTGACCGTGTCTTTCCTGGGTAGGCTTTTTGCAGCGGTAACCGACATCCACGCGGGCGGAGCCGCGGGCGACCGCTAGTACTTTTATATATTCTATGCTAAAGTATAACTGGGGAAGAGAATGCTTTTAGCATTTAGTCCACCGTTTGAACACAGTAAAATAAAAGTATTTTAATAAAGGCTCTAAATATATACGAATATTTTAGAATAAAATATAGATCCAAATTCAGTGGAATATGAACTTAATATGAATATGAACTAGATATACACTAGATATAAACAAAACAGTCGCAAAAGTTACCAGGGAATGTTATTTGAAGTTTTTAACTTTGCAACAAAATCAATCTTATTTTAAGATTCCATTTTATTTATTGATCAAAATCCACGGCTCTGGATAATAATATTTAGAATTAATTCACTCTCATTAGTGTAATTGTATTGAATCGAATATTTTTTTCCAATATGTTATGTAATGTTATAAAGTGTCGACACTGACGACCACCATTGTGACCACTGACGTCACATATCTTAAGAACTGTCGCGGCAAGTTTCGTCTCTTGTGTATCACCGCCGCCCGCAACCCTTAGGCTGCGTTTCCACCAGAGATGTGCGATGGAAATGTGTCGTAAGAGGATGTCTAGCTGTGCTGTGAAAATGTGTGGGTGTTTCCACCAAAGCTGTGCGATGAAAATGTGTCTACGAGGATGTGTAGCGGAGCTGTGAAAATGCGCATTAATGTGTGGTGCGAGGATGCGTTGCGAAGCTGTGAAATGTGTCGACAGGGGTGCGGTATATGCGCAAACCTATTCAACACACATTCCTCGCACACATTCCTCGCACACATCCCTCGCACACATCCCTCGTACACATCCCTCGCACACATCCCTCGTACACATCCCTCGCACACATTCTCTTGTTTTGTATGCGCAAAAACCTAGCTCCGCTGAGCCGTTTCCACCAGAGATGTGCTGACCGAGGCGAGGTAAATGAAGCGATTCTATTGGTTCTTTACAAACACATTCCTCGCTACGCATCCTCGCACATCTCTGGTGGAAACGCAGCCTTACATTCCCCGCTCTCGTCTTTCCGCCCGCACCCCTGTACCCCGCAGGCGAAGTCCCAACGAAGCGGTTTACCTATAGTACCGAGCTGCATACTGTCAAAAAAGTACATAATAACTGATTAATCTCACGAGCTTTCGCGACTTGAGTCATGTTGTGCGTATTAAAAAAAAACATTGTCACTATCTGCGTACGTTTGGGAGCTTCTTTAGGGTTCCGTACCTAAAGGGTTAAGCGGGACCCTATATTACTAAGACTTCGCTGTCTGACCGTCGGTTCCGTCCGGTCCGTCTGTACGTCCGTCCGTCAGTCCGTCCGTATGTCCACCACTCTGTATCTCAAGAACCCTGATAGCTGGACGGTTAAAATTTTCACAAGATAAGTATTTCTGTTGCCGCTATAACAACAAATAAAAACAAAAATAAAATTACTATTCAAAAGGGGCCTCTATGCAACAAACACGACTTTTTTCTCTTTTTTGTCCGATATCAATAATGACACTTGAAATAATCATTTAAATTGTTTACCCAGTCAATATGGTACGGAAACATTCGTGCGTGAGTCCGACTCGCACTAGGCTGATTTTTGATGTTATGATAAAGACACAAGCATGTCTCGCGAAGTCGCAAACACTCATGCCGTGGAATAAAACATCTGGAAAACTACTATAACTACTTTTTGTAAGGTGCATAAAGTGTGCATTTTCCGAGGTAAATAAAGTACTATTACTCGTACTTACAGTGGTATGTGCTTGTTTGAGTTTTTCTTGTAAATCTTCCATTACTTCTAAGCTGCTTATCTGAGCCGAGTGTTCATTCTTCTTGACTGATACTTGTGGCTGAAATAAGTTAGCTGCCGTCCTGCGGGCCGCGGGCTGCGGCTGATAATAATGGTGATTTAGTTTTACAAGAGACCCGCCCAAAACTAAGATTTTCCTTGACATCAGCGGGCGTAGTCTCAAGCAAAGTTTTTTACATTTTGCATAGACAATTTTAATTTTGTGATTTTCTGCTGCATCAAATATCCTTTCAACTTACGTAGCTATCTTCAATTTATTTGTGTTTTTAGGCTACATTTAAAAATTGTTCGCAATCAATAAATATACGAAAACATCAATTTTGTCTCAGCGTTGTCTACTAAAAACGCGAACTGTCAAAAAAAAATTCAGACTAAAATAAAATAAAATTGCGATGCGACGTTTACTTATACAATTGCAGTACCAGCGATAACTTACAGTGTTTTTTGCGGACCGTAGTTTTTCTTGTAAATCTTCAATAGTTGCTTGTAAGTTGCTCATTTGAGCCGAATACTCGTTGTCCTTACTTGATAGCTGCAGCTGAAATTAGTATCAATTACAATATAATTTTATTTTTTAAAAAACAAAATCGCGTTTATTAAAGTACTAGATAATGTTAGTATTATTGCCCAATATCTAGCAAATAACTTAAAAAACTAACGAGATATACAAGATTGAAAATTTGGTGCCACGGCGATGAAAACTGCGTGCACGGCGATGAAACAAGCGTCCACGGCAATGAAAGAACTGTGCCACGGGAATGAAGGAATCAATCCACGGCAATGAAAAACCTAATATCTTTACCTAATAAGTAATTTTGATACTTTTATATTATTTGGATTTTTGTAAATGTTGATGATGAATGATGTTTTACTTTACTTTGTAAAAATTATCAGTTGTAAATATATTGTATGGAAGGTTAAAATGGTTTTGTACCGTAAAAAACGTATCTCTCCTCATTTCAAAAGTTAGAACCATGCTTAGATCCCTATTAAGGTATTAACCGATCAGTTCATTTAAAATAAAATAACCGCCTTCAAAGAACTAACTAACAAGCTTAAAATAACGCATTCGTCTACTTTTCAGAAGAAACAAATTCTTTTGGAGTCGGTGCATGATGTCAAGCTTACGTACACCAACAGTCTACACACATGCACCGACTCCAAAAGAACTTGTTTCTTCTAAATATGAGACGAATGCGTTATTTCAAGCTTTTTATTCAGTTTTTTAGAGGTGTTTCATTTTTTAACTATTTTTTATTTTATGATTTTAGTTATTTACCCATATCTCAAACACTACTGGACCGATTTTGATAAAACTTACACTGTACCCTAAGCGAAAATATACTTGATTTAACTAAAATAGAATCATCGCGCTATGACTTCTCGTTTTGAGAAATCCGTGGACAAACATACAAATATACAAACATACATACACTTACAAATTTTGCACACGTGTTTGGAAGCCTTAACAGATCGACATACTCAAATTTTATCCAATTTTAACGATATCACATACATACAGGTTGAATTGAATACGTCCCATTTTTTTAAGTCGGTAAAAAAGAATGTTATGATGACAGTATTCAAATAATAGAGGTATATTTTTTAATTGGTTGGGTAACCTAACTCTTGGCTTAAACCAGCGGCCACAGTCTCAAACAAACGAATAGTCATATTTTTGAGATTTAGCCTCAATTAGTTCGATTGTTTTATTTTCTGCTGCATCAAACATCCTTTTAATTTAGTTACCTAGCAATTTCTTTGAAGAAATAAAAACAAATCAATCAAGTATTTATCAATAATTGTTTTCGACAAACAAATACATGAAAACACGAATTTTATGTCAGCGTTTTTCGAGCGTCAACTGATGTTCGTCAGATAACTCTGTGTCAAGACTTCCAAGCCTCCTGCTATCGTTTTATTAAGTAATTAAGTTGTGGTACAAAAGTTAGTGACAGAAACGAATCGGTGCAAAACCGACTCCACGCAGTCTTGTTTGCCCCACCCCTAGAGTGTAATTCAAAATCGCGTAGGCGCGGAGGGGCGAGGCAGCCCGCGAGCTGAGGAGCGGTGGTGAGCGAAAACCATCTGCGACGATAAGCTCGCGTGGGACTGCTGGAGCCCCGTAGCGCCGTGGAGCCGTGACAGAAACCATGCATGTTGCATGCTTGCTTGCTTGCTTGCTGCATGCTTGCTTGCTGCATGCTTGCTTGCATGCTGCATGTTTGATTTGCCATGCATGTTGTATGTTAGTGTTGCTGAGATAGAACTACTGGGGATACACAGAGAAATAAAAACCATATGATAGTTCTGCCTTGTAATGATTTTAAATATGGCAAAAGACGATTCGGACTGCGAACTTTCTGCGATAGGATGATTCTGCCTATTATTGACAATATATACGAATTGTATGCCACAAGACGATTCTATCTGTGAACTTTCTGCGTTAGGATGATTCTGCTTTAAGACTATTATGAACATTAAATTTCTGCCTAAAGATGATTCTAGCTTACACGATTATGCGTTTTGAACGTCTGATAAATGAGTGAATGCTAATTGATTTTCTGCGAAAGGAAGTTTATGCTATTTGATGATATGCCAAATAAAATTATGACAATAAAAATTCTGCGAAACAAGGTAGACCCAGTTATTTTATCGAGAAGCTGATAATTTACCTGTAAGTCTTGCAGTTGCCGTTTCAATTCGTCTCTCTCTACAGCCATGGCGTTGATTTCGTGTCTATGAGATTCTTTCTCCGCTTTCCACTTTTGCATCCAGAAATGACCTTCTTTCTGTATCCAGAAAAGGAGAACAAACATTCTTAAATAATATGAAAATTACTTTAGTTAACGAGGGATATCCCTTTACCCTTTAGGGTTATGTATTTTATTTAGTTTTAACTGTACATAATTTAAGCATAGACCATAAACTGTTGTATACATTATTAATTTAAAGTAATATATAAAAATTAGAGCAATTTATTGCTCATTTTATTGACTACTAGGGGGCCCTAGCGGAGGGGGGGGGGGGGTCTGCGACAGCGTCCGCGCGTTTTCTCCCTCCCCTCCCAGACGCAGCAACACTTTTTTTTTTAATATCCAGCAGTTCCTAAGACGAGCGCGTTCAAACGAACAAACTCTTCAGCTATTTTATGTTCTTCTCTTATTCAACCTAAGTGATTTGTTTATTTCTAGTCTTTTTTTCGACATGTTTTCTGTTATGACCATGACGTTTCCTGGCGTTACCTGTGAATCCCGTAATTTTAGTCTCAGTTCGTCTTTTTGCGCAGCTGCGGACTTAATTTCGTGTTCAAAAGATTCTATCTTAGCTATCAACCTAAGTTTGTCTGTCCGCATCTAAAAAAGGAAAAAAAAAAGAATAATCACTTTTAAATTATGTTTCTTAGGTATGTTATAGTCAGCGCGTTAGCAATTGAGTCTTGAGGCCATATATCAATGGTGAGAAGCGCTTTATCGATAAGGCGCTTTTATATTTATATATTTATATTTATATTTATTTAAAACATAACACTTGCAAGTTTACAGATCTGGTCCAACATACTTACAAGCTTAATTATAATATAATTGGCATGCAATATGATTACAATAAAATAATAATAATTCAAATGTCAACAGATCAGGTCAAAGTCAGCAAATCAAATACATAATAATTAATTAATAATAATTATTTATTAATAATTGGACCGCATGCGTAGCATCCGCAAAGAACAATTTCATATAGGTATCTATTGTAAAGCGTGATAAACGCACGCGGGACGCGGGGCGCTGTGCGGGGCGTCACCCCGGTGCGGGGTATCCACATGCGTAAGCGCTGCCTACAACTTCAGTGCCCATTTTAGAGTCGAGCGGGGCGCACGCGCCGTATTGTACTATTACTATTACTATTGTATTGTCTATACCGTTACGCAGCCCGTAGAAAACTGAAACTCATGCTGCGTATGATCCGCAGCGTGAAATTTTACGCATGCGGTCCAATCCCGCGTGCGTGAGCAAATCCGCGTGACACTAAAAGCGCCCAGTGCAGGTCAGATAGATACACTGACACGACTCCGTTGATAACACACTGACAATAGAAAAGTTTGCAAATCCCAGAGACTCCCCTGTAAGATGACGACCGTATTTGACACAAGTGAAAATAAGCTAATAAGAATAACGCACTTGGGTAGGAATTCGTCCCGCGGTTTGAAAACCTCGTGGTGCGAAACCAATACCCATACTTAACTTTGTCTGTTACACACATTCACACACCAATGAGTGGGAAAAGGATGACTAGATTGTCGGTTATAAATAAAACCTTCAGTGACTTAATTTTTATAGAATCAACTCTACAATTTTACATCTTATGCTTTCAGTAGATTTTCGACCTTCAAACAAGGAGCTTAGGCATGAATTTTAGTCGCTACTATATTAATGCGTATGTATGGATGCTTAGATTTTCCTAGGAAAAACAAATGAATCAATTTTTATTCCATCTTCGTCAATGATATTTGTTCGCAGTACATTACATCAGAATAACATTTGTACAAGTATCTCTACTTTTTAGGACAACGAAATTGTAGGCAAGAATACCTGCATACCATACCTGCTGGATACGATTCCGTAAGTCAAATAGCTCCTGCTCCAATATTTCCTACAAGAAAATGATACAAATTATCTATACTTATAAAATGCTTTGTCCTGAACTACTGACTTATTGATTGACTGACTGACTGACTGACTGACTGACTGACTGACTGACTGACTGATGGATCAACGCACAGCCTAAACCGCTGATCGTAGAGACCTGAAACTGGGAGGGTGTGTTTTTTGTATGACGAAGGGATCCGATAAGAAAGGATTTTCAGAAATTCCACCCCTAAGGGGGTCAAAAAGGGGTGCAAAGTTTGTATGGGACAACCAGATCCAATCTACTTCAAATTTTGCATACACATTATTTTACAGAATTGACGGAAGACCTATTTTGTAGTTTATTGAAATTCATCTCATAAGGGGGTAAAAAGGGTTACAAAGTTATTCTGGGGGTAATTTGCTTCGAATTTGATATCAATACTCTTTAGTGCTAATGATAAAAAAATATATAATATATAACTTTTGACAATAATTTGACATGACGTCAGAGACACAATGTTTTGACACATGTTTATTATTGATGTGGCTCTCGAGAAAATGCTCAAGAAGAGATTTTATTCCTTAGAACATTAAATAATATTTTTTTGTGTTGAAACAGGGTAGGTATCAAGCGGTAAAGTAGAGTATTCGCTATGACCATAAACAAAGCTCAAGTTCAAACTCTTAAGGTAGCGGGAGAAGACTTGAGGGAATTTGCTTCTCCCACAGTCTGTATGTGGCATGATGCTGAGTAAGCGCACAGAGTATAGCCTGGTCTTTTTATTAGCACCCGAAAGAAATGTACGATTGACAATAGGCGTAGTAAGTATTTCCATTTCGTTGTTAAATAAAACGATATTATCCCCGTGTAAGTTTGACCAGATTAAAGACCGGGCTACGTGTTGCGTGTACATAAAATATAACATTTATCTCAACGCATTTCTACGCATATATTTAAAAACTGGATGTTTTTGTTTGTTTGTTTGAACGCGTTAATCACAGGAACTATTGGTCCGGTTATAAAATATGTTACATACATTGTTAGATAGCTAATTCATCGGGGAAGGCTATAGAAATAGTTTAATGCGTATCGGCTTATAAATACTTTCGCTACGATCTATGGGAACGGAGTAAAACTATTGTGCGCGTACGAAGTCTCTGGCGGGCCGCTAGTTTATGATATTACAGTCGTTCCAATCGTTTATTTAACTCACAGATTAGTAAGAGTAAGGTATGTCTAAAGATTTAACTTTTGGCAGCTCTATTTTGTACTTAATGAAATAGTAATACCCAGCCCCCTTACTCTGGACACAAAACCCGATCCAATGAATATACCCATCCCTGTCACACACATACACGGCCTGGTATGAGTGACAGGGATGGCTATAACCATTGGATCGGATTTTGTGTCAAGAGTAAGGCCTCTGACCCGTTACCGATTCGATTTCTTTTATCGATCGATTTTATTCATGAACAAGTTTTAATCGATTTCATTAACACACTTATTATTATTTTATCGATAATTTCGATAAAAATATATAAAATTTATTGATATAAAATATAATCACAATAATTTTATTGTACGTTTTATTAATATAATCGATAATCGATTCATTTCAAAACCGTTTTATAATATGTGGTCATAATTACGAATGACACATCACTAAGTGGGCGGAGCCCGTCCATGAAGTACAGAGTCCCTCAAGTAGGTACATTGTATCAAAAATTATTACGAAACTTTATGTGCGTGATCTGTCAAAAGTTAAATAAATGATTGGAAAGAAATAAAAAACTTAAAAAGTGAAAATGATCGAACACTGCAAATTATTTACTTAAACGACACGTTTGGTGCAGTGGCTAGCGCTCCCCCTGACTACTGAACCAGCGGTCGCGGGTTCGAATCCCGCAAAGGGCAAATGATTTTATGATGAGCACGAACATTTGTACCTAAGTTCCCCTCCAGTCGCAGCTTTATGTTTTATAGCATATAGCCTTCCCCGATAAATACGCTAAACAAACCATTTTTTTAAATGGATCCAGTAGTTCATGGAATTAGGGCGTTCAAATAAACAAACTCTTCAGCCAATATGTAATATGATATATCATGGTATCTACATTAGAACGTACAGAGATATAGATGTTATAGTTACGTTTTTTTGTTAGACACATTTGTGACATCATAATTATGAAGCAATAAAATATTGAGTCAAAATATTATTTCAATAGGATGTACTTTGTTTTCTGAATTTCTAAAACAACTTCCCTAAATTATTTCGAAGAATTATGGAAATAAGATAGTACAGAAAACTATCTTACATGCCGGCAACACTGGGCACCCATGCTGAAACGCACTTTATCCACTGCACAGAAGAGTATTATTCACTATTATTTGATATTTATCATCACAATTAACTATATTATGTACACGTGGTTGTTTTATTAAATTTTGAGTTAAAATTCTTGGAGGAACGACGCGTGGACGCGCGTGGATTTTTTATCTAACACTAAACATTTTGGCGACCGAGTCACCACAACTATAAAGCAAGTAGCAACGCTGCCCGAAGGACAAGGAGGGACCTTTGTTTTGCGTGCCTCTTTAATGAGAACTCTGAATGATAAATTGATTACAGACGCGGCAGTGCCGCATCATGACCAGACTACTATTTAATCCATGACTTTCGTACGAACCTTTTTTTAGCAAGACGATTTATTTTGTATGTTTTAACTCATGTAACTTGGCGCTGTGTGTAAACTTTAAATATATAATTTGCAAAATATTGTTCTACTTTTAGGATTAAGATAAAAGGTTATAATTTAATGAAATAAGGCGGTAAAGCGACAACTCTGTGGACGGCCACGTACTTCTTAAGGTGCCGGGCGCAGGCAGGGCAGTTTGGGTGGCGGACAGACCCAAAGAGTAAATTAATTTATAGGGACAGACTTCGCTGGGAATCCTTACTGAAGACGCGTGTGTGCTTCCTATGAAAAACTCTTTGTTTACTTGTGGTGGCTGAATATACAACGTATGAAAGAATACTATTTTTATTTACCATCGATCCCATTATCAATAACACACGTAACATACTTGTAAAACCAGTAACTGATTTTTACACTAGAGTTTCATTAGCTTTATCAAATTTTCACAGCTTCACAGCGTTATGTGCCTGGCCTAGCATTTGTATTAGGTTTTAGCATATACCTTGACCTTATTTTTATCGCTGTGTCAAAACGATAAGTATGGGATGATTTGTTCTTGTTATTAATTAACTTTTGTGGTGGAATGATAACATTATCATTATTTCTCTACATGGGTGCTATTTTTATTAGAAATGCGTATACTTAATTCTCTTTGTCTTTCTTATAATTAAGAATAGACCTACCTAAGTCGATGTTATACTTACTCGTTCGAATTTGGTATCGATATTATTATGGCTTGAGCTTAGCGTACCGAACTACCGAAGACCTCACGGAATATTACAGGCAAAATACTAGTAGCAGTGCGAGATACCCGCCTATTATTGAGGTGAGGTCTTTGCGCAGCAGTGGGGTATTTACAAGCAACTTTTCTGTGCATATGATTAGGTTTGTCAGGAATGAAACAAAAAGATGTTTATCGACAAGTTATAATTCATTTGAGATTGAAGGATTTGTCACACTGGATTCGGTCGAGATCGCATCCAGTCACTCCAGTGTGACAAGGCCTTAGATTGCAAATATTGTAGAAAATATGCAGTACCAAATATTTTAAAATATTTGTTTCTATTTTATCAAATGCAATATATAAAATAATATTATTTAATAATAGCCAATGGGAAGAAAAATATCGTTAAAGTTACAATAATTAATAGAAGGAAGAGACGAAGGCCCAGAATTACCTAAATGCAGCAAATCAAGGAAAAGATAAATGTCGTGACGTATCAGAAGGTGAAGGAAATAGCGGAAAGTAGAGAAGGATAGAAAAAACCTCAACCGATAAGAGCCCATCGCGTATGAATTCGTAGCGTGAGTTCTGCGTAATGTCAAATGTCACTGTTTTGCGATAGATGTGCGGGTTTATTCCATTTAGATTAATGTTTCGAATATTTAGCATTAATTTCCATTATTTAGGCAAATACTAGTTACGGATCAATGAATGAGAGTGTTTTAAAAGGGGGACTAAGAAAATAAATGTTAAATCTTTAATAAATTGTGTGCTTACTCCTCTTTTCCTAACAAAGCTGAACTGCGGCATGCCCGGTGTATTGTAATATTAAGATTTAATGGCAAACTTGATTTTTTATCTCTCCATCATGACAATTGCACACCATAAAATCTATATTCTGGACCTCACGCGACAGTGGCGCCAACTAGTGAGCACGAAAACGGTAGCCCTCATTGGATGAGGATGAGAACAGTATATCTCCTAAATCAGTACAAAACAGTTTCAACTAATTTAAAGCACAACACATCTTGAAACTTTATAAAAGCGTTAAAACTACTTACACAAATAATACAAATAACTTAACAACGTAAAATATGGCATTACACAAGGTACATAAAAACTACATTAAACTACGAAACTAAAGTCTAGCAACTGGTTCTAACTGAATGTTTGACCAAAACTAACCACAACTCTTGAGGTTGACAAATGATATGCAAGTAACATTATAAAACATGTACATTTAACAAAACATTTACTTTAAAAAAAATCAACAACCACATCAATTAAGTACTACCAACGTAATAAGTTTACCGCTCATTGAGACTTCGCCTGCAGGGCGGCGGGGCGCGGGGGGAGACGAGAGTGGGCAGCGTAAACGGCGCCCGCAGGCGAAGTCTCAATGAAGCGGTTTACGTGGAAAGTCAAATATCTGTGCAGACATGGGACAATATATTCTTTATTGCACCTAAGATGTACAGAAAATACAAAAAGTCACAATGTGAACAAAGGTGGGCTTATCCCTAAAAGAGATCTCTTCCAGCCAACCCATAGGTGTTGGAAATTAAATAGTTGCAGATATCGGCAGTGCTAGATTAATAATACGTCTGGCTGTAATGTCTGTCTGTTTTTGTTCTTTTAAATACTTAATTTAAATACTTAAACGAAGTCGTTCTAGGTATTGGTGCAATAAAATCACACACTCGTATATATTCACACTTATGTATGTATTCAAGTTATATATTTATAGTTTATTAAAAAGTTTGTATGTATCGTAAGTATATATTTAGTAACGTTGTGTTGGCGTCAATTTCTGGCGTCCGTGTACCTCACTCGGCAGGGTCCACTGAAAACCAGCGTCAGGTCCTCAAGAGGACCTGGCTTATGCTGAGTGAGGTCCTATTGGTTCGGACGTCACCGACACACATACGCACTGCTTGGCTGGCATTTGAGTAGTATACTCGTAACTATCTGTTGCATTTTTATGTATAGTTTGTAATTTTTTGTTTATGCCTTTCTTTTTCTTTTCTCTTTTTGTAGACTTTTGTGAGTGTTTGTCTGTTTGTGTATGTGTGTGTTTGTGATGTCCTTAATCAATAAAAGCTTTTCTTTCTTTCTTTCTTATTACTGTACAACGAATACGGTAACGAAATTTTCATCAGAGGAGATAAGACCCGCGTCTGCGCAGGCCTTAAGTCGTAAATGCATAAGAAATCAATAAAGGGCTTTGGATTTTGGGTAAGGTGGTGGGTATAAGCATAACGGCGGATGCGCTAACATTACTATAATAGTTTTGAGGGACAGTTGACAATAAGACGGCCATTTGCAAACAAATCAAAAACAAAATGGTGGATCTATAACCTGGTTATCATAAAAATGGACCTGACACTTCGCGGTGTCGCAAAAAAGTTTAGAAAAATGCACTGTATCGACACAAAATGGACAAACAAATGTGGGTGAGCGGGGAGGCGGGAGGGACATGACATGTTTGACAGGTCTATTCTTACGATAACCTACGAGAGTTTAGCGCGGGAAACGAGAAGAGGAAGATGGACTTTATTTCTTCATTTTATTAGGTGGTTTTTTCGAGTAAATTATTGTGGTTTTGTGCTGGAATTAACATAATAATGTGTGCTATTGAAGAAATCAATGAAGACAAAGTAAGAAATAAAGTTAAGCGCGTTCTGATCCCGGATCGCGCATTCTCTGATTCGGATCGCTACTCCCGCGCTAAACTCCCTTGTTGAGCATTGTAATGTGAACCAGCATCGCATTTCAATGTATTAGGTTAGGTTAGGCTATTTTAGTGTTAAGTGTAAATAATGAACATACAAAAATGAATAATTGTCTGTATGGCTAGATCCAAAGACGTAAAACTTGTATTTAAAAAAAAACACTACTAATACTAAGCGTTAGTGCGGTCTCGGTAAGGTGAGTGTTACATCCGTAACCCAAACGCAAGGCCGTTGTCGACAATGTGTCCGCCAAACTGGAAGCAGTGTATTATGTGTTCTTTCATCTGCTGCATACTTTCATGCTCGAACTTCTTGCATAGACTGCATATGTACACCTGTGGAGTTAAATACGTTGCTTAAGGAAATAATCGAAGAGCAGTATACTTAAGAGCTGATCTCATCCAGCGATTCTATGCATGCAACGGACTAGCACAAACATGATGTTTCTTTCTTTTTTTACTAAATAAAAAGAGACAGATGACAATGAAAGAAACGTCAAACTAAATAGCTGTCAGTTACAAAAAAAACTTGAATCCATAGATAATTTAGCGGAGATGTTAAGAAGTCGTCACTAAAATTGATTATAGCTAAATTAAGTTGTTAGCCTAACACATTGAGGGCCACAACTAGCTATGCTGAGCTACGGGGCAGACATTTTCTGAAAACTTAATTGCTTGAAACTTCCATTCTTCACAGTAATTAATTATTGAGTTAAAGGGATTGCTATATTTAATACTAGCGGTCCCAGCGAACTTTGTTTCGCCCCGGCCCCGTCCCGCCCCAGCCCCGGCCCCGTTGAACGGGATAAAACGGATCCTATGTCCTTCTCCTGGCTCTAAGCTACCTCCCTGCCAATTTTCAGCTAAATCGGTTCAGCCGTTAGGCAGGGTACGCAAAATAAGTTAACTTTTATGGTTGATTTTTTACACCTTGTGTCCGAAAAACCCTAATATCCGAGGAACCCTATTTTTGTTCAAAATTAAATATAGCCTATATTACTCGTGGATAATGTGGCTTTCGAATGGTGAAAGAATTTTTAAAATCGGTCTAGTAGTTTATGAGCCTATTCATTACAATCAAACAAACAAACAAACAAACAAACAAAGTTTTCCTCTTTATAATATTAGATGTAGATTATGAACTATAAGTATAAAATACATGCATATAAAGTCTGTTTTTCTTTGCTTGTCGAATATTGTAAACACATTTTTTATAATCCTACTAGCGGTCCCAGCGAACTTTGTTTCGCCCCGGCCCCATCCCGCCCCAGCCCCGGCCCCGTTGAACGGGATAAAAAGGATCCTATGTCCTTCTCCTGGTTCTAAGCTACCTCCCCACCGTTTCGCCCCGGCCCCATCCCACCCCAGCCCCGGCCCCGTCTAACGGGATAAAAAGTATCCTATGTCCTTCTCCTGGCTCTAAACTACCTTCTCCCTGCCAATTTTCAGCTAAATCGGTTCAGCCGTTCTTGAGTTATAAGTGGAGTAACTAACACGACTTTCTTTTATTACCTCTACTTATATATAGATTTAAAAAACACTGTGCGTGTTCAAATATTCAAAATATTGTTTTTTATAACCTTTATAATAATCAGTCAGTTAAATGATGTCAGTCTTCAGCGATAAAATACCATGTCATGAAGGTTATGAGTTTTAAGTTTAAGCCTATCTTCTTTAAAAATTTAACATTTCGTTAAAAGGAATGCAAAGATTGTTTACAAAATTTGACAATCAAAGAAAAACGGACTTTACGGAACTAATTTACAAGTATGAACGAACAGTGAAAAGACACGAACCTTTTCATTCGTGCATTTGTTACGTAGCAAACCCTGGTCCATAGCCACTGATGCAGAACTCATAGCAGTCGATCTCATGCAGCCTCAAATCATTTCTGTTGTCGGTCTGAAACCGCTTGCAGTGGGGGCAAGTGTACTTCTGAGAATGAAATTTTAAGGGCGTTTATTGCGAGCGATTTTTCGGTGAGAAGAGTTTATTTTTATATTATTTTGATTTAAATTTTATTGCACCGTAAGTTGTACAATTCACCGACAGTAAACACAACAGTAAAATTAGAACTAGCGAGAAATCGCTTCGCGCTGAAGACCACGAAGAACAAATCGTTTTGCACACCCACAATCCCAGTTTTATGTTAATTACAATCATAATTATAGATAAATCTTTATTGTGGAACACAGGTTAAGTTTTCTCATTAGTTTGGGCTGTTTATTGCAAATCGGTTAGTTTGATTTTTTGATATACAATATAAATAGAAATTTATCAACAACATACAGTCAATCTTTAGAAATGTTCATGCTTTGTATGTAACTGATCAAGCAACCGTACCTAGATGCAAATCACATTATTATTATTTTATTGAACGCCAGAAAATATTAAGAGTTTTTAATATTTTCTGGCGTTCAATAAAGCATAATTCTTCCCACTAAAAATCAAATAATGACGAAACTAGCGCCGCTTACATACGTTACTATGTGGCGCTAGTTTTGTCATTAATTTGCAATCGCCATACTTGTTACATTAGTTCCGCAAACAGCCGTTGTAACCCAAAATATCGTCATTAATATACGACGTGTTAGTTTTTTTTTTCCGGAAAATTAAATCAAAGTATTCTACAAAATATATAATTGAAATTTTTAAAAAAATACTGACAGAAGTATAATAAACGAACAAGGAAGATTCTTTTTTAAAATCAGTTTTTAACTTCATTATATGCTCTCAGTGTTTTTTGCGACGTTGCCAGCTTACCCTACTTCGTTCATATTACGCGCGGTATGGCGCAAGCTACGTTGCCAGCTTTACAAAAACTGCGATTGGCCGCGCGAAGGACACACCGAGTGCAAGGTGGTAATTAAATTATTTTGTATAAAACTAGAAAAAAACGAATTTGAGAAAAATCTCCTAACACGACCTTTATTTATGTAGTCTGATTTAAATCTTTAATTTTCCGGAGAACAAAAAGAACATGTTTGTATATCAACTTACTTTTCTGATAGGACCATTGTCAGGAACACTGGCAATAGCAGATGATTGTGGTGTCGCTTGATGCTGATGGCTATCTTCGATCTAAACAAACAAACATTAATTTAAGTAAACCGCCCAGAGATAAAACGCATAACTTACGGAGTTTGTCAATTTTCCTACACATCATCATCATCATCATTATCAGCCGAAGGACGTCCACTGCTGAACATAGGCCTCCCCCATGCCTTTCCACAACATACATTCCTATACAAAATTAATACGTCGTTCTGTCAAAATTAATACGTCGAATAGCATTCTCGAGGCGGCAGAATTATAAGCGTCATATAATTAGCGTCGAAAACCAATGAACATTTTAAATATGTTCACTATTTACGTATACCTTTCGTATGACTATATTTGAAGTTCGTACACTTGAAATTGTACAATGTTTATAGTAAACTCTATTTTTCTTATAAATAATCTTGAAATAATCTTTAACGAAATGATGCATTATAAAATAAGATTTACACTAAACTCACAACCTACATAGGTAATTCATCGTTAACCATTCGATCTTTTTGCAATAGTGAAGAATTTTACTGACTGATATTACATATTTGCAAGTTGGTAAAATATTGTTTGTAAAATTCGACTAGCAAAGAAAAACGGACTTTACAAACCCCATGGATGTGCAACTAGCAACTAAAATAATACTTACTTTTAAAAGTAGTTCTTGTATCGTATCCTGTGAGTTAGCGAGTTGAGTACTAATGCTTTCCTTTTCTCTCGCTACCTTTTCTTTCTCTTCACGCTCTTTCTCCATTTCGCTCCTATAAACATAATAATATCTAATAATTTTCATAACATGAACTAAGAGAGTAGAGTAAAAGACCATACAACGATTATAACGGTCAATGGCGTCTTCACCACACAAACATTAGCCCCATTCGGGGTTTGAACCTGCGACCGCGTTGGATTCGTTCGTAGTCAGGTGCGCTAACCACTACACCAGATTTATCGCCACATAAAGGGTGTGGCCTGTAAAAGGTTTTAAATATAGTCCCTTTAGGTAACTAGTAATCAATTCTAAATTGATTAATTTTATTATAATGCAAAACAATTTGGTTGTTCTGACAAAATAAATTTAACCAGTTAAGCAAACAAATGTCCCCAGCCGTAGAACTTGACATTGTCATTTACTACAACGAGTTAGCGATTTTGATATACATTGATTAGGGAACATAACTTTGGTTTACTATATCTTTGAGTTAAAGCATTTTAGAGCACTCCAGGTGAAGGTAGAGCTTGTCTAAGCTGAAATGACGCACACCACTTAACAAATTTGAAATATGGACGCAATACATAAAAAAATGCCCGTTGTATTTGGTCATCCAGTTGCTGGTGAGAAAGAAAAAGAAAGAAGCGCCTTTTCTTAGATTTGTTGTCCAACTTGTCATAATTGACGTCAACGCGCGAGAGAGCGGATGTTTTGTTTCATACAATGTGCCAGCGCTGATAGGGAGAGCGTCGTCGGATTTACCGTCGACCGTGACGTAGGCATACAGATCTTAATTCGCGGAGCAGTCGACGCTCCCACACAGATGAAGTGTCGTTATTAATATTTGCATTATTTGCACTCACACATCGAAATCAATAATTAAGGAGTGGGGCGCGTCATTTCAGCTTAGACAAGCTCTAACTAGTTATACTGTGTAGAATCATTGATTAAAATTTTTGCCCCTATTACAAGCCACACGCTGTAGATGATTTCGACTTACGAGGTCAACTATCTGTAGATAGTTCGGCAACGCTAGTCAAATTTGAAACTGCTGTTTAGCACTTAACGCTTTCGATTAATAATGTATTTTTTTATCTTTACCTGCTGGATTGCAGCTGCATTCTAAGCGTGCTAGCCAACTGTTGCGCGCGCGTCGCATTGGCCTGAGATTCGTTCAGCTTATTCTGGAGATCTTCCGTCTCATACTCGAGATCCAATATCCTCTGCTGAAGAACCGGCTTTTCTGCCTGAAAAATATGTTTATTTTTTATTTAATTTAGCCTGCTTCATCCAACTGCTGGGCAAAGGTTGGTTGCAACACCTTACACTTGTCTCTGTCAGCAGCCAATGACATCCAAACTCCCACAAAGCTGATCAAATCGTCACACTTCTTCATATAGGTCTACCTCTTACTCGGTAGCATCTTGTGGTATCCATCGAAAAATATGAACAATGTTAAATAATATGTAAGTAATGCTAGGGCTGAGCTGGTACTATTGGCAGGTCACAGGTGGCGGATAGTGACCGGCAATCAGATGAGGTTAGCTGCGAATATGTTTAATAAGCAGTCTCCGACCAAACGCCGGCAGGGTTGTCAGAATATAGTGGGGAGACTAGTGGGATGGGCTTCTCTATTAAAAGCTACAATAGTCAGTGGCGATCCTGAGTCATGGCGTGTAAACGCCGCCATCAAATAAGTGTTACCCTGGAGTTGGGTAGCAGTAGCATCAGTACTGGCAGAAGGCTGAAGATAGGTATAGTATATCAGGAAAGGCTTGACTGGGCATTGAGAGGCGGGAAAACCCCGGTACTCAAACTGCGGTGTGGAAGGCAAGAAGGAAACCACCACACTATCTCCCTAATCTGGAGTTATTCTGGAAAAAAAACTCCACCACTGGGTAGACCGCTTTATATAGACCTCGCCTGAAGGCGCGGCGGGCGCGGGGGACGAGGGCGGGTAGCGTGAGCGGCGCGGGCGGGTGTATCTGCGCCGCCTGCACCCCTCACGCGAGCCGCTATCGCCTCCCCCCGCACCCCACCGCCCCGCAGGCGAAGTTTTTTTTATAAGCCAGGCATGTGGCATCGAAAAGTCATCATTATCAACCAAATACGTCCACTGGTAAACATAGGGCTCCCCATGGTTGGTGATGGTTTTCCACGGCGACTAATCTAAGCTTAATTACCTACTATTAAATAAAGTACCTTAGTATTATCAAGCTCCTGTTTCAGGTCACGTGACTGAACCAGGCGATCTTGCAAGTCGGCAACCTTTGTCACTAAATCCTCAATTTGCGAGTCGCGTTTGGCGATTTCCTCTGATGATGTCGTCAGCTGTATTAAAATTGAAAATATATCATTTTCGAGAAACGGTCGAGCTCTGCCGTACATAAAAAACAGCCTAGGCGTCCAATTAACCGTTTTATTTTAGGTCTGGTCAATAGATGTTTTTTTATCATCAAGAGATGGCGTTTTCGTTCCTTTAGACATGACGTAGCGGAGTTTTTTGCCAACGTAAATAAAAAGTTAAACCGATTATTGTACATTCCGAATCATACGTAGGTACTTTAAAATGGCAACAAATTTAACTTCGTAAAACATTTTAAAATATTTTTCCTATAGAGTCGCCAACGCAATTTAGAGAGAGCAGATATTAAACGCAATAAATATCTAAAAATCATTAAAAAAAACTGCTTATTGGAGGGATGATTTAACCAGTTGATTAGAGGATGGATTGATATTCATAGAGATTTCACACGGATCTCACACATATTCGCTAAGTTATTTATTTAAAACTTACAAACTATCCTTACAGGTGATAACCTATTGGGATAGCGAAGTGACAATAGGAAGAACCATAAAAAAGAAGTAAAATACTTTAAAAACAATATGAATGATATTGCCACAGATAAATAAATAGTTGTTCTAAGCTAT
Source organism: Pyrausta aurata (assembly GCA_963584085.1). NCBI lineage: Eukaryota > Metazoa > Arthropoda > Insecta > Lepidoptera > Crambidae > Pyrausta > Pyrausta aurata. The sequence continues at coordinate 2,132,401 of OY757270.1, forward strand.
TATCATTCACACTTTCACATACTAGGGTAAAAGATACTTCATTTTAGAATATTGGAAAAGCACAAATAACTTACAGAGGTACTGGCGACTTGGAGTTTTTCTTGTAAATCATTCACGTTTGCTTCTAAGCTGCTAATCTGAGCTGAGTACTCTTTCTCCTGTCTTGATAGCTTCAGCTGTAATATTGGTTTTATAGGATGTTAGCAGGGTGAACAGTTTAATATCCTTTAAGGTACATAATTTACAAAGTGAGGGTACATAAAAAAAAAATAGTCCCCCTAGCCGATTTCGACTACGGTGGCCAGTCACAACGACTAACCAACTGCGCGGGACATATTATAGTGCACAAGTGTGTACGCAAACACAGGTGCACTCTCTATTCCTTTCAATCTCATAGCTCGATGGGACAGCAATCTGACACGACCAGAGAGAGATGAGGCGCAGGACCAACGGCTTAACGTGCTTTCCGAGGCACGGGGGTGAAACACCGCCAACTTCTAAACTCCGGACTTCCCTGAGAATTTCTGAACAGAAAAACCAGGTACATATTTTTGGCCCGACCCGGGAATCGAACCCGGGACCTCTGGCGCAGCCGTCGGTTTTAAAATGCGACACTTTAACCGCTGCGCCACCGAGGCAGTTGCCAGTTGGCAGAGGCCAGGCGAGGAGGTACATAATGGACCGTACATACAAGGTCTCTCCCCTATGGTTTTGTTCCTTACTTATTTATTTTATTTTATTATTATTTGGGAAACATACAGTTATAATGGTAAAGATATGAATAAAACTTATAGATAACACAAAAACCAATTAAGTTTCCTCAGACTAATACTACATTTCATTAGAGCAAACCAAAACCTACTAAAAAGATTAACATTAAATTTCAAAAAGAATTAAAAAGAAAAAAGAGTGATTACCACGAAAACTATTGGCAGTCACATGACAGGTCGTGGATTTGTTTTTTAAATTGAGATAAGGTTGAGGCAAATATATCAACTCCTTGAAACCTGTCATTATGACTACGGCAAGTACGTGGCAGGAAAGTGTTGCGAACATATTGAGTCCTATATGTAGGCACATAAAAAATACTTTTATGACGTGCACTAAGTCGGGAACATCGTAAACTAATTTCGCTCAAAAGAAAGGGAGAGTCGATAAGGTTGTGCAGTAATTTATATAAAAATAATTGATCTCTTTCAATGCGTCGACTATGCAGAGAAGGTACGGATTTCATGTGCTTACAAGAGTCGGGATTGCAACATCTAATCTGTAGGTGTTTTACAAATTTAAGACGAATCCGTTCAATAAGTTCAACATACTTTTTATAATGAGGGCTCCAAACAACGGACGCATATTCTAGAATGGATCGAACAAGGCAGTTAAATAAAAGTATAAAGGTCGAGCAACACTGGAAGTCCTTTCCCGTCCTCAAAACAAATCCCAACATACGATATGCTCTAGAAGTTATTGAACTAATATGTGCATTGAATGACATTTCATGGTCAAGGAGAATACCCAGGTCCCTGATTTCATAAACCCGGTTAATGATATTGTTACCGATACTATAATTAAAAACAATTGGTTTACGTTTACGGGTAAAAGTTATTGTATTACACTTTTTGATATTTAAATACAGAAAATTATCGGAACAGTATTGGGTCAAAGCGTCGATATCCTCTTGAAGTAGTAAACAATCCGATCCATCCCTAATGATTCTAAAAACTTTCATATCATCTGCGTATATGAGGACATTACTGTTTCTGAAAATGTTGACGATGTCATTGATAAAGATATTAAATAACAATGGTCCGAGATGGGACCCCTGGGGTACACCAGAAGTAACGGGAACGAAAGAAGAGACATAACCCTTAACTGTGACAGCCTGACTACGATCTCGCAGGTAAGAAATGATCCATCGAAGAAGATCGCCATGTATACCAACCATGGAGAGCTTATTTATCAAAAGTGCATGAGAAATTTTATCAAAAGCCTTTGAATAGTCGGTATACACCGCGTCAACCTGGTATCCCCGATCCATAGAACCGGTAACGCGATGGACAAATTCGCAAAGGTTAGATTCAGTAGATTTTCTACCAATGAAACCGTGCTGCTGCCCTGCGATTATTGGTCGTAAAATAGGGTAAATATAGTCATAAATTATTTTTTCAAACATTTTGGCAATCGTGCATAGTTTTGAGATTGGTCTATAGTCCTGGACGTTATGCTTATTACCGGATTTAAATACCGGTACAACAAAAGATTGCTTCCAAACACCCGGCATAACACCTGACCTTAAAGATAGTGAAAACAACATGCAAATTGGGATCGCCAGATTTTTATGGCACATCTTTAAGAAAAATGGCGGAATGTTATCAGGCCCACTACCCTTATTTGGATTTAAATTCTTTAAATACTTTTCAACAACTCCGAAAGATAGCTCCACGGTCCCGATTGACACGGAGTTTTGACCAACACAAGCATTGGGTAATGTAGGTCTATCGGTTCCAGAAACAAAAGCAGACCGAAAATAATCGTTAAATAACGAGCAAATTTTAACGCCCTCAGATGAGGATGTTTCCCCAGAAAACATAGTATCGGGAATATTATTAGTGGACTTCTTGGATTTAACGAAATTCCAGAAGAATTTACTATTGTACCTAATTTTTTCCTCAGAGTATCGAATATAAGCGTCGTAACACTGTACCTGAATGCGCTTCTGCCTTTCTCGCAAAAGACAAAAAGCATCATAGTCACTTACTTTACCGAAAGTCTTCCATCTCTTGTGATATTTAAGTTTCTCGGATATGATCTTAACTAGCGATGCAGAGTACCAGCAAGGATATCGAGTGCTATTTTTAACTATTTTAGTGGGAACATAGAGAGCAATAATACTATTCAAAGCTTTATAAAAACAATCCACGGCCTCATCGACAGATTTATCACTAAGCAGATGGATCCAGTCTACCAAAGCAATTTCACGATTAACAGCATCATAATCAGCAGCTCGGAAATTAGGTGCAATTCGCGGAGTTGGGCGTAAAGTTCGATGATTAAGTTTGGTCATCCTTATAAGGAGAGCGGGATGGTGGCGGTCCTCACGGACAAGGGGGTAAGAACTACGTTCAACTGAACAAATAGTATTGCTAATTACCAGGTCCAGGTAACGGCCCTTTTTATTTGGAACACAATTGTATTGTGACAAATCATTATACATCAAGAACGAGCCTACGGCGTCCACCAGATCCTCACCACAATCGAGGTTTACTAGGTTCATTTGTGCATCAACTGGAATCCACTTACCTTTAGTTACATTAAAATCTCCTAAAATAATAAATTTATCGCTTGGATGACGACATATATCATCAGAAATAGTCTCGAAACAATCACAGAGTACTTCACAGTGTAGGGCGCAGTGAGGAAAGTAACAACTATAAATATGTAACATCTGACTTGGGTTCAACTGCAAAGACACTTTGATTACATCGGCCGCACAGTCCTTAAGATGAAGTGGAGACATAGAGGTAACAGAGAATTTACGATTAACCGCTACTAAAACCCCACCACCCCTCGTATCGCCACGCACAGAGTAGTCGCGATCCAACCTGTAAACATTATACCGGGTGTCAAACAGTTCCCTATCATGTATTCCTTCCAAGAGCCAAGTCTCACTTAAGCAGATAATATCATACTCAGACTGGATCATTCTGCGAAAAAGAATGTTTGTCTTTGTCCTAAGTCCCGCAACATTTTGATAAAATACCAATAGCTGGCCATTATCCATTGTGTATTTTAAGCAAACTAGCAATGTATAGTACATAGAGTAGGTCATACTTATAAAGGCAAATAATGCATAGTACCCGAAAAAATCCGCACCTTAAAGAGCCATAATGGCTTATGCACCCTATCGACTCTCTTGTAATGTTAACTTGAAATGTGCCCCGACTCAACACAATAAAAAACACTAAGATACAGTAAAATATAAAAACTAAGTGGACTACAAAATTAAAACAGTATGTTAAAATTGGATACAAACCAAAAAATAATACAAGGACAGTAGCACCTAAACCAACTTTTTTAAATCGTTCAAGCTTGTTATATGAATTACAGGACTAGTATCGGAACGACGAGCCATAATGGCACAGTTCCTAACCCATACATACTGATATTTTTTATCTCGTGCAATATTTTTAACAGATTGAAGAAGTGACTTATTAGTACTAGTCAGATGATCGTTAAAATAAACTAGGTTATTGTTCAATCCAAAGCCAATGTCACTACACTTCAATTTAAGTTTTCTCATTTGCGATAAGAATTCGTCCTTCTTCCATCTCGACAAGAAACGAACCACTACAGGCCTGGGCCTAGTAACGCCACTCGTAACCTTCTTCGGGGCCACCCTAGTCACGAAGTCTATGTCCCGGGAGCAATTGAGATCAAAATTACTAGCCACAGCAATGCTTTTCATGACATCTATTAGATTTTCGGTCTTCTTTTCCGGTATTCCGTAAATCTCTACGTTAGATCTCCTGGCCCATTGCTCTTTATTGTTAATATCGTTCTCAATGTTCGTCACTGACGATTTTAATTTGCCAACGTCCGATGAGGATGACTTTAGAGATTTAATATCTTTTTCAATTAAATCAACCCTATTGTTTAGCTCTTCATATTTGGTATACATAAACTCCATGGACTCTTTAATACTGGATATGTCGTTTCTAATAACTTCTAAATCGTTTGAGATAGCAGCACGTATCTCCGACGCAAATCTGCTCATCTCTGAAGCAATAATCTTTCGTATTTCCTCCGCGCTGATGCCGGCACAGCTCGGCAAACCACAATGGTGTGGTGCAGATGCAACACTGGGACCCGCAACCGTTTGTTGATCATCCATTGTGGGAGAGCTTAAGACAGATCCACCTCCACGCTTCAGAGTAATATTATCGTCGTTACCGTGTTTGCTACCACCTTTTCCCGGGCTTCTTAAAGGTGTGTTATCCTTTTTATGTTGTCTAGGTTGAGCCAAAACGCATTCCGGACATGACCAGTTTCTTTTTAGAGGCAAATCCTGTCTTTTTTCCGTGGGGTACAGACACTTAAAATGATATTTTAATTTACACTTCGAACAATCTATAGTGTCGGTGCTGCCACCTGTTGTCGACTTACAGCATGCGAATTTCATTTTGCAGCGGTCCTCTTAGCAAACAAATTACAATATTACATAAAATTTGTATGCGCGCTTGCGGGGTTCGAACCGGGTCTTCGGCGATACTACGGCGCGCTCCAAGAGCTACATACGACTGTGCTGTCGCTGCATGACGTCACACGATGAATAAGTCAGTCATATGAAGACTGTAGCAGCGAAGTTATGTTCATCAATGATTAAGTGTTTCTGAGCTTAATGAAATTACCCACAATATTTGCACTCGACAGCAAAGACACCAATGAGAACATGAATATTTTATCTAATATTTCAGTTATTCACAGTTTTTGTAGTAAAAAAAATAATGTCATATCACAAGACACTCACTTAAAAACATTTTGAAGTAAAAACCATATGGATTTAAACACTGTATAAGTCTATTTAGAATTTTAAACGGGGATCGGGTTAGTGTAGGTCTGCTCCTAACGAATACCGCCGACTGAACTATATGTTTATGATAACAAAATACTATAATCTATACCAATAAAATGCTTTGTCCTGAACGACTGATTTCTTGATTGACTGACTGACTGACTGACTGACTGATGGATCAACGCACAGCCTAAACCGCTGATCGTAGAAACCTGAAACTGGGAGGGTGTGTTCTTTGTATGACGTAGGGATCCGATAAGAAAGGATTTTTCGAAATACTACCCCTAAGGGGGTCAAAAAGGGGTGCAAAGTTTGTATGGGACAACGTGATCTCATGGTCCAATCTACTTCAAATTTTGCATACACATTCTTTTACAGAATTGACGGAAGATTCATTTTGTATTTTATTGCAATTAATCTCCTAAGGGGGTGAAAAAGGGGCACAAAGTTATTCTGGGGGTGATTTCCTTCGAAGTTGATATCAAAACTCTTTAGTGCTTACGACTAAAACAATTGTTATTTTATTTTGACAATAATTTGACAAGTCTGAAATTTCAATGTTTTGACACATGTTTGTTATTGATTTTGCTCTAGAGAAGAGACTTTATTCCTTAGAATAATTAATCATTTTTTGTGATTAAACAGGGTAGTTAAATAGACCCCAAAGTTTTCTACAGCGACCGGTCGCAAGCAGTCTGTGTCCAGTGTAATTCTGCAATCTTCAGAAGGTCGTTTGTTCATATTGTTGGTGGACAGATTATTTATCTCTATAAGTGGACAACCTACGCTGCTCCTGTGGTCGAAGTGTGTCCAATTCAGAACTTTTCTGCAAAGTTTTCGTGGGGTGTCTATGCTTAGCAGTGGACGGCTTTAGATAGAACACCCTTTAATGATGATGATGGGGTAGATACCTACATAGAATGGTATTTTAATCATTGAGATAAATAATCTAGAGAAGCAAACTTCATAAGCGTGCCTGACAAAAAGCATGACCACTTGCTTGACAGTTCAACGGTGACGACGTAGCTTTGAAACCGCTAGACATTTGAACGTCAACTTATATCTGTCTCACTTACACAAGTCAGAACGCAATACCGGGATGTAGATTAGACAATGATAGCAATATAAACAAACAGTTTTGATACGGGGTGGCCTACCATAGAAAATTTTACCCCAAAATTAAAAAAAAATAACTCATACAAATTATGTTTGTTTTTTTAATTAATATATAACACTGTAACTTAGAAATTATTTCTATAGCTATAGTTCATTTGATTTATGATGAGCGCTGAGACATTTATTGACATGACACATTCTTCCGTTTAACGCATACAACATATATAAATATGACAAAAAATGCCTTATAAAATATAAACATTTATGTTACTCCACCGTAAGTGATTTGTATTTTTTTTTCTCATAAAAATACCGAAACGAAACTCGAACTATAGTGATTGATAGTTTATATACGTAATTTGTCTAAAATCGTGAGTGTCCGAATAATCGGTATGCCCGTAATAATCAACCTAAATTCTCCCCTAAATGTGGGAAATCAATCCAATTTTATTAGCGGCAACCCTGAATTTTATTTTAAAATTTGGTATTTCTGTGTGTTTTTACGTTGATTTCAATTCTAAAACACATCTAAAACGTTACTCTGGAAGGCGGATTAGGTTTGCGTGTCCTTGAACCGCACTATTTCGCAAAGATTGATCCATTTTTACGTAAGTTTTCTCTAGGTTCATCTCGGTTGGCATCTGAAAGAGCATTGATTTGACGTAAGCTGCCCAATACTGCGCATATGTCTCCGGACATATGTTGTTGATAAACTTGTTTCTACGGTAACTGCAAATCTATAGAAATATATATATCAATGATTTTAATTCACGGTTTGAATTCAAAATAGTAGTTTTCGTTATGACCATAAACAAAGCTCAAGTTCAAACTCTTATGGTAGCTAGCGGGAAAAGACTTGAGGGAATATGATTCTCCCACAGCCTCTAATGTGGAATGATATAGTGTAAGCACAGAGTAGCCTGGTCTTTCTTTAGCACCCGAAAGAAACATAATTGACGATAGGCGTAGTAAGTATTTTCATTTTGTTGTAAAATATAAATATATCCCCGTAAAAGTTTGACCAGAATAAAGACCAAGCTACGAGTTGTGTGTACATGAATCAATATAATATTTGTTTATTCGTATTTATATGTTATACGTATATTAAAAAGCTGGATGTTTTTGTTTGTTTGAGCGCGCTAATCTTAGGAACTATTGGTCCGGTTATAAAATTTGCCAGATACTTTGTTAGATAGTTTATTTACCAAGAAAGGTTGTAGAAGTAGTTTAATGCGTATAGGCTTATAAAAATTCTACGATCTATGGGAACGGAGTAAAACTAAGACGCGCGAACGTAGTCGCGGGCGGCCGCTATTAAGAACTATAATAAAAAAGCAAGGATAGATGGAGCAGATTATGCTTACCCTTACATCGATTTTCACATCAGTTTAAATGAACTATTTACGTACAGACCCAAAAGGGATAATATTTCTATGGTACAGACAACAGCACGTAAAGGTAAACACTGCGGTTTTTTATGCGGTTGTAATAAGGGTTAGTTTTCGACGAAAATGTATAGCCTTATGTGCTGTCGTGTGTACATTTTGCGAACGGGAATATTTGAACACAGCAAATTCAAATATTCCCGTTCGGGAAATTCGCAAATACGAATATTCGTTACATATATATTATGGAGGATAAAAAATATGAAAGCCGAGAGCATGAAGTTGCCTTTTGACTTCGGGATATAATTAATATATATTATGCAACGATATTGTTTGTTTGTTTGTAAATATCTTTATTGAAATAATGATAGTAAAATACATGACTGACTACCAAGTACAAAACATTTGATTAGCACAAACATATGTATATACGATTCACTTTTTCTGGCTTCTTGCACCACTTAAAGCTTATATCATTTTGTTATTTACTACGTATAAATTAATCATAAATACAATAAGATAACGCGAGTATTAGTTATAGACAAAGGACCTTAGTTGCAAGACCTTTTTTTTATATATATATATTAATATATATATATATATTATGATTAATATATATTCTATTAAAATATATAATTATATATTAATATATATTATGCAACGATATAAAATACCCTAGATACACTGCCAGCGCCCAAAAATATCTCGCATAACGAGTGCTTCGCTTGCAGTCGCGCGCGGACTGTACTAGCGTCAGTATGCCAAAGTGCTCCGAGAAAAAGTGCTAAAACAACACTTTAACCACTCGAAAAAAGGATGGATTTTCGTGATTCCGGCAAGTAATAAATCCATCTTTGATAACAGAATGTATCCTAAAACGTGCTAAAATTGTAATTTTCTAAAAAAATCAGAAGAAATCAAACACGCGGCCGGCTGTATAGTTGTCTTTTTCCCACGCGCATGATTTCAGATTTCAGCAATACAATTTTACGAGCTTGCTGCCTGCGTACATTCAAAAATGTCTTAACTCTCGGACGCGTGCATTTAAAGTGAGATCGTATTCCTGTGTAAGTTAAGGTCAACTTTGGAATATTGAAATTAAAGTTGATATTATTTTCGTCACACACCGTACCTCTCGTCGTTGCTTTTTATGCAATGTTGCTTTTAGGGTATTTAAATTCTTTAATATTATGATATATTTTATATCCCGAGATATATCTTTCACCCGTTCACACTGTGGGATATATATTTTCTTAGTTTTGTCGCAACAATGCTTCATCGGTCGGAACCTACTTTCCATCGAGTCGTCGTGCTGTGGGGATCTACATCACGGAACGGCCCTGCGGTACGTCTAATGTACCTAGCACCTACCTAAATTAGCATCAATAACGACTGTTTGTGAAGTCTTCAATAAAGTTCGATTAATCATGTTTGCACGATCCCCTTTTCTGCCCACATGATGTCTGATATTTGGGAAATAAATCCTGACGATCCTACATACATATATTTCTAACTGAATCGGCACCTTGAAGCGACACTTTGGAAGTCTTTTCCTCGATGACGTTTTGCTTTTTTAATCATGTAGGCAAACATTTGGTTGGCCACAATTTCACCTGATGGTAAATTATGATGTGGCCGCGGGCGCGGATCCAGCTCTTCTAGAAGATTGTAGGTACGATTTTTTTTTCAATGATTGGGGGGGGGGGGCGTGTTTATGACGTTTATAAAACCATGAAAAATATATAAATTAAAGCACGAGCGTATCGAGACGCAAAAATTTGGTTTAGACGCTTAACAAAAGAGAGCGCGCATCAATTTGATTTTCGACGCTTAACAAACCAAGAACTTGATAGGCAAAGTTAAAGCGCGAGCGAAGCGAGCGCGATCAAATTTTGTTCAGGTCAGGACGCTTATGAAGGCAAGAAAATCATAAGAATTACTGACCGAGCGAAGTGAGAACGAGATATTGGTTAAGAGAAATGTACATCGAAAACTATCAGTGCGCATTGCTGGTATGTCTACGACGTAAGGGTGGATCCGCGCCCACGTGGAATCAGATCATGCAATTCTCTCGCACACTCCGAAATGCAGCCTGTAGAAGGTTGTAAGACGCCAATTTACGCCTATATGTAATAAGAATAAGACTTTATGTAATAAGAACGGTTCTAATATAAATGTATCTAAGTCAATTGCTCGCATTTTGGTCGCTTTGCGACTGCCCCCCCCTGTCCCCCCCTGGCGACGCCCTTGTCGGCAAAGTCCATAGCCAAAACTGGAAAAAGTGGAAAATGACAGATAAGTATTGTGACATGTTTGACAGTTCTGATCTTGGTAAAATAGAGGGAAGATTGTGTGAGAGAAATAAATATTGTTGAAGCCCATAATGACGAGTTTTTATCAATATGAACATATTTTACTGTGGGGACATGGTGGAAATAGGTGTCCTATACAAAATCATTCAGCTACATCGACAATAATGTATGGAGAGACCGAAAAAAAAGATTTGAACGGTTGCCCCATACTAAAAGTTGTTCATATAGTAGGTTATTCACCTCCAAAAATTTGGCACTCCCTTGCAAAGTCACCCTGTATACATCTCTTACTCTTACATATTTAGACACGTGCTCAATTAGTGTAAATTAACTGTTTTATTTGACAACGCGTTTAGTGTATTGGTTAGCGCTCCTGACTATTACGCCGCCGTCGCGGGTTCGAATCCCGCCAGGGGCAAATGTTTGTGTGATGAGCACGAACATTTGTACCTAAGTCATCGATGTTATATGTATTTAAGTATTCATGGGAGACGCCGTCATAATCGTTGTCTGGTACTTCGTAACACAAGGAAGATATTTCCTTACCACGAAACCAGACAATTGGTGTGTTGTCTGTTGCATATTTATATTTAAATTAAAAATCTATTTTACCTTAGCATCTTCACGCTCTTCGTTCTGATCGAGTTGATATTGCAAGTCCGCAATCGTTGTTTCTAAATCTCCAATTTGCAAATCGCGTTTAGCAATCTCCTTCTGAGATTCGATCAACTGGAGAAAAGAAATCATAAAGTTTACGGTCAAGTTAAGGGCAATCAGACTGACTTTAATGCCAATCTTTGCTTGTCGAATATTGTAAAGAGTCTTGATATTCTTTATAAACGAAAGATTTATTTAAAATAAGATAAACACAAAACTCACAACCTTCATAGATAATTCATTTTTGAACACTGAGATATTTTAATAAAGCGGTAGATTGGTTTTATTTACATAGGCACACGCCCGGATAGCGTAAGACACGGGGTTCAATTCCTCGTCTGTCACAGAGTCACAGTTGCTTTTTACAAGGGCAAATTTTTTTATTTACCTATTTTTATAAAGCTTTAAATACAGGGTGACTTGAAGATGGGTGCAAAGCTTGGAGGCGAAAGTAGTATAGACCATTTAGAACCATTTGAGCCATGGTTGTCTTAGACGAAGTTTCAAATTTTTTAAAAAAATACTTATTATGTTTTTTAAAGACCTAAACTTTTACAATTATGTAATTATATGGCCAATTTCAATGTTTTGTTAGATTGCTAACACATTACTTTAAATAAGAAAAATAAATAAAATACTCACTTATCATTAAAATTGGCCATTATTAGCAATTAATTGTAAAAGTTTGGATAAAATATAATAAGTATTAAAAAAAATAGTGAAACTTCGTCTGAGACAACCATGGCTTAAATGGTCCTAAATGGTCTATACTACTTTCGCCTCCCAGCTTTGCACCCATCTTCAAGTCACCCTGTATATTATTTACAATGTTCTACTAGCAAATAAAAACGAATTTAGATAACTACAAACTTACAGAGGTATTGGCAGACTGGAGTTTTTCTTGTAAGTCTTCCACGGTCGCCTCTAAGCTGCTTATCTGATCTGAGTTCTCGGTCTCCTTACTTGACAACTTCAGCTGAAATGTTGGTTACGACAACCTGGTTATCGTAAGATTGGACAAGTTTTTGCGCGGTGAGGCAAGGAAAGGTGTGCAAAAATGAACTGTATTGACATGATATGGACGATCGCGGGAGCGAGAGGGGACTTGTATGTTTGTATGTATGTTTGTCCGCGAATATCTCGCGTTTGGTTGGACCCACAGAACATAAAAAACGAGTAGAAGTAGTAAGTAGGCGGGCCCCGTGTAACAACGCATAGGCCAAGCTTGGCGCATCTCATGTTTCCGCCCCCTTTTACGCGCTTCAGACGGTGACAGTTGCTCGAACATGTAACACGTTTTGCTGTACGGATAAAAAACTTGAAATATGCCGACCTGCACGGTGTTAGAGTGCAAAAACGCAAGCACTACAAAGAATTTATCCAAAGGAGGCGTGACATACCATTGGTCAGTAATATTATATCATTATTTCAATAGAAATTGTGAATTTTGCAGAAAATAACAATCTATAAAAAATTACAACCTAAAACCATTCCACTGTTCATAGAGATAAGGTCGAAACTATATTTTGACTGTTACTTATTCGCAAAATGCTACTCATTTAGGGGATGACCAAATCAAAATATCGATAAGTTAGCTATCGATACTTGTTATTGTATGACATAAAAAAGTAAAGCTTTTAAAAAGGTTGATAAATTGTTGTTTTTTTACAATTTTTTTTTTCGTATATAATTAATAACTTAATATTACTTTTTTAAGGTTCCCTAAAGATCGATTCATAAAATAAAAATGGATAAAAGAAAAATGGATTGCAGCAACCGGTAGGCAACATTTTCGGAGAGGTGTAAGACAGGGATATTTATGTCTCTAGGCCCCTATTTTTTAATCAATCGCTTCAAGGTGGCGAGTGATTTTCGTTCGACGTAGTGTCAAAAGTCATAGAAAAAAAATCGTTTTCGAACGAAAATCACTCGCCATATCTAAGCGAGTGATTCAAAAATAGGGGCCCTGAACTGTTTACAGCGGCATTAAAAGACTTCTTTAAGCTACAGGAATAGGAAGGATTCGGCATCAACATCAATGGCGAATACATCACACATCTCCGTTTTGACGATGAATAGTCGTTGTGGCAAATACGCTGGAAGATCTGTTGACTGGGGAGACACAGTTAGCAAGTGGGTCTAAAATGATATTTAACTATATTGGAAGTTGAAATGACTATGTTTTAATTTATTCCTTATTTATTATTAGTGAATAAATGTAAATCAAATGTCTCTTGTAAATAAATACAGATTTTTCTTAAACGTGCGTTTATCGTCTTCTCATAATGAACATTGCCTTTAATTCTTTATTTTGGTATTTTTTGTCATTTATAGCTTAGAATAAAGAAGTCATTAACAGTTTGTGTATTTTTTACAAATTTGCTATGATGTAATAATTAAGAAGATAAGAGAAACATCGTTAAACAAAACGCTGTCTCATGTTTCATAACAAAAATATCGACATGACTATCGTATCGTAACCATCCCACCTCTAGCTATCAATGATTTTCAAATAGCATCTGTCGTCAGGTAGCGGAACTATCTGATAGTGAATAAGAGTCATCTAGTGTCGGGTAGCGAAACTATCTGGCAGTGAAAGGTAACCAATCACAACAAGACATTCTTGGTGTGCGTGATAATGTGATATAATCACAAATGTGTTAGTTTGGTCACACTGGTTTTCATACAAATAGCAGTTAATAATACTTCTATCGTTTTTTATGTTCTGTGGTTGGACCGATTTTGATGCCGTTTTCGTGAAGTATTTGTTACATTCAGGAAGTTGTAGTAACTATTTTAGTTCAATCAGGTCAGGTTCAGGGTCGATTTTTTTTCATAAAATTGAACCGCCTTCAAAAAAAATCACTAAAATAACGCTAATAGGAGAAACAAACTCATATAAAGTCAATGCTTAAATTTTAAATTTTTATGACTGATCATCCTGTTTAATATTATGTATTTGATTTGCTGACTTTGACCTGCTCTGTTGACATTTGAATTATTATTATTATATTGTAATCGTATTGCATGCCAATGATATTATAATTAAGCTTGTAAGTGTGTTGGACTAGCTCTGTAAACTTGCAAGTGTTATGTTTTAAATAAATATAAATATATAAATAAATAAATGCTTGATGTCAACCTTAACTCGTTCCGGGACACTATTCCAGACACAATAGATGTTTTATTGTTTTCACGCCTGTAGGCGGTCACTGTCCCGAAACGTGTTAACAGACAGCAACAGTCTAGTCAGACTTCAAATGAGTTTGTTTCTCCTTGTTGTTTGTTTGTCATTGCGCGGTGACGCCAGGAAAGGTGTGCAAAAATGTACTGTATGACACGAAATGGACGATGGGGTGGGCGAGCGTTGAAACATGTTTGACAGATTCATTTTAACTAAGGGTGCTTTCACAGCTGTCCGGGAGTCCCGTACGGGCTGTTACTACAGGCGCCCGGAGCGGGAGCACACCTGAGGAACTAGAAAATCGTTTCACAGCGACGCGGATAGGTGCGCACGCGACCCGCTCCGGGGAGCTGTGAAACGATGTTCTAGTTCCTTAGGTGTGCTCCCGCTCCGGGCGCCTGTAGTAACAGCCCGTACGGGTCTCCCGGACAGCTGTGGAAGCAGCCTAATTGTAATACATGACATTTATGTTTACGTATACAAATTATTAACCAAAAGAAAAATGATTAAACCCTGGTTCAGAAGACCGAGAAATAAAGTAACTAGTTCGAATTGGTATAACTAAAACTTTTGTTGCTCAACTTCTAATTGACCTAAAGGTTTGACCAGTCAAATTCCTTTGTACACCATGATTTGTGCAATAAAGTCTTTAAATAAATAAATAAAAAATATTACAAAGTTGAGTTTGTTTGTTTGGACGTCTTAGCCTCAGGAACAACTGGTCTAAGATAACGTATTTAAGGTTTAAGATAATATCACAAAACGACTAATGGGAGCTCAGAAAATCAACCGCGAATGAAGTCGCGGGGAACTTTACCGTTACCATGAGTTTACGACGGTTTTACTCGCTAGCGACTACGTAAAAAAAGTCTATGGAAAATTGCACAGCGCCCCTAGCGGTCACTTGCAGAACAAAAATTTCCCATACAAAAAGTTACGTCGTCGCTAGCGAGTAAAACCGGCGTAAACTCATGGTACCGGTACTGCTCGTGTTCAATGAGCAGTTTTCTCTCATCGTTTTAGTTCTCACTAGATGGCGTTAGGGTCACTTTAGTAACATTTAGTGTGTTGTCTGGCGCATATTTATTTATTATTATTTTTTTCACAATGGCGGAAAACCATAAACAAAGAAAAAAAATGCGCAAGTAAATATTGTAAAATGAGTTAATGACTTAAGGATTAATTAGGATACTTATTTCTTGCCATTATTGTGTCCTTTATGTACTAAAGGTACCCATTAATATTGTTTTTCTGTTGATTATTTACGTTGGCGAAAAGCAATTACCCTCTGTTATAATTCTGGAGCTTAGAAGCATATGGGCGGATGTGCAGGTCGGGCAATTTTTTTTTATTGAATAACAAAGAAAAGCGCTTTTTTCTCTTTCCATACCACTATGAGCCGTATTTCTATCCCTTTTCTGGGCTAAGATAATTCCGTGCATAATGTCGGTTCTAACAGCTTTTCTAAAATCATTAGAACCCTAAGGTTTTATTTTCACTTCCTCCTTTCTGCGTCTACATTGCTGTATATTTCTTTTGGTGGATTGTTAGTTTGGCCCTTATGCCTAAAAAAAATAATCGCACGAAGGCTACGTAAAAGGAGTTACGCCTTTATGATCCAAACAGTGATTTAAAATATTCATCGGAACTAAACTTCCGACATTATGCATCTAAGATTCTTTTAATAATAATAAAACGGTTGTGGATAAACGGCTATATGCCTTTTGTGTTAATAACTTTGTAAATGCATCGGTGGGCCAATGTGAAAATAAATCGTTATGCATGTGAACTTTTCAAAACATGGTGCCAAAAAATTTGCAACATCGGGCATTATCCATTGGTCATGGCGTGTCAAATAACTAACACTGAATCAGTTTGATACGTTGTGATTGGTCGTTGCGCCATCGTATGTCTGGCCGTCTGTCACTTTGCTCCTTGCACGCATATACATTTCGGTGTTTTTGTTTTTTTCATGTCTGATCTTAATTAGATAGACCAAAATGACATTTGGTGAGTTGCCACTTATTTGTAATTAAAAAATAGTGATGTTCCTAAGTAATCGGGAAATTCAATTTATCAATTGATTTCCTATGCTTATTAGGAACATTCTAATAAAGTGTTTATAAATTCAATTTGCGTCGTGCCAAAGTACATTAAAGCTCTGAATAAAACGGTGTTTGTACAAAAAAATACATGTTGAAACTATAACTTGTAATTTATTTGATCATGTTCGATACCGTTTTTAAATATTCTAGCACTATATAAAAACCGTCGAATTTTTTGTAGGACTAGGCAGGTATTACTGGCACTGATAACCTCCTAGCAGTTTAAAATAAACAGAAAAGTATCCATGATGTGGGCAAGCAACCAAACCAGCCATTTTCTAAAAGCATTGAACATAGTTACTTCGTACACAACGCAACGCGAATTGCCGATTCTCAACGATTTTAGTCTTTTTAAGCATAAAATTCAGCATAAAGTTTTAACCTATCAAAAATGTCGTAGTTTATCTTTTAAAAAATTGCCATGGCACCTTGTATAGCGCGTATCTGTGATTTATATTTTATATCCAATTGACCTAAGATTGTGGATAAAAAAACTAAGGATGGTAAAGAATTCAAAATATTGGAAGCTGTGTGGCTGCAACTGAGAAAAATGGAACCCGGTGTGCTGTATTTTGAAACAAAACTTTTCTGAATAATTGACCAATATATCTTTGGCGCCTAACTCTCCCAGAAATATTAACTTCCCTAAAAAAGTACCGCAAGTAAGAGACACTGAAAAGCCTATATCTACTGCAAAGAACAATGATCTCATGACTCTTTTGAAACGGGTTCCTACGGAGTTTCATGCATACCATAGAAATTTTCCTCATAACGGAAATATTCCCGATTTTCCATCAAAACCCAAACCCAAAAAAAGGTTTTGCTATAAGCATGTTTGGCTAGATTTGTGAAGTTTTCTTGTCTTTTGCTTTTCACCAAGAACATATCCTTTAAATGACTAAAGTAAAAATATTAACAGCCTTACCACAAATCACTTAAACAAAGTTTTAGGCACTGTTTAACAAGATTTTAAGAAAATCCTTACCACAAATCAGTTTTTGGCGCTAAAACACTCTTTAAAACAGTGTTTTAGTTAAACACCCTCCCCCCTATTTTATCTTGTGTTTAACCTCAAAAAATAGACAGATTGACATTTGACAACTTGACTTTCGTTTTGCAGTAAATCAAATTCGTGCTTTCCTATAGGAAATATTATGGATGATTGATTTCACAACAATTGATTTATTGGACTTAATCAACAAACAAACAAAACAACACACACATTAGACACTATTTTAGACTTTATGACGGTTTGTGTTGGTATCCGTGTTTCTGTTTTCTACCACGTCTTTCGAACTTTCTATAAGCTATTTATGGATATCCTGAAATAAAATAAACAATTACAATGCTATCATATCACGTTTCCAAACCCCACATACGGCGACTATGTATTAGTTATTATTATCCATTTGATTTACCTTTTCGTCTTTTGTCCAATTGTCCGAGCGATCTTTCTTTTTTTGATTCATGTTGAAAACAAATCAGTCAATACGCAACAAAATACGATTTTGTACAAAATAATTGAAAACGCGCTCTTTCTTTACAAACTCCTGTAAAAAGTCAAAACAAATCAGATTCTTCTCATTCTTCTCTTCTGTCATTACAACTTTTTTTTTAAGATTTGGGTTTTGTTACTATTCAGCCATCATTTCAAGAAGCTTTTGTTCATTTACCCTGAAGTGTGTTGAATGCAACCTGCGTACTAGGAAATGTAATGAATGAACTGAGTGAATGAATGAATGTTTGTATCTAAAACTGGTGTTTAGTTTAACACTGCCCAAATACCTATTTGTGGTACAAAATGTTAAACACTGTTCTAAACCCTTTTTAAATTTAAAACAGTTTTTAACTAAACATGACTTAAAACCAGTTTTAACGGATGATTTGTAGTAAGACTGTAAGTGTCTAAATTAATTTAAAAAAATAAAAAATTAAACAAAAAATTTTTGTTTATAAAAAACAATTACAAAAAATATATAAAAAAAAACAATTTATGTGTTTTAAAGTTCCTGAAGATTACCCTAACACCATTTAGTGACAGTGAATTACGAGTATAGATGAAAACTGCTCATTAGGGAAACTGTAACAAATAACTAAACCAAAAACCAGTAACAAAAATAATAATAAAGAATGTTTGTCTGTGCCCTTTTTTGCTGACCATTCGCAGTTGAAGTTAAGTTGACAACGTCACAAAAAACAATGAGAGCAAATAATAAAGAAATGAATTTGAAAAACAATATTACTCGTGCTTTATACTTCTGTTAGAATAAATTCTTTCGAAAAAATATTACTTTAACTTTGTAGAATCCTTGGTTTAATTTTCCGGAAAACAAAAAGAACACGTTGTATTATACTCCAGTAAATAGATGAATAATTAAATATTTAAATTTTATCTGATTTTCTTGTTATTGTGATAAATAATTGTCGTTTATATGGAACAGTTTCTGTGTCCGACTTTTTGCCAAAAGAACTATAGTTAATAAATGAACACAATAAAGTCGCATTTGCAATTTCGTCTTGTTAAATTTTAATAGATATTGATTTATTTTTAGGCATAACGTTATATTTGGACAAACACCTCACATTAAATTTACAAAAATTGGAGGCATAAAGCCGTATGGCCACATACTAATCAGTTGAATAAATACATTGAATAATTTTAGGGGCATAAAGGCGGATGTCATCATTTTTCTAAAAAAAGTTAATTTTTCACTGTTTAGAAACATTATTTTTAAATTTTAATTATAAAGCTAGGAAAGCTACTTATTTATCTAAGTAAATGCAAAGAAATCATTTACGTGTTGTTTGCACCTATTAAAATATTTGCCGATAAAATTTAATTTTTATTTTGCTCTGTCCTGTAAAGTTGGCAAAATCAACATCCGCCCTAATGCTTCTAAGCTCTAGAATTCTTTAATCAATTTTAAAAAGTTAGTTCCTAAAGTGACGCTAGCGCCATCTCTCGATGATACAAACATCTCATGACAAGAAAACTGCTCATTAATCGAGTCGTTACCTCTAATTCGTGCAGATTATCTTTGAGTTGGTCACTCATTGCGGCGACTGAGCTCTCAAGGGACGCTTTCTCACGGGAAATCTTTTCAATTTCCTGCTGCGCCTGGGAAAGAAACACACAATTAGTTAATACTTATATCCTGCTGAGCTGATTTTGATGAAACTTACACTGTAATCTATAGCTTAACCACCGCTCAGAGAACGCAATTTTGACGTTTTCAATGTTGTCAAAAAAAATATGGAAGAATGTCAAACTTCCTGACTGACGTTTTCCCTTAGGTTTTCTATCAAAATTAAAAACGTCATAATAGCATTGGAATATGGTACCTGATGGTATTAAAAAAGGGACAATCCGGGATCAATTCAAGTCATCTCTGTCACTCATTCAAGTTTGAAAATGCAAATCAAAGTAATAGCTACACTCAAACAGTACTTTGCTTTAAAATAATACTTACAGTGGTATTTGCAGACTCTAGTTTTCCTTGTAAATCTTCAATAGTTACTTGTAAGTTGCTTATCTGAACAGAGTACTCGTTGGCCTTATTGGATAGTTGCAGCTGAAATGTTTACAAGGTAGGTTTAGGTACTAATACTAATATTTCCGTTGTTATATTAAATATTTAGGTATCCATGTAATTTAATTTGGTATTATTTATTTGAAATTCTAATGCAATTTTTGCGCTCAATATAGTAATTTCATCTACCAAATATTCCACTACCTTATTTGCTTCTTCAGCAAAAAAAGAGCCAAACAATAAAATGGATCTGGATATAATTTGTCCACCGACAAGGCGACCGTGTAAAGATCGCAGGATCACACTGGATGCAGACCGCTTGTGATCGGTCGATGTGGAAAACCGTGGAGAATTTCAGCAGTGGACGTTATTTGGATGATAATGATGATGATGATGACACATTATATAATATATTTAATTTATTACCTCTAAAGCTTGAATTCTTTCTTTAAGTTGGTCTCTGTGTGCAGCTGTGTTGTTAACTACGTGTTCAAGAGATTCTTTCTCGCTTGCCAACTTTTTTTTGTCTGTCTGCATCTAAAAATGGGCAAAAAATATTTATAAAATACAAGCATCTCTGCCTCAGCCTTAAGTATGAAGTTTATTTGAAATTTATCTCGTTCATCCAATTGAGCATCCTAAAGCGAGTGAGACTGTTGACTATACTTGAAAACACAACCACATCGTATAGTAGGATCCTCAAGGCTGCGTGTGTATAAAAAAGCAAGCTTTTTCCTGTGATCATTGAATTTTAATGAAGAGAAGAAGGTATGTACTACCTGGTCATTATAAGAATGGCATGCCATTGACGACCGATTTGGCGCAGTGGTTAAGAAATTGGCTACTGCGCCAGAGGTCGCGGGTTCGATCCCCGCACATTACAAACATTTGTGTGCATGAACATGTCTGTTTGTAGTGGTCTGGATGTTTTCTATGTATAATATGTATGTATTTACAAAAAAAAAAGTATTTAAGTATGTTTATAACCGTTGTCTGGTTACCATAGTACAAGCTTTGCTTAGTTTGGGACCAGATGGCGCTGTGTAAAAAAAAAATCTGTCACAAAAATTAACTTTATTGACTGACAAAAATTAACTATATGACATGGACGTGCGCGGGTGGGTGCGCGGGGAAGCGGGAGGATCGTGACATGTTTGACAAGTACATTCTTACGATAACCGGATAGTACTACCTGCATATTTTTTCTTGCACGCGGTGACAGTGATAAGCCTATTCTTGCGATAACCAGGTAATAGGTGTAAGGAGATGAATTTCGAATTGTAGTTGCTTGTACATAGAAGAACAAATACATACTTCTGTAACAAGGGTCTCCATGTCCACCAGTTTAGCAGTCAGCCTGTCAACGGTGTCATCCTCAGGCTGTATCAAGTCGTACTGCACTCCTGCCTCTACATTTTGAATTGTCTCTGGCCTCCTGCCGAAGCAACCCTGAAAAAATATAGTTTTTTTTTTAGAAATATATAAAAAATACTTTATTTATAAACATACAACTTATTTATACCAACATAATAGTCTTGAACTAGATGACAACTTCTACCTACTACAATGTAAGTTGTTAAAAAAAGTTATTGATTTTATGTTTTTAAACAATATTTTTTTCAATGCAAGACACATTAATAAATCAAATCAAACGTTTCCTAAGTCTCATATTTTACATATAATATATTAAAAAATATAGGCTTTGAAAAATCTAAAAATAAATACTACAAACATAACCCTTCAAAATTAAAACAAAGTAATTAGTCCATACATGTTTACTGATTAAACTATATTGAATTCGAAGCAATTCCTACCTTATTTTTCTTAGTGCTATTATAGCACTAATGAATACTACCTTTTGTGGTGTATAATACAAAACTGTTAAAAATAATTTTCTTTATACGATTACTACGCAAAAACCATCATACCTGTGTGCAACAGTTGGCTCCCATGCTGAAATACACTTTAACGCCGCACAGGATAGTATATTTTTCACTCTAATTTGATTGTTATTACGAATAACTGTGGTACACGGCTACACGCGGTTGTAGTCAAGCGCTAAGATTATAAATTGAAATTCTAGGAAGACAGATACGCACGCGAATTCGTTACCTTACATATAAACAATAGTTAAAATATCAAACTTCACAACTTCGCACCAATCAAAATGTGTGTTTTGTCCTTAAGGATAGTGAAATAAATGTTCAAATCACTTATTTTCACCACTAATAATGTATTTTCCGTAACCCAACCCGGCCTCGCGGCTTCGCGGCGCCTGTATCAGTGCGTCGAGTTCTATTTAACGTATAGTGGCCGACCATGACCTTATTTTTATCGCTCAGTGTCAAAGCGATGGTTAGAATTTGGAATGTTTTGTCTTTGTAACTGAATGTGGTACATTATGCGGTTTAGTTAATTCTGGGATGGCGAAGTTAATTTGATGTTGATGGAGTTGGAATTTTAACCTTAAATTGATGGGCGATAAAGTTTCTTTTTGTGTACCCACATACAGGTTGGCCCAAACGGTGACGTCCATTTTTTTTTCGGATTGCTTACATCCAGGGCTATGTCCAAATTTTTGTCTTTAGCGAGGATTTTTTTCAACTTTTTTATACTTTTGTTTAGTCTTAATTTTAGCTAGCTCATAATTTTATCTAAGTAATTTTAACCTTTTGCACGCCAGCGCTTTTTAACGTTTCTTCACACCCGACGCCAAGCATAGTAAAATTTCCAGTGATTATGATTTTCACTAGTGATGGGACATTCTCAAGTATTATTTGGGTATTTATTGCAATTTGCGGTGATTTGCAATAATAATTACGAACTTAACTGCAATAAAACACAATTATATAACGGTTTCGACCAGATTTTATTTGAAATCTAAGAAATACATAAAGAAAAACGTAAAAACCTTCTAAATTTTTATGTGATTACTAGGTAAAGTTCACAACACTATTTGACAACTTTAGTGGTCTACGGCGTCCTGAAATAATTATTTTTTAGAAAAAGTAGAGTTGGGAGTTGCGAGAACTATAATATTATCGATTGATTGTTGACACAAAAAAATCTATACTCTATACACCTCACACGCATAAAAACACATAAACGTGACGGTCTACAGAACGGAACCCTACCCTACCAGTGGTCCGACAAATACTTCGTCGGTTTTAACAGAAAGGTTGAATCTGATGAGTAAGTGTAGATGTAATTATTTCATGCGAAATTCATTGGATTATTGGATTAATACATAGGTAAAAAAGTACAAAGAAGAAAGTTACTTCACCTTATCTCATAATCCAAGTCACTGTTATCAAAATCCGAATCTGACTCAAATTGTACGTCTTCCGTATCCACACCTTCTAAAGAGATAGAGAGAGAGAAGATTTTAGTCTAAACTGAGGTCGAACAAAGAAATGTTAACTTAATAGTGGCTAGGTATACTAAAATCAAATGTAAACGTCTGCGACTTCTGCTTCTCATTGCAGGGTAGTAGTAGAAAAAAAAAATTATACACTTACCCACATGTTCACATCACTATTTGTTTATTAGATTCGCTTGTGACGTCATAAGCGGGCGACTATAGTTGCCCATGGCGTAGGGATGGCCACGATTTTAAAAATTCTAGAAACGTCTAAAAGGGTTTACACTACCTATCGATAATGCTCGTCGTATTAACGTTTTTTGAGTTCAGGCAGTGGTTCAAAGCGGTCAATTTTACTAAATTGAATTACATATTCATTGTTATTATAAGTAAATAAGTATCGTGGTTTTTAAGACGTAGTTAATGAAAAAAGTGAAGTCGTTATGTGGCAAGATAAGGACTCCGATATTATTGAAGCCAGTCAGGAGGAACGCCCAAGTTCCCCATCAATTTTGTGTCCCAGAAAACGAAAAATAAGAACCAGCGAAGACAAAGCATCACAAACAGATGGTAGCTATGTTCAATATATTAAAGTCGGTGAAGACGACATCCGTGCCGTTATGATAAATATTGAAAATGCACACTTTTTCAATACACATCCTCGAGATATTAAATTCTCGACGAAATTATGTTAAAACTTGCAGTTGATTTAAAATATTAAAGCATGTTTAAATACATAGTGTTTTTACTTGATTAATTTATCAACATTTAAGAATATTCGATAATATCCCATCACTAGCTGTCATCTAAAGTGGTCATCGGCGCCGTGAAAAGTGACAAAATCGTGAAATTTCAATACTAACTTTAAACACATTTTTTACGCAACTGACTAAATTTATTACAAAAAATTTAATTGACAGCGTATTTTAACATTAATAACAAAGTTTAAAATACAATTAACATTCAGTTTGGCGGCCTGTACAAAGAAAAAAATATTGTTATAATAATAGCAAAATTTAGACAACTTTAGTTGTCAATGGCGTCTCAGTCACGGGAACTTTTTGCAACTAAAGTTGTCATTGGCGTTCAATAGGTTAAAAGATGAAATATGAAACCAAAAATTGCGCACGGGCTCCCGCCCGTAGATGGTAGATGGCGCTAACGTCACGCAATGACGTATCAATGAGACCAAGAATTTCGCGCGGTCGGACCGACGGCACGGTAGCTCAATTGGAAGAGCAGTTGGCCCGGATTGCCAGAAAGATGCTGGTTCGAATCCCGCCCGTGCGCAATTTTTGGTTTCATATTTCATCTTTTAAGAATAAAATATGACACTGTGAGTGTTAAAAATAATGTAAAACCATTAAGTAATTTTAATTTATAATGATCATATTGCAATAAAAAAGAACGACCTAACACCATAAAAAGTGGAGAATTTGTGGTTTGAAAATTCTGAAAATTTACAAAGAAAATTAATATCTCGAAAACCACGAATATTCGGCTAATATACATAAGGTACATTTGAATAGCCCAGGATGTAAGAAATAAAATAAAAAATTTTGGCGACACCGTTTGGGCCACCCTGTATAACTATGGTCTTTAATTAACAGTGAGTTTGGATACAAGGTAAAAATAAAGCAGAATTGATTAATAACCTATATTTCAGAACTTTAACTTAGGTACATGATAATAAAGTGAAATTGTGCGTAATAACGAGTTTTAAATCAACATTCATTCATTTTATTCAGTTAATTCAAGATATTGTATTTTATTTAACTCCTTTCACAAAACATTATCAATTTTTTTTGGTTACTATGAAAAAGTAAACAAAATAATGTATTGAAAGGCACATTTGAAAGAGCAAATAAGAGTCAATTTTTCAAATTCTCAATTGAAAAACATAATATTGACTTTAATTTGTATGTTGTTTTGTGAAGATGATTAATAAAAATGATCACAGTTGTAAAACCATACTAAATTTTGGTTTTTAGGTTCGTATACAATACATTTTAATATAATTATGAAGCTAAACAGTCTTAAAACCATCCACGCGAGGCCATAATAAAGTTAAAACAAAAAGTACTAGGCATACAATACTACGAAATATTTTTTTATCCTAAATAAGGTAAAGTCGCCAGCACATCACGTTATACATTTTTGTTGAAAAGTAACCCTTATTACAACTGCATAAGATACCTCAGTGTATACCATGACGTGCTGTTGACCTACATATTTTCATAAGTATGGGGTCATAAACATATTTTTTTACAATAGGTATTTTCTATAGGATTTCTAGTTAACACGTTCCGGGACACTACTCCAGACACAATAGATGTTTTATTGTATTCACGCCTGTAGGCGTTCACTGTCCCGGAACGTGTTAATACATTTGACTGGGATATCGTCATGATAACAATAAAAGCTAAAAACATAAGTACTATAAAATAAATACGATATTATAGTCAGTAAAATTAAATGGCACTATCAACTAAAGCACAATGGAATAAAGCTTTTTCATCCGGTACTCGCAACTTTGAGATATCGAGAAACCATCAATGCTTTTTGGTCGCATGTAAAAAAATACATTATGTGTTTTAAAATTTATAAGATTTTTAAAATATTAATAATGCAACATAAACTGTTGTATCTGTAAACGATATATTGTAAAAACCGCGTGATTACAATCTAACGGTTTTAAATTCATAAATTATAACGTAAACTGAAATGACAAATCACTTGGCAGAGTGATCGGTGAGTGTAGGTAAAGGTCGTGTTAGGTTGACATGTAAGTATCAAAAAAAGCATAAATGATAAACCTTTACAAGCTTGTTTACAAATAATCTACAGACACAGTGGTTACAAAGAATCACGCGGTTTTTACAATATTACTGTGACATATCTACGATATAGTAATATGTGGTTATGATAGGTTGTTTTTAATACAAAAATATTTAAAAGCTACTGGTTTCTTGCTACTAACCTACACTAAATACTAAGATATAATTTGTTAAAATCAAACAAATGGAAGATACTCGTATCTAAAGGTAATTCCTAAAATCAAAGATCACACAGTTTCAGTATCACAATATTACTAACATTCCATACTAAATAGTTATTGAAGACAAAATATACTTTTAAGATTAAAAAATCTGTAGAAACGAACTTGAGCGTATTAAAAACTGTAACACATTTTTTTATGATTGAACTATTATTAATAATTTTATTTCTTCATGATTTATGGAATTCATAGCACTTTATATCTCTCACTAGATGGCGTTGGCCATTCTATCGGAAAGTTTAATTTACGTTGGCGGAAAACAGTATCCTATTCCCAAAGGTACGAGAGCGCCATCTCTTTATAATAAAAAGACCTAAAATAAAACTGCTCATCTAATCAATATTGAAGTAGGTTGTTTATCTGTTGTAGTAGTGAATCTTGTTAACAAACCAATGAAAAACTTAAGTCAATAATCTCCTCTATTAAACGTCACGAAATAAAATAGCAAACACTGTTAGATCTGTGGTTAGATATACAAACTACATATGTAGATTCGCGTTGATTCTGTTCAATATTTATTATTTATAATTATTAGTTTAAAATCAACGACAATCTAGTCAAATGACTTAAGGTGACATGCATATCACTTTAGCTGCATAGTATTTAAGCAGTATTTCAAATTTTTGGTTCTGAAGTATACGCGAATACTACTCATTTAAAAAACACACTTTACAAACCCCTCAAAGAGTAATTCAAACGTAAAGAGTGGTTCAAACCTTGTTTATTTATTTGTGGTAAGGAAGATTGTTTAAACCAAGGAACATACACCTTTTATATCGGGGCTACAAAATGTGACCCTGCATGACCTACGGGTATTTTAAGTTTTTACGCATTCAAGGCTTTTTTGCTAAATGGCAAAAAATCTTGCTGAACAATCTTACTTCAAACGTCATTTATAGAACTAATAATTTAACATGCAATATTTTTTGTACCAGTTTCATGCAACATTGCGTTTTACAAAACTTCACTGCTAATAACAACGTAGTAAACGCATTCAGTTTATTTCTATTTCGTTTCATATTAAGGTTGAATCTGTCAACACATTTCTTTTTGCACAAGGGTTTTAAGTTGAATTAAACCAAGCGATCCTAAGCTTTGTAGAGAGGTATGCGTGTTTTATCTATATTTAACAAAGACTAAACAAAGCCATCATAATTGCTAATACTATTCCTCGCTACACAGCTCAGCTCTTTCTGTTAAGACTCTTACCCAAACGAACAAAGTACAATTAAAAAAAATCTTTATCAACTTTACGTTAAGGTTCAATATGTTGTCAACATCACTCAGGATATAGCTTAAGGCGCGTACCTACAAACATGAGGGTGAGTCTACACAGGGCTGCAAGGATCGTTGTTCGAGTCGAGGCAATAGTCGAGATGGTCGTCCAACACCGCGTAGGACGAACACTTAAACCGCATACACTTGGGGCACGTGTAGACCTGTGGAAAAAAACATGGATGTAATATTGACGAAACTCTTTTTTACTAAGGGCCTGTTTAGCAATGTTTAAATACGCACTGCCCAACGAAAAATTCAAATAAAGAACGTCACTTCGTATGAAGCATCTGGCAGGTAGCTAGCACTAACCGGGACTTACTTAGATATAGAGAAAAAGGTCCTTAATACAATAGCACACACTATCATTGACAAGTAGAAAGCAGGTGTTTTAGTTTAGGGAAGTATTAGGGAATATTTTATACAACAAGGACTGCTAATTTGATGATGATGAGGATTGCTTGGATTTGTCTATTATATATTTTTTTGCAATGGGTTCGCTCTTGTCTCCAGACAAGACCAAACGTGGCATAGACAGGGACGACGATGGAGCGAGTTCACCCAGAAAAAGCCTGTTCACTCTAACTTTGAACATTTTAGGGTTATAATCCATTAGAAACACTGTGCGCATTATAAAAGTCGACGAAATGCGCTTAGTTCTATTCAGTGGAATGTCAACTAGAACTTACAACTAAATGAGTATCTATTTGTTATTACTACAATATTTAAAGCTATAATGTTATAATCAGCGATCGGACTAGATAGATTGATTTTAGGCACTTGCTGTCACTTGTATCATAAAAGTTTACAGAAAAAAAATGATTTGGATAAGCCATTTTACAAGAAATTCATAGTTGAATTTTATAAGGTTCTAGAGAATAGCCATAGTAATATATACGTTTCAGATCATAAAGGCTACTTAATAATCTATCTTCTCCGATCACTGGTTCAGATGGAAAACCACTTGGACTGTTGTCTGACTTTTTAAAGCGGTAAGATATACCTGTTATCTTTTATAGTTTATTTTTGTTTTTATAGTGTTTTGTCACCATACAAACTTAATAATATAAATTGCACTTGTAAAAAGACAACTGTGAACCTGTGACAGACGAGGAATTAAACCCCGTGTCTTACGCAATCCGGGCGTATGCCTATACCACTCGGCCACCGTCACATTAACAGGCCTGTTGAATTTTGCAAGTGCTTTTTTTTTAACGCGTAGGCTGCGTGACATCATCAATTGCAATCAGTGCAATTATATTATTAAGTTTGTATGGTGACAAAACACTATAAAAACAAAAATAAACTATAAATTGGCTTTCATCATCTGATTGTTAAAATATTTGTAAAAATATTTTCCTTCGGATATTGTGATAGCAATCTCACAACATTGATGATGTCACGCAGCCTAAGCGTTAAAAAAAAAGCACTTGCAAAATTCAACAGGCCTGTTAATGTGACGGTGGCCGAGTGGTATAGGCATACGCCCGGATTGCGTAAGACACGGGGTTCAATTCCTCGACTGTCACAGGTTCACAGTTGTCTTTTTACAAGTGCAATTTATACTGTTATCTTTTTTTAAGAGATCATGCTTGGGTCTCAAAACTATTCTCTGTTATAAAAATGTTATTCATGCAACAAGAATATTGATTAACTCATGACGAGTTGTTCACATACCTCGACATACAAAAGGCACTTTAAGGTCGTCTAGTCTACCAGAAGGGGTCAAAGACATCTAGACAGTCAGACAAGTGCTCTTCCATGGCCGAGTAGATTTGTGTTCTGAAGTGTTGGCAGTTAGGACACGTGAACACCTGAGAAGATAAGTGTCCTAATTATATAAATAAATAAGTATTAATATAGGTAACTTCATATTTGCGGTAAGGCCTTTGCCCAGCAATGGGATGCTTACAGGCTAACTTTACTTTACTTATAGGTAAACCGCTTCATTAAGACTTCGCCTGCGGGGCGGCGGGGCGCGGAGGGAGGCGAGAGCGCGGTACGTGAGCGGCGCGGGCGGGGCTATGCGCGCCGCTTGCACCCCTCACACCCGCTCGTGTCTCCCCCCGCAACCCTTTGCCCCCGCAGGCGAGGTCTCAATTTCGCGGTCTACCTATAGCATGCTGTATTGGGCTGATAAGTGTCATGCATAAGGCACTTTCTTTTGTTTCTAAGACAAAATATTATTTGTAAGTACATCATAGAAATGATGAAGATGACGTTAGAAAGAAACGACGGGTATTAAAATTACCACCATTACGTACCGTACTACATACATAGCCTTTTATTATAACAAAATGCGTCATCATCATCATATAATTGTTAGCCAAAAGACGTCCACTGGTGAACATAGTTCATTTAATGTTTTCTACACCAACCGAACACAATGCAGGCATCAAACAAATCAATGTTAAAAATAAACTTATTAATATTTCTATACAATCACAGTTTCTAAATTATCGTTAGTGTGAATCCTATATTACTCGTAGAAAAAACATATTTTTCTTTCTAGAACATACAAACAAAATCAATATAGAAAACGGTTTCATGCAAAGCACAACCAAATTCTAAGGGCAAAAGAAAGTTTTACAACTAGTTAACACACAAAAAAAAACAACACCTCAAAATAATAATTTTGCTCACCAATAAATATCGCGATTTGTGATTGATTGATATAATTTAGGTAGGAAATAATACAATGACAATAAAGCCTGAAACGCGTGTAATAAAACTTTATAGTATCGAAATTGTCTATACAATACTTATATGCAGCTTCAATCAAAAACAAACATTACAGTAAAAAATCTAAGAACCTAAAAATAAATAACATAAATGCAAAACTAAACGCATCACTCTACTTTTTGTACATACAAAAATTTTCTTAAGTTTAAAGCATACTAAGCCTACTACATACATCTTCAAAAAAACATTTCAATCTAAAGGTGGGCACTGACCAACTTTACGAGGTGTAACGTACCATTTGCATCGTGTTATGCATCGAGCATGTTACACTGTGTTATAAAATCGGCGTAACATGCTCATCAAAACTGTCCAAAACCGCGTAACAATCAAAGGACTCGCCAAAAAACCGACCGCTGGTTTCTTCGTAACACGACGTACTGGCTGCAGGAATGCTCGCTGTGTAACATGTTACATTACACCTCGGAACGTTGGTCATTACTCACCTTTAGGGTGCATTTGAGTTTAGTAAGACTTATTTGGTACATAGAAATGAGTATGTTAATAAGTTGATTCATATTCCAGAGCGAGGTAGATGATATTAGAATAAGATATAAATGTAATTTTGTATTACCTACAATACAAATAACTAATTTCAAACGCATTAAATGCAGATTCATCATATTGATGTAATAGCAACTTCAGTCTGTCTCGATTTAAACGTGAAGTTGTTTATTTATTTATTTAAATATTGGTACACAAACAGATCGTTGTCATTACAGAACCACAAATCAAAAATAACATTATTTAACAAGAGAAAGATCCAAAATTAGCGTACACAGAATGCTTAAGAGTGATATGACAGTCTGGAGATTCTCAGATTTTACCGAATTTATCAATGTGTGTGTGCGATTTTATATGTCCGGGACACAAAAAAATGTTTACTGTAATCAAACAATTTTGATACTTTATCTCTAGGTAGTAGGCTATGCGTATGATGAACTCAGAAAATGATGGTCATGTAAAAGTCGATATGATAATTTAATGTTATACCAGTTTTTTTTTGTATTTGAAATACCTACGCGAATACAGTTCGATATCAGGGCTCGCGTTAATTCCGTTCGCGAACATTTTCCTTTTGGTAATATAATAAATAAATTCACAGATTTAAACACGAACGTACAGCTATAATAACGTAAAAATTTATAACATGGAAAGAAACAAAATGCATCCAAAGGGTGAAGACATATAGAGGCGGGTAACACGTACCGACCTGCACCGACTAACCAGTGATGAGCCGTGTTGGCTATTTCATGGAATTGAAATGCTTTATAGAGATTCTTCCGACTCAAGTCCTGATTTGAATCGTGTTTTACAAAACATTCTAGTGTCAGTCAGTCCATATTTGGATTTTTGTAACGAATTTCTAAAATATTTCGAGATCAAAAAAAGATGACTTGGCACATCACTAGTCAGTCGGTATCGGTTATCTGCCTCTTTATGTCTTCACCCAAATCGTGACTCTGAGAATAGGAACTTTTTAACTAATGTGAACTACATGAGAAACGGGGACTAAGATTTATTGGTGGATGCTGCCGTTGGTTCTGCGCTTGATCTACCACGTGTCATACCAACTGGGTGCTATGAGGATTTATTAACACATAAATACTTTTTAGCGTGACGCTGTTCTTTGATATGATTTGTATTTTGATATATGAAATATGTGACAAGTTACTATAGCTGTCATTCAGTAAATGTTTCGATTCGAGAACAACGACCTCTATGTTACACTAGACAGGCTGTTTAGAACAAACTTTGTGGTACGGTAAGTTTAGGCCAGATGGAGCATCTGCGTTTAGTCTGTTACCAGAAACTACCAAGTCAAAACGTTCCTTACGTCAAAAGACGAATTAGATAAATTACGTAAATATGTGTTTATGTGCCCGTATTTTCACCTAGTTTGTCAGCGATAATTTTGTTAAATTGTTTGTAGTAAATCTAAGTGATTCAATGATTAATTTGAGGCATAAAAGTATTAATTTTAGTTTTCTCACAATTTCCATAGAAAACCAAAGATCAACCAAAAACAGACATGCCAAACAAAAGTCTCATAGGTAGAAATGAATTAATTACTGTCTAATAAGAAAACCGGCCAGTAGGATTTATTTGAGTTTATCTTATTTTAAAATGAATCATTTCGTTAGAAAGGAATGTCAATATTGTTAACAATATTACAAGACTAGCAAAAAACTGACTTTATGTAAAAATCTGTACGTTGTACTGACAGCAGTTGTATTGTTAAATAAGTACAAATTATGTTGTTATAATATTGGTTGGCATATATTATATTATTACCCTTATTTTTTTTTGAGGATCTAATATCAAATATTTTCATATTTAGAACATTACCTATCACTCGAATAAAAAATATATAAACATCAGTACTAATATCGAATCTTAGGCAGAAAACTAAAAACCAGCGACGTGTCATATCTGTTCAATTACTCTTTGCTACCTTTGACAGTTCAGTGTTGTTGTTGTAATGGCGATTGTCATGTTTGGGAGAAATGAAAAAAAAGGATTGATGTGATTTCTTTTTGAGTTTTTTTTTGTTTTTTAAGTTATTAATTTTCTCTAATACTTGAAACCGATTTAAAATATCATAATGTATTTAAATGTTTATGCTTTAGTAGCTTAACTCGTCAAGTATGTGTGAACGAGACACAATAGAAATTCCATTGTTATGCGACTCTCGAGAGTCGTTTGATCCCTGACTGATTAAGATTGCCTTTCCTAAGAAGCACGACAATAATCCGCATTAAACAGGAGAAATTAAAAAATATTGAATGGCAACACTTCACTTCTGTCGTTTTAGAAAATGTACCACAAAATTTGTTCTGAACAGCGTGTCTAGTAAAATACATATAAGTCTATGTTCGAGAAGGTTTCGATCAAGATTTCAAGTATTTCATGTATAACAGATGATAAATAACATCATTTTTATTTAATTATTTGGTTTATCATAATATCATTTTATCCATAGAAATTTTTCAATAATGAGATATTATATGAATGTGGACTTGAATAGAACCATAGAACTTTATGGCATTTGCGTACAATTTGAATACAGGTTCATATTAACTACGTACACATCCCATGAAACGCATCTACTAAAACAAGCGTATAACTACACAAGTTTATAGTTAGGTGATGATTGTGAAAGTCACTGGTGAAATCAGTACCCAGAAAGAAAAGTCATGTTAACTAAGCAAAATATTGCCCTATTTATTTAGGTTTAAACCATTGTAATACTATTACTAGCGTATGGAATAAATGCCATGAACAAGTCCCACACAGTATGGAATTGACGCCAATGGCCAATGGTACGTACGTACAAGTGCGAATCAAATATTGTAGAACTAAATAACGCCTCTATACGGTCCATATAAAGAAAGACTGTCCTTTTACTTTTTGGCGTCCGCTTATTCTTATTCGAAATCCAAAGCACGAATGATGTTAGAAAATTTATAAACACAACATGTTTACTACTCAAAGTCAAATACTAAAAACAAAAGCCCTTATTTGTCTTTAATTTTGTTGGGTTAATGATCACTTCACCGCCATACTATTTCAACAAAACCGACTTCAAAAACAAAAGACACCAAAAATTCTTAAATAAACTCTTTAAAGGACTCCATTTTAGGCAAACCTTGTCCTTGGAATGGAGTCCTTTCAAGAGTTTATTAAGGACTTTTTAGTGTATTTTGTTTTTGAAGTCGGTTTTTACTATATTATAAAAGTTATTTTATTTGCAAATTGTTAGTGATTAAAATCAAGGGGAGGGGGTTTCACCTTTTGACTCTGCTCTTTAATGAGCTACACATACATTAAAGAGTTCCACTATCAGCTCAGTTCTACAAAATAGTGACTATCAGACGTAAAGACACGTCAACATTGAAATACTAGTACAAAATACTATACGCACCTATTAGATTTAAGAGTTTCCCTCGACACCAAGACCCCATCATCAGTTCCGGATTTGGCCACAATTGGACCAATTAAAAGTTAAACTCTATAAGAAAACTAGCTTTTGCCAGCGACTTCGTTCGCGTGGAATAGTGACTTTTTTCTCCCGTTTTTTACACATTTACCACCATATCTTTGCTCCTATTGGTCGTAGCGTGATGTTATATAGCCTATAGCCTTCCTCGATAACTGGACTATCCAACACAAAAAGAATTATTCAAATCGAATCAGTAGTTTCGGAGATTAGCGCGTTCAAACAAACAAACAAACAAACAAACAAACTCTTCAGCTTTATAATATTAGTAGTAGTATATGTATGTGTAGTATAGATAAAATAAAAAATCTAATCTGTCAACAAATGACTGAGATATGAGATATACATACAAAAAAAACATACAATGTAATTGATAACTTTCTCCTTTTGGAATCGGTTAAAAAATAACTATTCGCCAGCAGACACACAATATCATAAAATGTACATTCATTATTACTAAGTTATCCCGTACGAAACGTGAGTCCGTTTTACCCGTTGCCAGTTTTTATGGATGTAAGTACTAGTGGCCCCAGCCTCAGCGCCTCAGCCTCAGCGCGCCCCAGCTCCGATTCATAATAATTTAAGGGGTAAGAGGTAAATACCAATTCAACAAAGTAAATATCATAAAAATCGGTCTAGCGTTGTTGAACTATAAAGTAGTGTTACTGATACTACTTTCTTTTATATAAATAAGGTTATTATTTGCAACCCCATACATAATATGCAATAGAATTGGTACTATTGCTTATTCTTGGCCTAATTAATTTAGTATTTGTCTTAAATTGTCATTTAACTGTTTGGTGATAGGAACAGTTTGCTCATTATGTACCACAATTTTATTTTATGGTCAATTTATTATTAAAATTATATTTGTCGATAATTTTGGTCCTAGTATCTGCACATTTTGTTTGATCAAGTTTCGAAAATACAAATTGTATATGATAAAAGATCTTCGTTATAACTCATGAACCTCTTGAAATAGTCGACATACATACAAATCTTTCTTGTTAATAAGGATTAGTATTAATAAGGATTACTTTCTATGCAAGTTTACATAACATTGATTAATCATTTAAATACAACTACAAATCGATACAAAAGAACGAATACTTTTTTGTTATAATTAGAGACCATCGACGATCCAAATGCACTATGGCTTTATGCCTGTTGCATAAAGCCTCAAAGCGAATTGGTCGCCGTATAAAAATTGTGCAAAGCGTGATATTTTCAAATTTGGAATAAGTATCATACACGAAATAAAAGAGTAGCAGCGAAGACAACGAGCGACACACCCTTCCCCTCCGAGAGCTCGGCGCTGTCTGTCAAATTTCGATCGAAGATGAACGTCCGTGACAGCTCCAGATCTCAAATTTATAGGTTACTTTGGCAAGATATTTTGAATATATTTTACACGATAAAATCAAGAATTTAGATGCTAAGACAAAGATAGGAACCTCTATAACATTGTTTTATCAAATAACACAGAATAAGTGCAATGTATCTCAGAGATAATCGCCTGTCTTTAGGTGCGTATTTTATGCCAAAACATGGTTTCAATTTTGTCATCATTTGGAATAACCAGAGCAATAAATAAATAAAACAGAGTCTAGACCTTGTAGACGAACGTAATTCCCTTCAAGTTTATGTTATTTCGATAGCTGATGTCAACAACTGATCTAGAAAAGTGCACCAGAAAAACCGTGAATTTGGCTTCTATGATTGCAAATTAGAGGCATTTTAAAGATTGAATCAAAAATTCTGAGCTTACATCTTATGTAGATAGCTTATTTTTACACAAATCAGTCACAAAAAGTTGTCAGTTAAGTCATTTTTGGGAAGAAAACTGCACTTGAACTTTGTTAGAAGGTAGGTGACAGCAGCCTTAATATTAAATAAAATATTGCAACACTATAATATAATATTATCTTATTATAAAATAAAATTATGAATACATAATTTAAAACAATTATATTGAAGGACGGGGTCGAAAACGCTCATTAATATTTAAAAATATCGCTGACAGCTCTCTTAAAGCGCGGAAAATTGCCGTTAAAAAGATCGATGTCTCTACCACTGCGAGTCATTTCGTTGTATAAACGACACATCCTTACTATGGGATTGAAAAAGGGAAGAGATTTATTTTTATAGATGACCGATAGCACATATTCTGTGGATCCTACCCAGTGTTTAGTTCTACAGTAAACAAGAGTCGACGTGTTGTTGCAGTAATATAAGCGTTTTGAATGGCTTGTCACACACGGGGCAGTCGAACCGGCGCGGCGGCGGGCTGCCTTCCTTGTCCATCTCTATGCTTGGCTCTTGAGTTTCTGACAGTTTCTTCATTTTCGCACCCTTTATTTATACGTAAATTGTTACCATAATTTAGTGGCCTGCAGAATGCTGATTTGAAGTTTTCAATTTCGACACTAAAGGCTATACACATGCCTGTAGCTAGCACACTTGCATGCCAGCTACTGGCACGTGCACTCTTGTATGTGTAGGAAGACTCTTACTGATATATTAGTGAATATCAATAGTATGAATATAGGCATGCAAGGACGCAAATTGCTAAACTCGCGCATGCCAGTAACTGTCTTATTTTTATAGTGTCTTGGTAGACGTTTGGCCACAATCTCACCTGATGGTAAGTGATGATGTGGCCTAGGATGGATCATGCCTGACTAGTAATAGCCTATTCACTCTTATGTCTAGGACTGTCATGCAAGCTACTGACCCGTTTTACAGGTATGGTTATTAAGCTTTGAAGCTTAAATGAAAGGAAAGAATGTAAAACTTCCTGAGCTAGTCAATTTTGTGTCCAGATTGAGAACTTCAAATGAGCACTTTCTAGGCGGTTAAGCTAACGTCAAACTAAATCTAAGGTAGAAGAAGAAAGTGAATACATAAGAAATAATACTGTATCAATCTAGTTAATATCAATAAAACATACTTATGTACCCATCACCGATACAATAATTAATGAATAGATTAGTTACATTATCAAAGTAAAAATTCTTCTATACCACCCAGTAGGGTGAATCTCTCCACTCTGCCAGTTTTGACTGTATCTAGATCTCTAGAGACTATACTCTTTCCAATGATTTATTTAACTTTTGACAGATCACGCACATAAAGTTTTGTAATAATTTTTGATACAATGTACTACAGGGAATACTGTACTTCATGGACGGGCTCCGTTCACTTAGAGATGTCATTTGTAATTAATAATCATCTATCTATACTAATATTATAAAGCTGAAGAGTTTGTTTGTTTGTTTGTTTGAACGCGCTAATCTCCAAAACTACTGGTTCGAATTGAATAATTCTTTTTGTGTTGGATAGTCCAGTTATCGAGGAAGGCTATAGGCTATATAACATCAAGCTACAACCAATAGGAGCAAAGATATAGTGGTAAATGTGTAAAAAACGGGAGAAAGAAGTCACTATTCCACGCGGACGAAGTCGCAGGCAAAAGCTAGTAGACTATAAAACGTTTTTGAAATAAATCGATTATACATTAATAAAATATACAATAAAATCATTATGATTATATTTTATATCATTCAATTTTATACATTTTTATCGAAATAATCGATAAAATAATAAGTGTGTTAAATCTATTGAATTTTTTCATGAATAAAATCGATCGTTAAAAGAAATCGAATCGGTAAAGGGTCAGGGTATCACTATTTAATTTAAGTATAAGAGCTGTCATAAGTTAAATAAACGATTAGAAAGGGTATATAGCAAACCCATTTTCGAGCACAGCAGTGCTGTGCAGCGCTAGTATTGCCAGTACTTCTGGGACCGCTAGACATTTACTATTATTTTTAACATTTAAAGCTTACCGTCTTTTTTGCCGCGCCATTACTAGCCGGCCTAGTAGTCCCAGCCGTGGAACTACTGCTGGTGTTGCCAGTAGTTCTGGAAGCGCTGGTGTTGCCAGTAGACCTGGAAGCGCTGGACGGGGACGCGGGCGCGGTGGGCTGCGGGTTCCTCTTCGTGGTGGCCGTCCAGAACACGTCTGGATTCAGTTTTCTGACTTCATCAAGCTGTTGAATTAATAACATTACAGTTTTATTATAAACTGCTAGTTTATTTGTGTTGAATGAAATCAAGTTTTTCAAGTGTTTTTTTTTATTTTATGTACCGCTTATTTCGCTTAATATTTACAATTCAATTATTGGCTTGAGCGAAGACCCGATAGTTTAAACAACCTGTATCAATGGATAGTTGAGCTAACCTGTAAAACTAGTTCTTGTATCCGCCTTTGCGCCGTTCTCAAGTCAACCATGATGTTTTCCTTTTCGCACGCCATCTTCTCTCTCGCTTCTCGCTCTGCGTCGAAGTCACTCCTGTGATCACAAATATACTTAATATTGAACTATACTAATTGAACTTAATAAATAATAATTGTTTACTTAATCTTAATTTGCCTTTTTTATAATTTTCATATTTTTTTAATATACATTTTTCTTGTACTTGTTGATTTATTTATTTATTTATTCTTAGGAAGATTTACAGTTTTAATAATCACTATATCCTAATAACTTTAAGCTTAACATCAATACTAATAATAAATCTCCACATATGAGTAGTCAGATATCAAGATACGGTCCGATTGGGGCAACTACAATCCGATGGAAAGAATAAAAATATCTCACAATACAAAAAAATACAAAATACAAAAGAATTATATCTTAGGAACAATGGTGTTAGTCCAATTTATCTAATTTATCACGAAGTTTGAGAATCTCAAAATATGATTTAGTCATGAATCGCTTAATAGAAGCAGTGCTTGTAAAGAACAGGTCAATGTCGATAGATAATTTGGAAAAACTTCTACAACTACGGATCAGAAATGCGTTCTGCCTGTAATTTGCATGGACTAAGGGTACATGTAGTATTGGGCGTGATCGGTACCTTAGCATATTGGTGTTTAGTGATATTTTCGATAGCAGTTCAGGGCTATCTATGACACCGGTGGCAATCTTTGCCAAGAAACAAATGTCACTTATGTTGCGTCTTGTCTCTAGGGGTAGGAAATGGTATCGCTCACACCTATGTTGGTAATCGGTACTATACACATGTGCTTTAAAATCTAAGAAACGAAGGAAGCGTTTCTGTATGCTTTCAATTCTATTGATGTAAATAGAATACTGGGGATTCCATACCTGCGATGCATATTCCAAATGGCTGCGGACGTAAGCACAATACAATATTTTTACCGTTTTTAGTGAACGAAAGTCGACCGAGATCCTCATAATGAAACCCAAGGCCTTTGATGCTTTTAGCACTATATTATCGATATGTTTGTCAAAGATAAGTTTAGAATCGTGAAACACTCCCAAATCCTTCACGTCGTCAACTTTTTTAAGTTGAGTATTAAATAAATAATAACCTATATCCACATTCACTAGTTTGCGAGAAAAAGTAATATAAAAACATTTATTAACATTCAGGTCCAACTTATTTAAAGAACAGTATGATTGAAACCTAAGTAAATCCTCCTGCAGGTTGTGGACGTCCGTTAATGTAGAAATAACTTTGAGGATCTTCATGTCGTCAGCAAACAATAATATCTTAGAATAGTGAAAGCAGTGAGTAATGTCCATAATAAAGATAGTGAATAGAAGCGGTCCCAAAATTGATCCCTGGGGAACACCAGAAGGTACAGTGAACCAATCAGATGAGAAACCCTGCACTACTACAGCCTGAGACCGTCGCTCGATGTATGATGCGAGCCAGCGAAGTAGATCACCATGGATTCCAGCTGCATACAGTTTAGATAGCAATACTTTGTGATCAATTCTATCGAAACATTTTCGATAGTCCGTATAGATAACATCTACCTGTGATCCATCATCCATACCTGCTGTGATAAAATCATTCGCAATAATGAGGTTAGAAGCTGTTGATTTATTTTTGAGGAAACCATGTTGTTCCTCGTTAAAACAACATTTTAAGGATGAATATATTTGTTCATGAACAATCTTTTCCAATACTTTCGCAAACAGACATAATTTAGATATAGGACGATAATTTTGAACATCTGATTTATTACCACCCTTATGGATCGGGGAAACAAAAGCAGACTTCCATTTGTCGGGGAAGACACCCTCAGACAGGGATCGTCTGAAAAGAATACTTAGGGGAATAACAAGACTATCAGCACACTGAACAATAAAATATGGTGGTATCGAATCTGGGCCAGCACCTTTAGCTAGATCTAAGTGGGACAACAATTTAAATAGTGCGCTTTCATTAATCACAACGGATCCGACAGTAGTACCAGGGATACAAGCAGGATTTACGCTTGGTTCACAGTGTGCCGTACTGGATTCCAGGTAAGTGGACCTGAAATAGCGAGCGAACAAATTACTAATATCAGTCCCATTGTTGGCAGAAACAGCATCAAATTTCATTATATTAGGCAAAGCGTTTGATTTTCTTTTAGTTTTCACGTATTTCCAGAAGTATTTAGGGTTCTCTGATATAGAGGATTCAACATTTTGGATATAAGTTTCGTAGCACTTTTCCTCTAATTTAGCAGCCCTAATACGCAATACACAAAAAGACTGATAGTCCGTCAAGTTACCATATTTCTTGTACTTTTTATGGAATTTAAATTTTTCTTTTAATATTTTTATCAGAGCAGAGCTATACCATGGCGGATATTTATTGGACTTCGGAGCAGACAAAGGAACATGCTTCTTAATACAATCATTGAGTACAGTATAAAATGAATTAACTGCTTGGTTTAACGAACCAGTTGAAAGACACTTTCGCCAATCGACTTCATGTAATAAAGAATTTATTGCTGAGTAATCACCGCGCTTGAAGTTATAGCTAGCTTTAGGATTGTCCTGCAGCTTATTAGTTTCAAGGCAATGTGATGTAATGTGCAATGATTTATGATGCATATCTTCAGGCACTAGTGGGGCGTCAGAGGCCTGGACAACCAAGGGGTCATTCGAAAAAACTAAGTCAAGTATACGGTTATTGACGTTATATTCAGCATTATACTGAGTAAGATTGCATGTATTAATAATGTCAAAAAATTCTATCAAGTGCTCACCCGAATAAGATGCAGGAAACAAATCGCCAGTGTCTGCGGAACGTTCCCATAAGACTTCGTTACCAAAATTAAAGTCGCCCAATATAATGAATTTATCGGTAGGATGTGATGCGATAAGTTGGTTGAGTTTAATGGAAAATAATTTGAGTTGAGTCTTGTATGTGTTACCTCCCTTTTCGGAGCATAAATAAACTACACATATATGAATTTTGCAATTAGTGTTTGGCCGTTTCTTATTAAGAGTTAATGTGATCCAAATGTCCTCAGCAGCACTTGTCCAATCTGTTCTCTCAACTACTTGGAAATCACGCTTTACTGCTAATAATACTCCACCACCGTACATTTGGCCCGTTCGAGAGTAATCACGATCTCGCCTCCATACTAAATACTTACTGCAAAACAACTCATCGTCAGATATACTATCTAAGAGCCAGCTTTCCGTAATACACACAACATCGTAATCGTTTAAACATACTGATCTATAGAATGTATTCACTTTAGTTCGCAAACCGCGAGTGTTTTGATAATACAAAGAAAGCTCACCCACCGAGACATATACCGACATCTAAGTAGAAAAACAACAGTATAAAAGTACAGCTAACCATTTGCCTATTAATTAAAGCTATTGTTAAATAGTAGTAAATTAAATCCGACAATAGCGGATAAATATAAAAATCTAAATCGCAGACGATATTAAATATTCGTTGAAGGGTAATTGAATAAAGACTCAGTGTAACACAAATCGTACTAAGACATTCGACACAGTGTCCCACAGTGT
This sequence comes from Pyrausta aurata, assembly GCA_963584085.1. Taxonomy (NCBI): domain Eukaryota; kingdom Metazoa; phylum Arthropoda; class Insecta; order Lepidoptera; family Crambidae; genus Pyrausta; species Pyrausta aurata. The sequence continues at coordinate 2,174,551 of OY757270.1, forward strand.
ATTCGAACAAAAGCACCGTTTCAATAGCGATAACAGCGCACAATAGCCTGACGCAGTAGCAGTTCGTCACAAGCACTCGCCGCAACCATCGCAAATATGCACCCAGAGACTCACGCGTAAGACTCAAATCAGCACAACTAAATACAGCGTAAGCGATAAAATAAATTCTAACATTTTTACCTGTTTGTTTAAGTTGACACATTGGATATTGGAAAACCGAACGTTCACAAATGCAGCATAAGATTCTCAAACATCGCGACAAAAAGTTATTAATGAAGGTTTTAAAAAATATAAATATTAAATTATTTTCGTTAAGTCTTGTTCGGTTCTTATTAGGATGATAGGTGATCCATCTCCTCGTCTCGCGTGGATCTTGGCATGTTTCACCCAGATATACTGGAACCCCAACTCCTTGGCTTTCGATTTTGCTTTGCTGAGCAGGTTTTTGTTATCGGTAGTGAGATGATCGTTGATGTAGATTCTGGCAGCACCCTTCAATCCAATACTAGACGCAACAAGTGGAGCCTCCCTGTTCGCCATCCTAGCAGCAGCAATAAAATTCTCTTTTACGTATCTATTATTAAAGCATACAATAATAGGCTTCACGTGTCCAGCATCCCGAGTTTGCACACGAGTTATGAAGTTAATCTGACCTTTTTCAATAGCATAACTAATTTTGGTACCGATTTTAGTAACAACGTCGTATAAATTCTCGTTTTTGATCTCGGGAACACCTTTTAATTCGACATTGTTCATACGGGTCCATTGTTCCTTACTCTTGGCATCTTCTTCCAATTTGGAAAGTCTGGATTCGACCTCGACAACCCGGGATTGTATTTTTTCTACGTTTGAGAGCCTCTTGTCAAACTCCGTCACTTTTGCGTTAAACTTCTTAAATGACGAACGCATCTCCACAAATTCAGACCGCAGTGCTTTCAAATCTTCGGCCAGTGATTCCAAGGGAGCGAGTTTAGCAGAAAGAGCTCGTATCTCTTGCAGTATGCAGTCGGTTGACTGAGAGGAAGCAGCACCGGCAGCAGCCGACGAAGGGCTTGGAGCACCGCTTTGCTTGCATGGAACGCACCTCCATGTTGATTTCCTGTCACCCAGTTTTCTATACCCAGCTTCCGTTATCCCAGCACAGTGGAAGTGTAACCGACTGGTGCACGCTGAGCATTGCACACAATCGGTCATGTTATCACTACACTTAAAGCATTTTGATGCCGCTACCGTTGACATAGTGAGATTGGGAACCGGTGGATTTTTAAGATAAATGAAATAGGAATTAACCACAACAAGACCGTTTACTACCAAGGCAGCAAGCTGACTGCTGCTTGCTTGATGTTTCTAGACTCGGAGTCTTAACTACTCTCTTGATTTCAGCCCAACTCTAAAGCTCAGCCCTAATCCTAAGTCGGCCCGAAATTGGTTTCATGAGATTTTCAGTCTTAAAAATACTTGGAAAAAGTTTGAAGTCAGAAGTTGTTGGTGATTAAACCACCGAGCCAAATAACGCGGCCGTTGGTTATATGCCTGATCTCTATCCTGTCATATCGAACTGCCATCTCACCGAACTATAAAAGTAGTAAATAAATCGAGTGTGCCTATAAGCATTGCTCACACACGTGGGCACTTTAAAGAGCAACGCGCCGATGACACACAAACGCGAAGATACACATACTTGCAGTAGGCACACGTGCATGCCAGCTCCTGGCACGTACGCTAACTGGCATGCCTGTAACCGGCAAGCGACAAGATTGGATTTTTTGACAGTAACTGGCATGCAATCTCAGGTACCCGGGGGGCTGCAAAACCGGCGCGTGTGAACGTAGCGACAGGTACAGGCATACCAGTAGCTGTCAAGTGAAGTAATACACGAGTTTGACTTCTGTTACTGTCTCATATTTTGTACGCTACGCTTGGAAATTACAGGCATGCAAAGACGCGACTTGCATACAAGTACAGCTTGCAAAATGTACACACGTTGCGCCAGTAACTTGCACATGCCAACAGCAGGCATGCCAGCTACTGCTCCGTTCTGCAGGCATGGGTATCTCCGCCACTAAGATTCATCGTCTTGGTCAGATATGGCAGGAGGGCGTTATGTTAACCTACCTGTACAAGTCGAGCTGCGCTTTAAGCACCTCGGTGTCCTCTTTGCTCTCTTCCAGCTGTCGCACCTCCGCCTGCAGCGATTGGATCTCGTCGGCGCGCGCGAGCAGCGCTGTCGTTAACGCCTCCACGTTGGGCGTGGGCGGCTTCTGGTGGAGAATACATGGGTATGATTGTTGTGTATTTGTTAAATCAACTAATATCATCTCATTTAAATGGTATATCTCAAGAAACAAGCAATAGTAGATTGTTATACAAGGTGAGAAAGCGACCCATTTCACTCGAGAATAATTCGAGAGTGAAATGGGTGCTTTCACCCGAGTTAAACATACTATTTTTCATTTCGACTGTGAGGAAAACATTAAATTTACAAAAGTGGTTGTAGATGCCTTGGTGAGGTAATAAGTAGTTCAGCGAGAAAGGAAAACTCAAGTTTTTAACAAAATATGACAGTTGATTTACAGTACTAACAACACCTAACACGATTACAAAGAATAACGACACGAATACATGAAAACAGAGTACAAAAAAGCAGAAAATATCAAATAATTAAAATCTTTGTAAAGAATATCGATCGATTTTTTTCCACAAATAATAATAGAATCCAAAAAAAATTTCTGTTTTTAAAAGTTTTAACGGCTTTGGACGAATCCTTCCTGAAATGACACTGACAATATAAAATTTAAAAAAATCATCTTAGCATATGGCGGGCAGTCAAATATTTTAATTATTAATTGAATTAAAATTAGAAATTGTATATTTATTATCAACGATTATACATAATACCTACACAATATGATTTTAAATTTTTTGCTAAGCAAAAATGATTGTTATGTTAATAACATGATGTGACTAAAGGCTGCTGTCACCTACCTTCTAACAAAGTTCAAGTGCAGTTTTCTTCCCAAAAATGACTTAACTGACAACTTTTTTTGACTGATTTGTGTAGAAATAAGCTATCTACATAAGATGTAAGCTCTGAATTTTTGATTCAATCTTTAAAATGCCTGTAATTTGCAATCATAGAAGCCAAATTGACGGTTTTTCTGGTGCACTTTTCTAGATCAGTTGTTGACATCAGCTATCGAAATAACATAAACTTGAAGGGAATTACGTTCGTCTATACAAGGTGTAGACTCTGTTTTTTTTATTTATTGCTCTGTTTATTCCAAATGAAGACAAAATTGAAACCATGTTTTGGCATAAAATACGCATCTAAAGGCAGGCGATTATCTCTGAGATACATTGCACTTATTGTGTGTTATTTGATAAAACAATGTTATAGAGGTTCCTATCTTTGACTTAGCATCTAAATTCTTGATTTTATCTTGTGCACTATATTCTAAATATCTTACTAAAGTAACCTATAAATTTGAGATTTGGAGCTGTCACGGACGTTCATCTTCGATCGAAATTTGACAGACAGCGCCGAGCGCTCGGAGGGGAAGGGTGTGTCGCTCGTTGTCTTCGTTGCTACTCTTTTATTTCGTGTATGATACTAATTCCAAATTTGAAAATATCACGCTTTGCACAATTTTTATACGGCGACCAATTCGCTTTGAGGCTTTATGCAACAGGCATAAAGCCATAGTGCATTTGGATCGTCGATGGTCTCTAATTATAACAAAAAAGTATTCGTTCTTTTGTATCGATTAGTAGTTGTATTTAAATGATTAATCAATGTTATGTAAACTTGCATAGAAAGAAATCCTTATTAATACTATAAACAAGAAAGATTGATATGTATGGCGACTATTTCAAGAGGTTCATGAGTTATAACGAAGATCTTTTATCATATACAATTTGTATTTTCGAAACTTGATCAAACAAAATGTGCAGATACTAGGACCAAAATTATCGACAAAAATAATAATAATAAAAAATTGTCTACAAAATAAAATTGTGGTATATGATGAGCAAACTGTATCTATCACCAAACAGTTAAATGTCAATTTTAGACAAATACTGAATTAATAAGGCCAAGAATAGGCAATAGTATAAATTCTATTGCATATGTATGGGGTTGCAAATAATAACTATAATTATTTATATAAAATAAAGTAATATCAGTAACACTACTTTATAGTTCAACAACGGTAGACCGATTATCATGATATTTACTTTGTTGAATTGGTATTTACCTCTTACCCCTTAAGTTATTATAAAACAGGGCTGGGGCGCGCCGAGGCTGGATATGAAGCAAAGTTTTCTGTGGTCGAAGTTTTTTTTTTCACTAAAAAGTCTAAAACTCTTCAAAGGACTCCAATTTAGGCAAACCATTTCTTTTTGAAGTCAGTGCCATCGCATGGGCTCTCTCAAGTTCCATCTTAAGCGACATCTATCTGGGCATCGACTCCAAAAAGAAATGGTTTGCCTAAAATGGAGTCCTTTCAAGAGTTTATTTAAGACTTTTTAATGTGTTTTGTTTTTGAAGTCGGTTTTATTGAAATAGTATGGTGGTGAAGTGACCATTAACCCAACAAAATTGAAGACAAATAAGGGCTTTTGTTTTAAGTATTTGACTTTGAGTAGTAAACAAGTAAGTTTATAAATTTTCTTACATCATTCGTGCTTTGGATTTTGAATAAGAATAAACGGACGACAAAAATTAAAAGGTCAGTTTTTCTTAATATAGACCTTATATAGGCGTTATTTAGTTCCACAACCTTTGATACGCACTTGTACGTACATACCATTGGCCATTGGCGTCAATTCCATACTGTGTGGGACTTGTTCATGGCATTAATTCCATACGCTAGTAACAGTGTTTCAATGGTTTAAACCTAAATAAATAGGGCAATATTTTGCTTATTTAACATTACTTTTCTTTCTACCACAATCTACAACCACAACCTAACTATAAACTTGTATAGTAAAACGCTTGTTTAAATAGAAGCGTTTCATGTGATGTATAAAATTATCTTGTTTATCATCTGTTATACATGAAATACTTGAAATCTTGATCGAAATTTTCTTAACTACATTTTCTGAATGTTAGCTATAATAACTTGTGACATATTTCATATATCAAAATACAAATCATATCAAAGAACAGCGTTACACTAAAAAGCATTTATGTGTAAATAAATCCTCATAGCATCCAGCTGGTATGACACGTGGTAGATCAAGCCCAGAACCAATGGCATCATCCACCAATAACCCTAGTCACCGTTTCTCGTGGAGTTTACATTCGTAAAAAAATACCTACTCTGAGAAGTCACGATTTGGGTGAAGACATAAAGAGGCAGATAACCGGTACCAACCTGTACCGACTGACTAGTGATGTGCCAAGTCATCTATTTTTAATCTCGAAATATTTAAGAAATTCGTTACACAATCCAAATAAGGACCGACTGACACTAGAAAATTGTTTTAACTCGTCAAGTATGTGTGAACGAGACACAATAGAAATTCCATTATTATGCGACTCCCGGCAGTCGTTTGATACCTGACTGATTAAAACAAGATTCAAATCAAGACTTGAGTCGGAAAAGTCTCTATAAAGCATTTCAATTCCATGAAATAGCCAACACGGCACAACACTGGTTAGTCGTTGCAGGTCAGTGCGTGTTACCCGCCTCTATATTATGTCTTCACCCTTTGGATGCATTTCGTTTTTTCTATGCTGTAAGTTTTTTACGTTATTATAACTGTACGTTTGTGTTTAAATCTGTGAATTTAGTTATATAATTATCAAAAGGAAAATGTTCGCGAACGGAATTGACGCGAGCCCTGATTCCGAACTGTATTCACTGTATTCGTAATAGGTATTTCAAATACAAAAAAACTGGTATAACATTAATTTATCACATCGACTTTTTAAGACCATCATTTTCTGTGTTCATCATACGCATAGCCTACTACCTAGAGATAAAGTATCAAAATTGTTTAATTACAGTTAACATTTTTTTGTGTCCCGGACATATAAAATCGCACACACACATTGATAAATTAGGTAAAATCTGAGAATCTCCAAACTGTCATATGGCTCTTAATTATCTTTGGTCCAAGCTTTGACTGCAGGCCTTGACTCTATGCCATGTCAATTAAAACTAAATTACTTTCCACCCTAGGGATGGATAAGCTATTTTCCACCCGGCTATCTACACAGGAAAGTTATATTTTCCGAACAGGAGAGATAAAAAGTGTGATACTTCCTGGCCACGCCATGATCTCCAATTTAAATGAAATTTGGCAGAATAATTGTCCATAAATAGTCCTATTTAGTCCTTAGTTTTAAAAAAATAGTCCTATCCAATTTTCAGAAATATTGAACGAAATTAGTGGCGTGGCTGGGAAGCATACTTCCTGGCCACGCCACCTCGTTAATCGTGTTAGAGGGATTACTTTGCAGTGATATTTGGCAAAACAATTGTCCCCAAAGAGTCCTTGTTAGTGCAAGGCTTAAAAACAATTATCCTTTAAAAATTTAATAGAAATTGAAAAATCTTTGGTGCGGTACTTGGGCGCTGCGTCACCTCTGCCACCGTCATTTATTATGGGATCAATTTCAGTGATATTTGCAAAAACAATTGTCCTCAAAGAGTCCTTGATAGTCCAAGGCATAAAAACATTAGTCCTCCTAAAATTTAAAAGAAATTGAACAAACTTTGGGGCCGAGCTAAAAAATATAGGTACTTACTTCGTCAAAGCGTAACCTCTGCCATCTGCATATTAATGAATCAATTTAAATGAAACTTGGCAAATAGATTGTCCTTTTATTCCTCTATTTAGTCCTTAGTTTTAAAAAAATAGTCCTATCTACGTTTCGGAAATATTGAACGAATTTAGTGAAGTAAGTTTAGGTACTTACTTAGTCATAGGGTAACCTCTGCCATCTGCATATTAATGAATCAATTGAAATGAAACTTGGCAAATAGATTGTCCTTTTATTCCTCTATTTAGTCCTTAGTTTAAAAAAAATAGTCCTATCTACGTTTCGGAAATATTGAACGAATTTAGTGAAGTAATTTTAGGTACTTACTTCGTCATAGGGTAACCTCTGCCATCTGCATATTAATGAATCAATTGAAATGAAACTTGGCAAATAGATTGTCCTTTTATTCCTCTATTTAGTCCTAAGTTTAAAAAAAATAGTCCTATCTACGTTTCGGAAATATTTAACGAATTTTGAGAAGTATAGGTACTTACTTTGTCACAGCGTAACCTATGCCATCTGCATATTAATGAATCAATTGAAATGAAACTCGGCAAATAGATTGTCCTTTTATTCCTCTATTTAGTCCTTAGTTTAAAAAAAATAGTCCTATCTACGTTTCGGAAATATTGAACGAATTTTGTGAAGTATAGGTACTTACTTCGTCATAGCGTAACCTCTGCCATCTGCATATTAATAAATCAATTGAAATGAAACTTGGCAAATAGATTGTCCTTTTATTCCTCTATTTAGTCCTAAGTTTAAAAAAAATAGTCCTATCTACGTTTCGGAAATATTGAACGAATTTAGTGAAGTATAGGTACTTACTTTGTCACAGCGTAACCTCTGCCATCTGCATATTAATGAATCAATTGAAATGAAACTTGGCAAATAGATTGTCCTTTTAATCCTCTATTTAGTCCTTAGTTTAAAAAAAATAGTCCTATCTACGTTTCGGAAATATTGAACGAATTTAGTGAAGTAAGTTTAGGTACTTACTTCGTCATAGGGTAACCTCTGCCATCTGCATATTAATGAATCAATTGAAATGAAACTTGGCAAATAGATTGTCCTTTTATTCCTATATTTAGTCCTTAGTTTAAAAAAAATAGTCCTATCTACGTTTCGGAAATATTGAACGAATTTAGTGAAGTAAGTTTAGGTACTAAACATACTTATACGATTAAAAAATTATAAATCATTTCAACTTTAAAAGCAACTGTGCCAAACAAAGAATCGAACCCGATGTTTTACGCTATCCGGGCGCAAGTGCTCTCTTTAACGCTTAAATGCAAAATACAACAGGTGGCCGAGTGGTATGGGCATGCGCCGAAAGACACGGTTTGATTCCTTGTCTGATACATTTGTTTTTTACAAGTGCAATTTATATTATTGAATTTGTAGTGATAGTGACAAAACACTACTAAAAATATAAAAAAATATCCTTTTCATACTATAAATCACTTCAAAGAGAATTAAATCACATCATATTTTTTTTAAAAAATATGCTAAAAATATTATTTTCATGACAAAATGATTTCAAGGTATCGAAAAAAGATTTAAGTATGGTACATTATCAAATGGGAGTGTAAAATTTTATCGGTTCTTGTTCTTAACATTTTAGTTGACAAATCATCAAAACAATCCCAATATTCATTTGATGATATGCGATTACAATGAGTTATGTAATGACCGATACCTTGAACTTCCAGTGGAGGAACAAATTCAATTACAGCACCCAAATTAAAAATTTTATCTTGCAATAAAATTTCTGTGGGTATGTCTTTTAAGCTTAAATCCGTATCCAACTCAAAAAAGATAAGATGATCTGAAATTTTGAACTTTGATTTCCGTATACCCTTGCATTGTGCAGCTTCACCAAAACAATTCCGTTCCGTATCTTCGATCATTGTGGAAGCTGCATAATCCAAGGCGGATATGCCGTGATCCGACAATATAAGTAAATTTAAAGGTATTGTTGAAGAAATCTTTTCAGTCAAAAGACCGCATTCCGAACAGGATGTTGTAATTTTTCCACTGTATAAATCATTATATAGAACTTTCTCCAGTATATAAAATACATTGCAGCTGCAATCTATCAGTTCCACATTACCTTTTAAAGTACTCTTAAAAAATGGTTTTAAGAGCTCAGTTCTCATTCTGTAAATGTCAGCCGAATAATTTTTGTGTCTCAAAGCGCATACTATTTGTGAAAATAATGTTTGACATGAATTTATGTATGATGAAATTTGCGGATTTTTTATACAAGCAATAACAATGGCTTGGGTTAACGCGTCAAAAGCACATGTGTTGAATATTGTTACTCCTTTTTCACCAGAACTAGTAATATTTCCATTTGATAAATAATCAGTTTTGTTTGCTTTTTTTTTTGGTTTTGTAGAGTCTATTAATGGTTTTAATGGTTTAGTTTGTGATACAGCTTTATTACGCCAGTTTTCTTGTATAGTGGGATTTTTTCGAAATACAGACTCTTTGTAAAAACTGTCGTCTTCGTCAATTGTTAATTCTTTCTCAATTTCATCACTCATTTTGGCCGTCTGTATGTTTTGAACTTCTTCCAACTCTTTGATACGATGACTGTTTTTGAATTCGTCAGGGTAATGAGATTGAGCCGTTTTAATTTCTGCTGACAGAAATTCTATGTGTTTTACTACAAACTCGTCCACACGCATTACTCCATACCTATTACTTAAAAGCAATTTCTTCACGCTTTTGAAGTAACTTTCAACATTGCTACTTGTGGCATTATCGGAAGATTGTTTAAAAAACGGCAGCATCAAATTAGACCATAATGGTAATTTTGACAATAACTTCCTTAAGCTTTCAATAAAACTAGGTAAATAAAACATATTGTCATACTCCGTTTCACCACTTAATTCGCATTCAATTTTTTCGGTAGCGACTACGTTATCATACCAAGTAATTATCGAGTTATCCCCAAAATCTTCATTCATTACGGTCTCTGTGTTTGTAATTTCAGTTTTATAATTTTCAAAATTATCAATGCTGCTGTCGTAAAAATCTTGGGCATCCCGTTTTAGCCTCTCTTTCATTTCTTCACATTTATTTATCGTACCATCCTTAAGATTTCTGTCATATTTATGTAACGCTACGACAATAAGCTGATGTATAATGTTTTTAGCATTTTCATAATTAATAGATGATTTCAAACGTAAGAGATGTTTAACATAGAATCTCTTAACGCGCTGATCTACAAATTTAAAACAATCAAGAGCATACAGTATTTTTACGAAATGCGATGTATCTAAACGTATATAACATTCAGGGAGTACGTTTTTAGAAAAGTTAAGTATTCTAAAACAATGACTGATGTATTCTTTTGTGGTATTAAACCTTGTGAAACTTTTCACTATAGCTCCTATGAGAGCAGCGGAATCATCACAAATGACTTCGTTGGGATTAGTTGTTTTTGCTACCCAATTTCGAAGCCATTGGTGAATTGTTTCGAGCGTTTGACTCCCTGAAATCATTTGTGCTATGGGTACTGAAGCTCTTTTGGTCTTGAGCATTACAACATACCAAAATAAATGTTTAGAATCATAATATGAACTGAAATGACCATTAGGTGGGTAAATTTTTTTGAACATTGATCCGGTTGCGTCTACACTTAAGACAGTATAACTGACCTTAGCAATAATTTTGTAAAAATGTTGTTGCATTTCAGTCCAGTAATGTAAGTAAAAGGGTACGGCGGATACGGATTTAATGGCACTGCTAAATGGTTTTGTAAAAGACATGACCCACAGAGCTACTATTACTATTTTATGAAAGTATTTATTTTGACGAATATTTTGAAACGATTTCAGTGCTGGTATGAATGGCGGCTCCTGGACGTCGTCTGGTTTCATATTTTTATCTATCATTTTGTTTCTTACTAGAATTGGGTATTGTTTTTCTAAGTTATCAGCCAATTGTTGTTTTTTGAAAGAAGTGATTTTATTTTTTGAAGTGTGTACAAGATTCTTATCAACAGTTTCAAATCGACATTTAATTTTTACGGAATCATGGTTTCTGTTTGTGATGATGTCAATTTTTGCGTTACAGTCTTTACAGTAACCGGTGCATTTAACACAATAATCATCAGTAACACTACTATGTTTAAAGTTCCAAACACACCGGTTACTTGTAAAGTTCCAAATCCATTGTGTAAAAATATTTGTCCATTTCGATTTTGGCAGTATTTTTCTCGTATGTTTTTGAATACTTGGGTTCTCTGGGTCATTTCTTTTATATGAATTTAAATAAGGTCGGACAGTGTTCCAGTCTTCTAGGTCAATATTAAATGATTCTTCTTGTTTACCTTCTTCACCTGATGTACCAGTGCTCATTGTTTCACTGTCGATACTATTTAGCATGTCATAATCAACACTGCTTTTAGTTTTTGGTGATGACATTGCAACATTTTCAATAGAATTATCAGAATTATCGCCAAAAAATATAGTGTAGTTTCTTTTTGCTGATAATCTTAACGCGTCAGGCGTCATACGTAAGGAAAGGTTTTTACTTACTTCCTTGTAAATAAAGCTTGACTTAGGTGGCATGTTCCTTATGTCTTCAAAGTGATCCTTATACTCATTGAAAGCATGTTTTTGTTCTTCAAGACTAACAGACAAATGTTTTCCGCGTTTCATTTTGCGCGGGCCGCTTCGACACGCTTACCGCCTTTTTTCAAAAAAGTCGCTCCGTGCACGACTACTCCGTCAGTACGGAGAATTCAGGTGAATATCTTCAAAATATCAAGGTATTTTTCGGAAATCAAGTGCAAGTGTTTTGTTGAAAATATGTGGGAAAACAAAGTTACAAACAATGAACACGTATTTTTTTTATTATTTTTTTTCGAATTTTGGCGGTCTTTTATGACGAGCAAAAATATCATCGAAAAGTGTACCATAGACACATGTCATTACAGAAAAAAAGTGTGAATAAACCATCATGTCCGACCCGTTAAGGCCACGATAATGCAATATTTATCATGTTATCTACTACTAACTGAATTAAAAAGGGAGTATAAAAACAAGTGACTGTAAATAAAAACAACAAAGTGACAGTAATAGTTTTATTGAGAAAATGACAACAAAAAAAAGGTGACAGCTAAAGGTGGGAGAGAGACAGAAGATTTTATAATGAACACATGCGTCCCAGGCGAGTCGCCTATATAGGGATGATCGATATTAGGAAAACATCGATGTTGACATCGATGTTAACATCGAATCAAAAGTATCGATGTACGATAAATATCGATCAAAAGACATCGATATTTTTCAAACATCGATGTTTTTGGAAACAAATAAGACAGACTGGTACAGAAGGTGACCAGCTTTGGAAAAAAGCATTATTCACAAAATCAATGGTAAAATCGAATTTGCTTCCGCTTCACAAGTTTTATTTTAATTCTCACTCACTTTTTTATATTTGGACTCGATCGCGTGCGTAGAAGCGCAGTGATTCCGCCAATGTCAAGTGATTAGAGAGGCACTGCGTTCAAAAAGATTGACCAGTAGATGGAATTTAAACAACACCTCACTCATCAAGTATGTGACAGTGACAGTTTTTTTAATCTCTTAAGAAATTAAAATTGACGTTTCGATATTTTATTCAGGTAACATCGATGTTTCGATGATATCGAAGTCAACCCATCGATGTTAAAACATCGATGTTTTATAGCTAAACATCGATGTTTATTCAACATCGATGAATATCGATCATCATCCTACCTACACCTGGTTAAGTTTTAAAAAAAAACAAAACAACAAATGTGTGCAAACAAGGAAGGCAATTGTGAATAATAATTGTGATATTATTTGGATGTATTGATTAGAATATGTTAATGTGCAGCGCATATTTTTTGGCTAAATTGATTAATTGTTTAATTCGAATAGAAGTTCAACTTCGGAAGATTGCGCCCACTCGTGGATTTACACAATTACGTAGTCTTCAAGTTCAAGATGACATAAGACATTAGTTTATATGTAATGAAGAATCGTATTAAAAAGACAAAAGAAAGCTAGCATATGCGTTACTACGGACGTTAAGGATAATAATATGCACTTGTTCATTCCACAGGCCGCAAGGATAAATAAATGTTAGCATTGTGCTGCAGTGATAGATTGCTTACCTACCAGGTCCAGGTAAAAGATGAAGATCTCATAGTATTTGTGATTAAAATTAAATAAAACCTGTGTGTCACAGTGATTTGTTGTTGATGATAACAAAATGAAGTGAATTGGATTGAAACTTCTAAAATGTTTGACTCTAACGATTAAACCTATGGTGATATGAAATTTTAAAATATTTAATGAATTGAAATTAATGATTTGGCATTAATTAACTCAAACAAATGAAGTGATTCAAGAGTCTCAAAATTTAAATAGTATCATTGTAGGTAGATGATAAAGAAGAATTAATTACACTTTTATTAGTATTTCAACGCTGAAGTGTGAAGTATGATTTTGCATTGTTTTGAGTGTACTAATGCAATCTGGCCTGCAAGTGGCAAGAATGTACCCACCAGGAAATGTTATTGAGCACTAAGTAATGCTTTAAAAAAAAAGACTGGATCATAAAAGTTGTATTAATTACCTATTGCAGATTTTATATGAATCTGGTAAGTTCATTGAGTATTTTATCAATTGTATGCTTATATTTGGTTCTGAAGATTACACGAATACTCATCTAATTAAAACACACTTTTACGGATTGATAGGAACATCAATTAATATTAATGAGTGACGGTAGTTTAATTTAATTTTTCATAACTATGTGATGACAAATAACATCTTAGTCTGCCTGTGACCACGGATGCTGTAAAGCATTCGAAACGTCAGGCATTAAATAAAAATAAACAATCGCGAAATCAATCCGTAAAAGTGTGTTTTAATTAGTAATTGTATGCTTATCTTTATTGAAATTACTTATTTTTGTCAATCCCAGTTTGTAAGATTGATGATGAGTAAGAGTAATTTATTTATTTTGATTGGTAACATAACATACATTTATCATAATAAAGTAGACTATAACCTAGAAGCTGTTACACAGAAATGTTACTTTTTATTTAATGAATAGATCATAATCTCAAAAATGTACACATTTACCATGGCTATTGTTGAGCAAATATGATCTTGTGAGTTTTGTCTTATTGAATATGAGTTTGCTGTATTTGTAATTGTATTGTTGCAGGCAATGTTGTGAAGCGCAGCAAAGAATGAAGTATCTACCTATTTACTTCATCAGAACAAGCAGAGAAATAAGAGTTTTTTGCCACAGCATCATTGCATTGAAGGTCCCGCTTGGGGCTCTAGGAGGCTCATTGCAGCTTGGAGCAAACAGGCCGAGAGGGGTCTTTCGCCGCTCGGGTCTCCGTCGCCACTTGAGACTCACAGGGTGCATGGGGCTCACTGCTGCAAATGTCTCACTGGCGAAAGAGATGCCGAAGGGGGCTTACTGCTGAGAAGTTTTGTTTGTTCTGTGTCCTACCAATTAGCTGCCAGCATTAATGAGCAGATTTCTTCTAATTTTTTATATCTCTCGCTAAATGCCGTTACATCTTAGTGGTGTATCCACACTGGCCCTCAGAGCTCTCATGCTGCAGCGGCATCTTTCATAGTATCTGACAAGTCTGGCTTGACGTAGGCCGCCGGGCGATGTTGTGTGGATACACCATTATGCAGGCAATGCCGCTGGGCGATGTTGATACATCCATACCACCCGGCGGCATTACTTGCGGCTGGCGCTGGCTTTCAGTGTACCCTTGCTAAGTAAGTTACACGGAAAATGATACTACTTACCTCACCAAACGCGTCGGCGATGAAGTCACGGGGGGTTTTCTTATACTACTGAAGGACAGTAAAGAAATAAAAAAATTAGTATTTATTAGTAAAGTAATACCTACCTTTTTATAACGATTTACAAAGAAGCGTGGCCAGGTAGTCTGCAATCCAACCACGTCACTAAATTCGTTCAATATTTCCGAAACGTAGGTAGGACTATTTTTTTTAAACTAAGGACTAAATAGAGGAATAAAAGGACAATCTATTTGCCAAGTTTCATTTCAATTGATTCATTAATATGCAGATGGCAGAGGTTACGCTGTGACAAAGTAAGTACCTATACTTCTCAAAATTCGTTAAATATTTCCGAAACGTAGATAGGACTATTTTTTTTAAACTTAGGACTAAATAGAAGAATAAAAGGACAATCTTTTGCCAAGTTTCATTTCAATTGATTCATTAATATGCAGATGGCAGAGGTTACCCTATGACGAAGTAAGTACCTAAACTTACTTCACAAAATTCGTTCAATATTTCCGAAACGTAGGTAGGACTATTTTTTTTAAACTAAGGACTAAATAGAGGAATAAAAGGACAATCTATTTGCCAAGTTTCATTTCAATTGATTCATTAATATGCAGATGGCAGAGGTTACCCTATGACGAAGTAAGTACCTAAACTTACTTCACTAAATTCGTTCAATATTTCCGAAACGTAGGTAGGACTATTTTTTTTAAACTAAGGACTAAATAGAGGAATAAAAGGACAATCTATTTGCCAAGTTTCATTTCAATTGATTCATTATTATGCAGATGGCAGAGGTTACGCTGTGACAAAGTAAGTACCTATACTTCACAAAATTCGTTCAATATTTCCGAAACGTAGATAGGACTATTTTTTTTAAACTAAGGACTAAATAGAGGAATAAAAGGACAATCTATTTGCCAAGTTTCATTTCAATTGATTCATTAATATGCAGATGGCATAGGTTACGCTGTGACAAAGTAAGTACCTATACTTCTCAAAATTCGTTAAATATTTCCGAAACGTAGATAGGACTATTTTTTTTAAACTTAGGACTAAATAGAGGAATAAAAGGACAATCTATTTGCCAAGTTTCATTTCAATTGATTTATTAATATGCAGATGGCAGAGGTTACGCTATGACGAAGTAAGTACCTATACTTCACAAAATTCGTTCAATATTTCCGAAACGTAGATAGGACTATTTTTTTTAAACTAAGGACTAAATAGAGGAATAAAAGGACAATCTATTTGCCGAGTTTCATTTCAATTGATTCATTAATATGCAGATGGCATAGGTTACGCTGTGACAAAGTAAGTACCTATACTTCTCAAAATTCGTTAAATATTTCCGAAACGTAGATAGGACTATTTTTTTTAAACTTAGGACTAAATAGAGGAATAAAAGGACAATCTATTTGCCAAGTTTCATTTCAATTGATTCATTAATATGCAGATGGCAGAGGTTACCCTATGACGAAGTAAGTACCTAAAATTACTTCACTAAATTCGTTCAATATTTCCGAAACGTAGATAGGACTATTTTTTTTAAACTAAGGACTAAATAGAGGAATAAAAGGACAATCTATTTGCCAAGTTTCATTTCAATTGATTCATTAATATGCAGATGGCAGAGGTTACCCTATGACTAAGTAAGTACCTAAACTTACTTCACTAAATTCGTTCAATATTTCCGAAACGTAGATAGGACTATTTTTTTAAAACTAAGGACTAAATAGAGGAATAAAAGGACAATCTATTTGCCAAGTTTCATTTAAATTGATTCATTAATATGCAGATGGCAGAGGTTACGCTTTGACGAAGTAAGTACCTATATTTTTTAGCTCGGCCCCAAAGTTTGTTCAATTTCTTTTAAATTTTAGGAGGACTAATGTTTTTATGCCTTGGACTATCAAGGACTCTTTGAGGACAATTGTTTTTGCAAATATCACTGAAATTGATCCCATAATAAATGACGGTGGCAGAAGTGACGCAGCGCCCAAGTACCGCACCAAAGATTTTTCAATTTCTATTAAATTTTTAAAGGATAATTGTTTTTAAGCCTTGCACTAACAAGGACTCTTTGGGGACAATTGTTTTGCCAAATATCACTGCAAAGTAATCCCTCTAACACGATTAACGAGGTGGCGTGGCCAGGAAGTATGCTTCCCAGCCACGCCACTAATTTCGTTCAATATTTCTGAAAATTGGATAGGACTATTTTTTTAAAACTAAGGACTAAATAGGACTATTTATGGACAATTATTCTGCCAAATTTCATTTAAATTGGAGATCATGGCGTGGCCAGGAAGTATCACACCAAATACACACAATATT